>JARHVA010001752.1:1750000-2225000 GCA_037957365.1 Torreya grandis | reverse complement strand
GTAGATTTTGTTGTGAACATTAATTTCTCAGTAATTTTATTATGAACATTCATTTCATACTTAATTGATGGGTGTGCATTCCTTCCATATTTAATTTGATGTTTTTTAGTTACATATTTAATTTTCCTTTGATGTGATTAACTAGTTAAGTTTTGTTTATACATGCTTGATTCAACATTATGTGGGAAGATTCCAAAAATAGTAAGCATTTTATTTCCAAGTAATTCAATTCAATCATATGATATATAATAAGTTTGTTTATTTCCAAGAAAGTGTGTTTCCTTTCAAATTCAAAGTGTGTATATTCAATTTAGTTATTGCTTAAAGCTTTCATTTCCCATACAATAATTATATTAGTAATTAGCCACTTAAATTATCAAGAAACATAGTACCGCATATACAGCGTTAATCACTTGCAAAAATATATGTCCGTAGATTTGAAATTTAAATGTATTCACCTTTTTTTTTTGTCATTACTTGGGATAAACATCATGAATTAGGATTCTTGAAAATTTGAGTTAAGGTTGCATTGCAAGGGGTAAATAGGGGTATCTCATACCACATTTTTATCTTTGTGTGATACATTGTGCTTTCTAGGTAGTTTATATTGTCATTTCATAAGTATAGATTGGATAAATTCTGAAAATCTTCACCCCCAAAAATAGATTAACCCCATACATGTAATTTCTAAGCAATTTAACTTTAATAAAGTCCCAATTGTTAATTTTTATGTGGGGTGGTTGAAGAATACAAAGTTGGTTTCTAGATATCAAAAGATAGAAGCCCTCAAGGCTATGATTTAGGAGTTATAATAAAAATACAAAAGGGTGAACTCCATAACTAGAGTAGAAGAAAAAGATGCATGATAGACTACTAAGGAAAACTTGACACATGTGGGTAACAAAGCATAACCCATAGAAATTGGTATTGTGCATGTTATTGAGGAAAGCAAACTTACAATAATTGTTATTACATTTGTTAGTGAGGAAATGGAACTTGTAACAATTACTTCCACATGTGAGGAAATGGAACTTGTAACAATTACTTCCACATGTGAAGAGCTCACATGTGCTCCAGATAATAGAGATCATTAAAAAAAGTCAATGTTTTCAAGGTGGTTCAAAGACATCACAATATAGAGAAAATTTATTTCATGCGATGGAGAATTAGAAGGCTAAAAAAAAAGGAATTTATGTTACTTCCCTTTAACCCCACTAATAGCTACCACCCACAGACCCCTGCTTCCAATTTCTAAAGCTGAAGAATAAAATGGTGGCAAACTAAGCTAATAAAAAGTGTTATTTTCATGACAAGTTTACCTAATGAATGCAACTCATATGCTCATATTATTCCATCAACAGTGTTGCAATTGCATATGCATTTTATTCCAAAAATTGATCATGAAAATATAATTCATGAATTCCTAGAGGGAGAGATGATGTTTCAAAGGCAACTAGTAGAGGAATATTTGACCATTAATTACATTGACTACAATAAGAAAAAGGTTGAGTGTACATTAAAATATGCTAGGCTAAAGAAGGATAACATAAGAAAGAAGGAAAAACTATAAATAAGCCTCAAGAGAATGAATATAGAAGCGAAGAGGTTTTTTTATTGCCCAAAGAAGAATTCAGCCACAAAGTAAGAAGATTCAAGTATGCCTAGTAACCATTTTCCATCTACCTCTTATTTTTCTCACCAAAATTATGTTGCCTCTTCTCATAATTGGTATATATATAATGTTTGGAGTAACATGCCATCGCCATCTTAGCATTGGCCAACTCTATACCAATCACCATATGTCAAATGGAAGGAATATCTAGCCCAAACATGGTAGCCACCACCTAAAAACTAATAATGGCATCATTCCCCCACTCAATGGTAACCACCATAGAGGAGCAATCAACCATTAAAGCCATAAAATGTTGGGTTTTAATAACACAAATAGACACAACCATATGTATTGATATCAATGCCCAATATGCCAATCTAACCCACCCCTTAATCATCTCAATTTTATACTTAACCTACACATAACCCTAATCATAAGACAACTTGACTGATTTATAATGATGAAACACCCCACATACCCACTACACTAAGTAGAGTTTCATCCTAATTTAGGGATTATAATAAAAACACCCACATCACATATAATAATGGAACTCTAAAAGGAGGTTTCCAAGGCCACAACTAACACTCCATTGCAATAAATAATCTAATCATATAACCACATATATCAAAAAGTAAGGTTGCACTACCAAATGTCCCCTTTTCTAAATGCCTAAATCATCAAAGGGATTAGCCTCAACCTAGATTTGAATTTATCCATAAACCAAATCAATCCATCTAAAATTATCTCAAAAATATCAATTGTCCTCTTAGAAATATCATCCCAACTGAGGGATCTTTGTATCATTGTATCAATGATATTGTTTCCCATCAACTCTGTAACATAAATTATACCTTGGGAATATTTTAGTGAGAATAGAGTCCATGAGTACATTTATTATTGATGAGATCCTTCCTCGATGACCTTTTAACATTAACAACTTGTTGGAGTCTCAATAAAAGTAGCAATTAACATCACCCAAAGGACTTAAGGTAAACCCATATAAGGGAGATATAATTTTTAAAAATCCCATATCTCACACATTAAATGATGTTAGGAATTTCTTAGAGCATGCAAGTCATTATCTAATATTTCTTAAAGATAATAGCAAACTTGTAGCATCAATAACTATTTTATGATCTAACGATATTGTTTTTATTTGAATGTCTCACACATAAAATGATGTTAGGAATTTATTAGAGCTTGCAAGTCATTATCTATTATTTCTTAAAGATAATAGCAAACTTGTAGCATCAATAATTATTTTATGATCTAATGATATTATTTTTATTTGGATTAATGCATCTTAAGAGGCTTTACAAGACAAACTTGTATCAATACATAATCTCCAAAAATAAAACTGGAAACTTATTTTCCACATCCATACACAATCATTTGACATAACTCCATGGGATTTTGTTGGCTAAAAGGATGAAGAATTGAGTTATGGCATACATAATCAACAAAAACCTTTATTGAACAAAACTTGATTTTATGGTGATTGTAAATAAATTCTTTATTATTATATAGATATAAATATTTTTTCCATTGTATTAATGATACCATGTTTTTTAGTGTATTGATCATTCAACCATCTGGTATCTAATGTATAAACTAATTATTAAAGGTAAGACTATTAGATGGATGTTTTACCTCATGAACTAAATATTACCACCCTAGATAAGCTTGAAACAAATACTTCCATGACTAATTTTATTTCAGAACTAACAGATAATGAATAAATTCTATAGGCAGATGATGAACATCTCTCTATGCTTTCTATAAAAGATCTTGGGTTTGCAAATAAAGCTAATGACTTCACAGTAGGAAAGTCTTCTCGGCACTTCTCCATAATAGAGCAACATATTTTGGTACCCTATAGTGGAACATATTTGTAATGAAATTAATTAGTTAGATCAAGACAATTCACAACAATGGATAAAAATGTAGACACCATGAGCAAATTAACAAAAATATAGTGCAAGAATGAGAATAAAATAAGAAAATCCACAATAGTAATTTTTAGTAGTGTAAAATACTTGATAAATAAGACCAAGCCACTTTGAGGTGGAAACCTCCATAACCATGCAATAAGAACAAAATTCATAATATGATCCTCAAATATAAACCACTATCTCCTATATATACTCTACTTAGGTTATGATTACTCCATAGGCTAGCTCTACTAATAATATGAGAACATAGATAAATGTGACGAGATAAGATACAAGGTAATGTAGGCCACATATTAGCCACACTTATCCCTAGACACACTATAGGGTAGGGGCATATCATGCCCCTCCCATTCAAACCAATGTTTCCTTCAATGATGAATAAATATTGATGCTACTATAGTAATGTTTAATCCTTCCATGTTGTATCATTGCTCGTCAAATTCTTCCACTTGATCAAATACTCCTTAATCTCCCTTGTTCACATTTATTTAGTGTGTCTAAAGGATCTCCTCGTGGTCAAAAAGGACTATGACTTTCTCATCTAACTCTAGTAACTTAGTTTGGGTGGATACTTGTTGTCCAATTACCTTCTTTAATTAGGATACATAAAATATTGGGTGTATGCATGTAGATTGAGGTAGCTTCAGCTTGTATGTGACACTTATGATTTTATACAATATATGATAGGGGTCCTAATACTTAGGATAAAATTTATTATCCTTTTTTATTAATTTAAGGGCATTTGCTTGTATGGTTATAGATTCATAAAGACCTAATCACCCACTTAAAACTAACTCTCACTATAATGTCAATATGCATATTATTTCATTCACTTTTGTGTCATTAACAAATTCTCTCTTAGACTAGTTTTTGGTGTTGAAGGCATTCCTCAATAGTTTGAGCCCTTGGCTGAACTCTCAAGGATGAGGTGATGTATGGGGATTGGTACCCATAGAATATGATAATGGATATATTCTTGAAGATGTATGGAGGGAAGTGTTATACCACCATTCTAGTAGTGGCAACCTATCAACCCATGTTTCCTATTTATTCGATACAAAACAACAAAGATAAACCTCTAGGCATTTGTTCACCACCTCTATTTTCCCTTCAGATTGAATATGATATGAATATTTATGAACTATCTAAGACCCAAACATGAGAATAAATTAGTCCCAAAAATATTATTAAACATACGATCACAATCACTTACTATGATCTTTGGGATACCATGTAGCTTTTGAGCTATATCTTGAAAAGCATCTACTACTGTACTAGCTAAAAATTGTTCAGATGAGGTACAAAAATGAATGTTTTTTATGAGCCTATAAATAGTTATCATGATAACAATTTTACCCTCTAACCTAGGCAAACATGTTACAAAATCCATGAAAACATCCTCCCACCCTTGACTAGGAATAAATAAGGGTTATAGAAGACCTAAGGTCTTAATAGTCTCACTTTTATTTTGCTGACACACCACGAATTCTACCATGAATTTCTATATATCCTCATCAAGTCCTTCCCAAAAGAAATATTTATCAATTCTATGATAGGTTTTTAAAATTTATGACTGCCCCCTACTATAAATGCATGAATCTCTGTAAGGATTTTATGTTTCAGTGAAGAATTATTCCACTGGTACAATCTATCTTTATACCATAAGGCATTCCATTTCAACTCAAAAAAATTTGAAACACTAGAATCTTGTTGGAGTCATTGAATCAAAACTTATGTATCATTGTTATTTTCCCATTTTGATCTTGTCTCATCTACCCAATCTGCCTACCATATGGACATTGCACATAATTATGCTTGTATGATTGATCCCTCCTAAATACTGCATTTGCAACTACATTATCATTTCCTTTATTATATATGATTTTAAAGGCATACTCCAATACTTTGGTCACCCATTTTTGTTGTCCTTCAAATGACATCCCCTATTCCAAGAAGTATTTTAAACTATCCTGATCAATTTTCACCTTGAAATGGTTACCAATTAGATAAGGTCTTCATTGTTTGACTACATGAAGAACAACCATTATTTACTTCTCATAGATAGGATTTAGAAAAATCTTACCTTTGAATTGATGACTCTCAAATGTAAAGGGTCACCCTTCCTACATGAGTACTACCCCCAGACCATATTTTGATGCATCATATTCAACAATGAAGGTCTTTAAAACATATAGGGTAGCCAAAAGTAGAGTGGAGGATATGGCCTCCTTTAGTTTCTAAAATACCTTAGTGTAAGTGTCATTCCAATGGAAGGATTCCTTATATAGAAACATAGTGAGTGGTGCTACTGTGTTTCTATAAATTTTCACAAACTGACAATAGTAACATGTCACCCTTAAAAAACCTTAGAGGCTTTTGAGGCTTTTTAGAACATTCCATTTTATTTGATCTTGTGAGGGTCTACTTTAACACCTTCATGCAACACAATATGACTTAATTACTCTACCTCATGTACTCCAAAAACCCACTTGGAAGGCTTGGTGTAAAGTTTATGTTGTTCAAGAAGTATCAATACCAAATTCACATGTTGTAAGTGTTCTTCCCATGTATTACTATATATTAGTATATCATCAAAAAATACCAAGATAATTTTTTATAAAAAAAGCTTAAAGATAATGTTCATCAAACTTTGGAATGTAGATGGTGCATTTGTGACAAAATAGCATTACCAAAAACTCATAATGGCCTTCGTGAGTTTTGAAAGTTATCTTATGTATATCCTTATCTCTGATCTAAATTTGATGGTAACTTGAATGAAGATCCAATTTTGTAAATTAGACAACACCATGCAATTCATCTAGAAAATCATCAATTACTAGAATAAGGAACTTATCTTTTATGGTGTACATGTTGAGTTCTCTATAAGCTAGGCATATCCTCAAAGTGTCATCCTCCTTATACACCATTACCAAATGGGATGAATATGCACTTTGGATATGCCTAATAATACAAGTGTCCAACATTTCATGTACCATAATTTAAATCTTACTCTTCTAGACATACGGGTATATGTATGGTTTGATGTTTAGTAGTTGACTCCATGGTACCAATCGAATGACAATGGTAGTCTTCTTGGCATTGCTCCAAAAAAACAAAGTGATTATTAATAATTTTCTATAGATGGGGTTGTGAAGACACTTTTGTATGTTGCAATTATAAGTAAAATAATTATACTATAAACTCATTTTCCCCCTTTTTAAAAATTCTTCTATATATGATGAGAACTAACCAACTATGGAAACTTTGCACGTAATCCTCATAGTTCAAATGTCCTACCTTCATAATGAAAATATAATAACAAATCATAGAAATTCAACTCTATCAATCCCAAGGATGTTAGCCAATAGACTCCAAAGACTATGTTAGCCCCACTCATGGGAATAATAAACATATGAGAGTCTACCTTGTAATATCCCATGGTAATTTTTATACTATGGCATTTCCCTGAACAACTGATTGTGTCACCATCTGTAATCATGACTTTAAAATATAAAGTTAGATAAACAAAATAATTCAAGTGTACATCCAACTTATTGTTGATGAAGTTATGTGTACTCCTTGAGTCAATCAGTATTATCACCCACTATTTCTTAAGGAAACCCACAACCTTGAGGGTTTGTGGAGTGCTAATACATGAAAATGCATGACATGAAATAGTTGGTTGGAAACCTTTGTATTCCTCCTCTAGCTTCTCCTAACCCTCACCTAATAGTTCATCATCCTCTTCATTTTCATTGGACTATAGAATATAGAACAATTTTCATCTTAACACATTTATATCCTTTGATGTTTTTGCTATCATAGTTGAAACATAACACTTTTACTCGCTTCTCTTTATTTTGTTGAGTATTCTATCTAGGAGGTTGATGAAATGATTGTGATAGAGTAACACTCTTTATTGGTAGTGAAAGCACATCATTTAACCAAATCTCTTTCCTCTACCATGCGTGTGATGACCATGGACTCTGATAATAAACTTGGATTAAATATACAAAATTCAAGTTCGATGGTATCTATGAGCACACCCAATAATACGTCATTCATGATGTATTCTATGATGTTTTCCATGTGCAAAGATAGGTTATATAAGTGTTAAATATAATCCTTGATAGTCCCTAATCATGTCAATATTGATAACTTGTTTAAATAATTTTCTCTAACACTATTATGGTAGTGTATCTATAGATCATAAGTAAAAATTAACCAGGTAATAGTAAGGCCATACTTTTTCTTTTGAACACATAAGCATCTATAATAAATGATCTACTCTGGTTTCAAATATAGAGATGCCATGACCACCTTCTGTGCACATGAGGTTTGATGTAGATCAAATAAATTTTCCAATTTATTGATCTGGGTGATTAGATCCTTACCATCAAACATGTGCACCTCCACTTTTAATAACATGTTCCTTGAAATAGTATTTAAGTTTTGATTATTCTAGTTAGGAGAACACGAGTGGCCCAGTGGAGAATTATTGGATGGTGGCATTGTCATAAATTGAGCCAAGAGAGTTACCATTGTCCCATTCACGGTAATCAACTCTGATCTCATTCCATCCATGTCCCATTTGACCACATATAGATCTTATTTTTCACTGTATTTTGCACATCTATGTGGAATTAGGTAACCAAACCATAAACCCACGATTCATGCATTTTAGACTCCATGTCCTCCTTATTAGTTGTATTTCTTGGAGTGGCTTGCCATTTTTTGTGGCCTTGAGTGTTTGGATAAGTTATGCATGAACTCTAGGGTTTAGGGTTTAGGAATTTAAGGTGGAGGGTATTGAGGCTGAAAAAAGTGTATTGAAGGCTCATACCATTGTGATCATCTGACTGAGATGAATCCAATGACTATTAATTTTCAAAAGGGTGAAAAAAATGTATAACCATTTTTATTCTTAAAAAAAACCTTAAGAAATATTGCACTAAAAAAATAAATAAATTCTTCTCAAATTACAAGTTATGTTTTTTATATCTTTTTCATGTGCTATATCTAGAAAGCAAAAACTATGTCACATCACTTTTCCCAAATAAAAGCTTTGATATCACTTGTAATGAAATTACTTAGATAGATCAAGACAATTCACACATTAGATATAAATTTAACATCATGAGCACATTAAAAATAGTACAACATAAGAATGAGAATAACATAAGCAATGTAGGCACTCAAATTTAATCACTATGTGCTTTACATTATTTAACATTGGCATACTTACCTCACTTGGTCTTTTCACCATTCTATTAAGTTACAATCTATATGGGAGCATTCACTATTATACAAATTGTCTTGAAACCACTTAGAAATTCATTTAGACATCCTTATTTTTCTTACAAGTTATTTTCAAACCAATTCCAATAATCTATATCCTTCTGGGACAAGATTGTGTTAGGCCAGATAGAGTCATACTGCGACCTTGTCCACTAATGTGAACTTGTCCTTGACGCTCCAACTATAATTTTTTAAATTCAAGATGTTGCATTTTATCCCTATCATGATTTTATCAAGGTTGGTTAATGAAATTATTGAAAATTTTCCTTTATATAAGTATATCAAGGTCATTTCAATATATATTTCAATCACTTGGAAATTCCACTACACATTGAGCTAAAGATTACAATTTATTCCAACTGCAATTCCAAAGCATTCTAGCAGCCATAGGCTAAGTATGAATATATTTTATTGTAGATCAAGGGTACTCATTATCAAGCACTTAAATAATTTTATTTAATTGCATCCATATATCAAATGTAATATTCACACACTCACTCAATGAGGGAGAGTTACATCAACCTGAGGCCCTTTGGGGCTATATAGGCAACACTCAAATTATGTGGGGTTTTTTTAGGGTAGCTTGACTATCCCTCTAATCATATTCCCCCCTTTTGTAATTATATATTTATTTGATTTAAGTTCATGATTTAGGGTTTGTATTTTATAGGTCTTCCACATGGTAAATCAGGACACATAGTTAGACAGTAAACCCTCACGGATAGTTGCATGCATCTAAATCATAAAATCTATTGCACAATTAACTAGGATGTGACCATAGTTAGTATACAAAGCCAAACTAAGTCCTTGCTACTCTAGTGTGACCTTGTCCAAGCAAATTTTAAATTTTTGCTTTCTATTACAACATAATTCATAGGTCTTTTTAGGGAGTTTTTAGTCATAGTCAAACCTACAAAATCAACATAAAATTAGTTTGAGGAAGGTTTGCATTTTTTTTCTAATTTAATTTTTACAATTCATTCTAAATTGTGTATCCTATTGTATTTTATTGTATTTCAATTTCAATAGTTTAAATTTGTGTTTGATTCATTTCAATTCAAAATATATTAAACATTCTGGTAAATTCATAATTTTATTTTTAGAACACTACTTATTTATTTGATTTTTGTGTGGTTTAAGGTTTCAAATAAATTTATTATTTCAAAAAAATAATAAATTCTTGATTCCTCACACAAAATTATTTCGAATCTTATTTTCTATTGCTTCTCACTTATTTTTAGAATTGTGTTTTGGTAGTTGTAAAACTACATGGTGATTACTATTACGGGCTACATGGTTGTCTATTTTATGGAAATTATTATGTGAGGGGTTCTACCATAATAATCATAGCTATTATAAAACACTAAACATGAAGTTTAATATCCATGCACCTCACAATACATCAAAAATGCCTAAGTTCACTTGTTTATACCATAGGAAGCCTATTTTAGTCATTTGATTTGTAGTGCATCTGAGAGGAGTGTATCACCCAGGAAAGTTACCCTCATTATACCCTCAAAAATAAGGTTAGTGGGTTAAAAAAATGGTTTTACCTTTGTAGTTAGTTCTCCAAAACATTGGGCCAACACTAATCAATAAATGAGCAAGTATATTTAAGAGTTCACATAATCATTCAAATCCTTGCCAGATCACCCTTATACCTTACTTTTTACTTGTATTGTATTCTTAATGGGATTAATAAGTGAATGATTCTTTCATATGTTACAAAAAAATATGCAGTTCATTATTACATCTTGTACTAATTTTTATGATTCTCTTCATCACATTTTTACATGGATTGAATGCTCAATTAATAAACAAGCTACACTAAAGAAGGCTCAATCTCATAACTTTCTTATTTCAAATAGTTGCACTTTTATATCATGTCATTAATCTTCTCCAATAGCTTTTCAAATTTGAAATGACTTGGGATCAATAGGAAACATATGTTATACAATGTATAAAATCTTCAACTTTAAAGGATCTTCCATTGCCTACTTCCCAACCTCTTGAAGCGTGAATCATGGATCTCATTTTAGAACCTAATACTTATGATTAATCAGGTTAAACTAATGAATAAAATTTTATGCAATATATTTGTGAACATCGAGAAAAGTTTGAATAAAATTTATATGTTGATAGATATTAACAAAGAAAAGGTGCCCAAAGTAGCTCAAGTTTAATATTCCCATCTTCACTATTGCATCCATTCTTATTTCTACACCTCCAATTAATTCCATAGCTTCAACCTTTGGTTTAGGAACATCACTTGGTTTCCAATGAATATCCATGCCTATATCTACTCATTCACTCATCCAATTACATTTACAAATTCTACTTTAGAGCATAGCATTCTTGCCTTATAAGCTAATCTATCTCAGTTTGAGCAAACTATTTCTCATATTAGCCATTATATGGACTCATGTTCCTTATAACATAACCCTTTGGCACCCAAAATTGCATCTTATCCATTACTAGTTGGATTTATGGCTCTTAAGATTCTTTTATATTAAGGCAAAGGTGATCCTAAAGAGTATTTGCATGTATTCCATGCAGCATGTCTAGACTATGCATATTATGACAAAATATTGACAATTTTGAAGAAGTCTCAAATAATATGTTCTTAGATGGTTATATGATCTTCCTCCTCAATCAATAAAGTCTTTAAATCCTTTGTAAAATCAGTTTTTGACACACTTTTCTATCAACATTGGTGAGAAGCTATCATATACTCAAATTCCAAAGTTCAAACAAGGGTCTAATGAAATAATCAATGAATATATGTTCTAAAATACAAGACTATGCTATCAAATGGTTGATAATGAACTTCAATATATCTTCACTCAAAGTTTGTTCTCCCCACTTCAAGAGTCTATTATGTTTGATAAGTTCAAATATTTTGATGAGATATACATATAATTAAAGAGAGTGAGGTTAAATTGCTTAATTTGAACAAGTTCGAGTACGCTTCAAATGCTCCTTTTACTTCAAGTGTCAAATAAAAAATCAATCCAAATTATAAGAGTGAACCCAATGAAAGCAATAATGAAGCTAAGATTACACTCAATGTTATTTCACAACCAACTTAAAATCTTAAATTACAAGCTCCACCAAGGAGGCAATTCTCAAGGTTACCTTCACCTCTTCATGTAATATTACAAAAGATACTTGAATTTTATATCTCAATTTTCCTCCACCAATGGACGTAGACATGTCTAGACCACAATATAATTTTTTTGATGGCAATGTATATTGTGGCTACCATTGATGTATTGGGAATTCCACAATTTGATGTTTCAAACTCAAACACAAGATTCAAGATCTCATTGATGAAAACATAATTGTTATTAGCACACTTACTAAAGAGGCTAAGCCACATGAAAAAGACAATTCAAATCTCAAAATATATAAAAAAAAAAATCCAAATCATGAAACAACAATAAAAAGGATAATCTGAAAGTACATTATGCATAGAATGTTTATCCTCCTCTCTCTACATATGGGCATCCATTTACCAACATCATTAGTACAATTACAAGCAAACAAGCATCACGTCATGCAATTAAATTTGATGATAACAAAGTTGTTGATGATGATTCAAATAGACATGCACTCTTTATTCGATCAAATGTTGACAAAAAATTGATACATATTGTTGTGATAGAAAATGGATCAAGTGAAAATGTGTGCACCGTAACACTTCTCTACTCTCTTAGTTATATAAATCAAGATTATAGTACAATTTTATAGGTATCAAAACATTTTATGGTCATACACATGATACTCTTGGGCATATAGTGGTACCCTTACAATTTGGACCTCTATTCATGCCCATTCCATTCTTAGTTCTACCAAGCATAGGGGTCCTTGATATGCTATTAGGATGCCCTTAGGTACAAAATATTATATCAGTACCTTTGAAAGTGCATAATTGTCTCAAAATATATTAATGGTAATCAAGTGGTCAAAATTCCAATAATCTAATATGAATATCCTTTGTAACTAATGATATGTATGCTTCCTACAAAATAACTGAAATGCACATATATTAAGCAATGTGGTAATGAAATAGTTTATAAAACTATTCAAGATCATATTAAAGAATTAGTTTCTCCATCTACTTATGAGTATGATACAATTACACATGATCATATTACATAATCTGTTTCTCTATCTACTTATGAACATGATATAGTCACAACAAGCATATGCAATTAGCTTCAAATAACATGGTACATTTTCCTAAGTAGAATGTGGAACCTAAAAATAGGTCATCATCTCCTAAAGAACCACATGTTGTTCATAGAGCTTCACCATAAATATAGGTTGCTATATCTTGTCCTATTATACTTGATGATACATGATTATATGGGTATATGAACAGTTATTCAAATATTTATATTACATCATATGATCATAATTCAGATTTAGAGGCATCTAAAATTGGCACTTATTCACATGAAGTTACTCCTTTATACAATGTTGTTAGCTATACATATGCACATCCTCTTGATGAAATCATTGGTTCGACACAAGCTCCTACTTCTGTCCAATCTACTCATTGGGTTGATACTCTTGATTAATTATCTACATATTTTTATTTGTACATAGCTTATTTTCTTTTATTTCATTGCTACTTATTTTATCCCCATTCAAATCATTTTTTTACCCTTTGGATTTATTTTCACTTTGGGTACTTGCCCTCTTGGTTTTCAAACCGATTCAAACAATCCAAAAATAATTATCTTGTAATATTTTCCATGCAAATTCTTTATGGCACTTGACTTAATTACTATTTCATATCTACCATGTTATGGATTCATGTATACTTGCCTAATCACATCTATTTATCTATGTTCTCCATGAGCACACCTATATTCTTTCCCATTGTGGACACGATCATCCTTATCTACATTGATATACATTGAGGGCATCTCAGTTGCCTTCTTTCTTGATATTTTTTGCTTTACCACCTTGTTGTGGATTGTTTAAATCACTCCCTTTTTCTTTTCTTTTTGAATCCTTACTTCTTAGCACCTTTTCAAATCTTTCTCAATTCAAAAAAATCTATTTTTTTCAAATATTTCATAAATTCAAAAAAACATTAAAATATGTCAAAACTCCAAAAACATCAAAATATTTTCAAAAAATCAAAACCAAGACCTAAAGAGCATTTTCAAATGTTGCTAGCTAACTTTTTTTCATATCTTATTCATTTTATGCAGGGAACATAACATATTTAAGTTTTTAATACACGTCATTTTTCATGAGGAATTTGGAGTGTGATACATGACATACTTTCACATGGTTTTTTAATGTCGAGCCTCCCTTATTACCCATCAACCTTGTTAATTTAGGGGCATCTCTTTTTTCTTCATGAACATTTTTAACATGTTGTATTTATCCTAAATCACTCTACCATGTTGAGTTATATATCATACACATATTTTGTTAATCTCTCATACATTACATTGTGTTACATGAATATGCTATTTTCCAACAATGAAATGGATACATGTGGTTAATGTAGACTAATCTCATTTACTCTATGTTTATTTCTGACTTTACTACATGATAAGCTAATCTATGTGTGCCTCTTGGCCTTGTGTGTGTAATATATACATGTTCTTGCTTGTGTGTCACCATTATGCCATTTGAGTGTGGCCCTTGGCCTTGTGTGTTTATGTAACATTCAAATGTCCCTTGTATGTGACATTTGGGCCTTCTATGTGACATTATATGTAAATTAAGTGACATCTTATGACATTATTTGTATGTTCATTCCATTTTACTATGATGCCATGATTCACATCATACATTTATTCTATTCTCTACCCTTAATTGGTGCCATGATACATATCAAACCTATATTGATTATATGCTTCAATGTTATATATATCTAACACATGTTTCATATACACTTCAATGTTATATTCAATATTATGATGCAATCCAATTCAAATTTTCAAAGTCCTACTATATTATTATATCTTTCACAAATTTTACAGTTGTCTTTTGGGATAAGTGACTTATAGGCTATGTCTCTCATCTCAAAAGGGTGGAATCATAATGGGCTTGTCTTAAAAATTGAAGCCTCCTGAGCAACAAATGTTTAGATTTCTATAGTATATAGTTTTTAAATTAAAATATGATTTAACATTTTTTAGAATATGGGGGCATGTAATATGAACATGCACTCATTCCTTCAGTACAGATTCACAAATACATGATGCATATGCATTGACATGTGTAAAAAAAATTCAAGTTATTGGTTTCAAATAGTTATAAGTTGCAAGTTTCAAATAGTTACAACTTTAGTTGGCATTCAATATCAATTGAGTATAATACAAGGTAAATATATTCATTCATGTTCAAGTTACTACATGGAAAATTCAAATTCTCAAGTTCAAAAGTTTCAAAGTCCAAAAGGTTCAAATAAAATATAGATCCATTTGCAACAGTGTGATTTATCTTCATGTTGCAAGTGGGCCACATTAGAGTCTAGTGACATTCAATATATATGGTTCATTTTTTATATGTAATGAACCACATTTAGTGGTTTCACTCCTTCTTTAGTTACTACTTTAATGGTTTTGGAAATATTGGTGTATTATTCCTAATTTAGTTAAGGGTCTAGAGTAATAAAATTAGTAAATAAATATGTAATAATTAAGCTACTAATTTATGTAATTTGGACCTTTCTAAAAATAGTAATAAGAGAGAGAAAATAAGACTTAACTATAAATTGACTGAGATGATTGTTGCAGGGTCTAAAATTCACTGTGTAGGACTAGGACACTATGATGAATCAGGTTTTGGCCTTTGTTTTATGATTGGATAGGAGCACTAAAATAAGACACCCTAGGGTCTGATGCTATAGTCTTCTTTTATCTATATTGTCTAGGAGACCTAAGCTTTCTAGTTTTTTTTCATTGTGTCTGTATGAGCCTACTTATGAAATTTTAACTATTGGATCTCTATAGAACTATCTATAGAGCTGATTTAGTCTTCAAAACCTAGACTTCATTATGCTTTAACAAACTTTGGGAAAAAGTGGGGGGGGGGGGGGGGGGATAGTGTGTGTAAAATGCACTGAACGTATATCCACATCCCTTTTGTGGGCACACTACCTACATACCAATACTCCGAAGAGGGATCAAGCCATATGTAGTTCTCCCACTTGATGTGCTTTGTGCAATAATGTGTATGAAGATGCAAAATACTAAAAATGGGTGTGATTGAGGTGGCTAGGGACTTGTGTAAAGATTTAAATAAGCTTGTAATAGTATTAATTGGTTGTATGTAGAAAATAAGGAAGATTGCCTTAGTAGTCTTGCTTGCTTTGTGATATTTGCCAACCCTTTCTAAATGACCTTTGAATGGGCTTTTATATGGATCTATTGGTCATGGGTTGAATGTGTTTGTATTAGGCCGATAAGAAGAGGGATAAGAACTAGAAGGAAGTGACCATTGGAGGAAAATATGCACTTGGATAGGAGCACAGTGGACATTAGAGATCCTAGCACTATAGTCCAAGTTGGGTGCTATAGTCTTGACCTAACGGGACCTAGGGGATAGATTGGAAAGATTAGTTTGGTTGAGCTAGGATCAGGTTTAGAAGGCTATGGATGACTGAGAATCAGTGAAAGATGCCTAGGAGGGTCATGAAATTAAGTGAGAGGGACCTAATGGATTGGGTATCATTAGCCACACTCAAGTTACCATTTTTTGCATTTTATATGACTACATTTGCCCCCCTTTATTCTAGTGATGCAACAAAGCAAAACACTAAGATAAAGGAAAAATAAAAAATGTGCTTGAACTTACCTACAAGGGTAAACCTCATAAAGTTGTGTGGTGTTGGGTGTGCATAGAGAAAGCACGTTGTGAAGTGTAAATCTATAAGAGAAAATAAAGAGTAGATCAGTTCTTACTAGATACATTATATCTAGAATAAGAACATACAAAGCTAGATAAGAGAGAGAGGAAGAGAAAGGAATGAATACACCTCATCAGGTACACAAACTAATACAAAACCTATTGTGATTTTGAGTGATGTTGAGTAATGTTGAGTAATGTTGGATGATGTTGTACCAAGAGTAATATCACAAATGGAGTTGAGTGCTCAATTCCCTAGAAGTGGCTCAAGAATATAAAGGATATCCCTTTGGCTCCATCATCACCCACTAATTGAAGCTATGTGATCATGTATGTGTTAATCGATGTGTGGATTGTGTGTTCAATCCCTCTAAATAGGTGGATCAAGAATACAAAGGCTAGCTAGTCCTTTGGCTCCATTGTTGTTCTGTGAAGTGAAGCTATGAACTAATATCGATGTAAAATGTGTGTCATATGAGATGGTTCCTACAACCTATGAATACTCTATAAACTGATAATGTGGCATGGATAGCCAAATGTGTGCTAGAAACTAGGCCACTCTTGGCCAACTCGAAAAAGGTGGAGATTAGGATTGTATGAAAGCCACTCTGAAATTGGTTTATAGGCTTATGTGGAAGCCACTTGGAAATGTGTAGGTTAGGATTATATGAAATCCACTCTAAAATGATTCCAACCACCTTTAGATGGAAGAAGGCACATAACTACTGTGAATGCCTAGGTAATGTACTAAACTTAGAAAGAAAAGAAGACAAATGTGCCGCACACATTACCCTCAATCACTGGTGTCTGAAACATGGATTCTAATCTAGAAGTTATACCAACTATTGTATCTGAAATTGGAAGTGAGAGCCAACATGCCATGTATGATGCCCCCTATATTTGGATTCTATGAGTAAAACTATACTAAAAAGTGTTGATTTTAAACTGGTCTGAATGTGCAAAACTATAGTTGAACCTATTTTTTGCTTGAGTCTAGAAAATCTATTTTTTTTGCTATTTGGATAAGACCATCGAAATTGGATACTAGAGCATCCAGCACTGTAGTCCCATCTTGGTGTTATTTCCCTAGACTAAATTTGATGACTGTTCTGAAATTGTCATTGTTTGCTTGGTCTAGTCTACTTGGTTTGAAGTCTGGTTGTTGTTCTGGGTGTTCTAAAAACTATTTTTTTGACCGTTAGGAGCTCTAATCTCTGTAAAAAAACCCTCTTTATTGCCCACTCTTCTAAGGGTAGGAATGAAGACCCTGTAATGATAGCCCTCAAAAGAAAGAGCCCTACAAGTGTGTTTATGCTACAAAGATACATAATATAGCAACGATAATTGACAAGATATCTCAAGATATAACATGGTTTGTAATGAGAGATTGTTAAATCAACAGGGGTATGCCTAAATAGATGTAACAATGTAATAACATGTACAATATACTGAATTGAAACTAGAAGTCTACTTAGTTTTTATTTGTCATGGAGGGGTGGAGCATGATGTTCATCATGGCATCCAAGAAAGTGAGATAATGCATGATGTGGATCATCGCATTGCAAATAATGAGAAACAAATCAAGCAACAAGCACGCAAGACAAGAATCAAGAAGCATACAAGAGTGGCCAACGGGCCAAGTAAACAAGGGACATGGGCACATGTCACTCAAACTAGAAAGCAAACATACAAGGCATGTTCAAATGCCACATACACGTATAATTAAAACAAGCAAGGTTGGCGTGAAAGCCACAATATCATAGGAGGGTACAGGCAAAGGACATTGGCAAATGTCTTAAGGCACACATAAGAGTAGAAGCAAAGGACATTGCCAATGTCCTAAGGTATATATAAGAGATAAAATAAGGATTGAGAAATGCAATCACATCTAGCTACATAAAGCAAGAAAGAAAAGCACGTACAAACTAGAATACCATCGCATCTAACTAATCAAAAAAAGAAGTGAAAGTATGCAAGACATGGAGTACAAGACTAGGTATATGCTAAGAAATACACATGTGTCATATACTAATGAGATGTCGATATAATAATCTATGTAAACTAGTAAGTAATATACATCAACATGATAACTAGAGTATGTGGTGTAGGAATGACATAACCTAGATGGTGTAGTCATGTAGAATATGCCCCTATTGGGTATGTATAGCGATGTGTGTCTCAAATGTAGAAGTAGGATGCCCCCTCAATGGGTAGAGTGAAGCAATCAAAGATCTAAATGTCACTACACATACTCAAATAAGATCAAGTGAAGCATGGTAATGTAGATAAATTGACAACTAATAGCATAGAATAACAATGTAAGTCTAGCATATAGTAGAAATATAAAGCATGGATAATGCATATAATCAAAATGTTTTTGAATTTATAAATATTTTAATGTTTTTGGTATTTTGGAATAAGCTATGTACAATAAAGCATAAGAAGACTATGTACACGTAAGTTGAGAAATTATGTACAAGTAATTTAAAAGGAAGCTATATACAAGAAAATTTAAAAAATTAAGTATAATACAATGCGTGAAATGAAATGTTAGACATGGAATCTGCGTAGATGCATAATATTCATTGGATTTTTGAGTTTCTTTCCTTTGAGTGAGGCTAGATGATACACTTTAGGGCTAATAATTTTGGTAATAATGTATGGACCTAACCAATTTGGTTTGAAATTTCCTTTGATTTCTTCTTTAGCATTGACATTGCGAAGATTTTATTTGAGAATGAGATCATTAACTTCAAATTCTCTTGTGTGAACTCATTTTTTGTATGATTATTGTATACTTTATTGGTATATTATGAGATGTTCTACTGCTTGAATACATGTATGGTCTAACTGCTTGAGCTAGTGTAGATGCTTTTCACGATAGTGGTTATCAGTGAGAATACCTTTAAGGGAGATATGAAGAGATGGTATTTCTAATTCTAGTGGTAAAGTTGCTTCTGTACCATAAATAAGTGGATAAATAATGGCTCCTATAGGTGTGCAGATACTTTTGTGATAGGCCCATAATGCAAAAACTAGTTGATTATGCTAATCATCTCTAAATTTGGTCACTATTTTACTCAAAATGTTGTTGATGGTTTTATTGGTAACCCTTGCTTGATTGTTTCCTTGTGGGTAATATGGAGTGGAGAATGTGTGTTTAATATTATATTTTGTACATAATTTCTTGATAAATTTATTCTTGAATGATGTTCCATTATCAGAAATGATGGCTACAAATAAGTCGAAACATGAAATAATGAGTCATGAGAAAGTTGTAAATGTCCTCACCTATAGTAGATTAAATTGGAGCAGTTTCTACCCATTTGGTAAAGTATTTTGTATCTATGATTATGAATTTTTGTCCATCGACAGATTTAGGGTTAATTTTTCCAATAAGATCAAATCCCCATAGCATGAATAGCCATAGAGAGATAATAGGCTGCAACTGTTGTGATGGTGCATGCTGTAAGTTACTATGTCATTGACATTTATCTCATAATTTTGCATATGGTAAGCATTCATCTTCTATAGTGGGCTAGTAGTACCCTTTTCAAGGTAATTTGTGTGAAATGGCTTTTCCATTAAAGTGACTGCCATACTCACTATCGTGCATCTATGTAAGAGTAATTTTCGCTTCTATTGAAGTCAAACATCGAATCAATTATTCATTGAAGGATTGTTTAAAAAGGTCTTCACCAATGATTACATAATGGAGTGCTTGTTTGTGTAACTTGCATTTATCATTTCATGAAAAAGTGTCTAGTGTAATAGATTTTTTTAAAAAGTTATAGATATCAGATAACCATTCTGGTGTTGTAGAACCACATGTGGTGGATAAAATAGATTATGTAATCAAATATGCATTAGATATTAATGGTGATTGTAATAATTTAATTATGAAAATAGCTTGATCATGTATTATGTTGATAGGAATCAAAGATGTGACACTTGCTATTACATTTACACGTCGGTTGTCTTTTTTTGGTATACGTTTTATAGAAAAGTAGTCAAACTGCGATGATAAACATTATACCATATTTTGGTATGGGATAAGATGTTCTTGTTTTGTCTGATAGACATCATTGAATTGATTGACCATAAGTTTGGAATCATTGAAGACTTGAATAGATCTAATTTCGAGGGACTGAGTGGCAAATAGACCTAAGATAAGTGCTTCATATTCTACAGTGTTGTTAGTGTAGGAGAAATTTAATCAATATGTAATAGGGACTGTGTGACCAGAAGGGTTGATGAAGATAATGCCTACCCCCACACTGGATGCACATTGAGAACCATCAAAGAACATGGTCCAAGTATCAGAATGAGTAGAATAAGTACTGAAATCATCTCTAAATGTGTCACTAATAGGATTGGTTTCCATGAGTGGTGCAACTGCCAAATAGTCCACAATGATTTGGCCCTTTGTTGATTTTTGGAGAACTATTTTTAAGTCAAACTTTGTTAATAACACGACCCATTTTGTGATGTGACTAGAGAGATGTGGTTTTGCCATGAGAAACTTCAAGGGATCTGCTTTTGTGATAACCTAAGTCTCATTATTTACCATGTAATGTCAAAGTTTTTATGTGGCAAAAACTAATGTTAGGCATCGTTTTTCTATTATAGAATAATTTTTTTTGTAATCAACGAATGTGCAATTGATGTAATAAATTGCTCATTTGGTATGTTGATCATCATGTTGTGTTAAGAGTGCTCTTAATGCATGATCTATTACAAAGATATATAATAAAAAAGGCCTGTTAGGTATGGGAGGTACTAAAACAAGTGGATTAAGAAGATATTACTTGATTATATCAAAGCTTTCTTGATAGGCTTGGTCCCAAATAAAATTTATATATTTCTTTAATAATCAAGTCAATGACTAATTTTTATCAACAAGTTGAGCTACAAAATGATGGATTGCTTGGATCTTGCCTTGTAAGGATCAAAGTTATATTAAGTTTGTTGGAGGTGGTATGTCAATAATTGCTTTGAATTTATTAGGGTCAACTCTATGCCACACTATGAAATAATGAAACCTAAGAGTTTTTCTGATGTAACTCCAAATAGACATTTCTTTGGGTTTAATCGGACATTATATTGCCTGAGTCTTTGAAATATCTTTCGTAAATCAATAGCGTGATGTTGTAATTATTTATATTTAGCTAATATATCATCGACATAATCCTTGATGGTATGTTGAATTAATTCATCAAAAATATGTGGTGTGGTACGTTGATATGTGGCTCTGATGTTTTTTAATCCAAAAGGCATGACAATGTAACAAAATCTACCCCAAGGTGTCATAAAATATGTTTTCTCTTGATCTTCTTCAATAATTTTGATTTGGTTGTATCCTACAAAGCCATCCATAAATGATAACCTTTCATAATCGTCTATGGAATCTATGATCATGTCAATGTTAGGTAAAGAAAAATCATCTTTTGGGCATGCTTTATTTAAATCTCGAGAGTTAGAACAACACCAAATTTGTCTGTTGGGCTTTACCACAGGAACTATATTGGAAACCCATTCAAGGTGTGCTATGGGTGAATGAATCCAACATCTAAGAGGTTTTGGATCTCATCTTTGACTAAGAGAGACACCTTAGGATGCATTTTGTGAATTTTTTATTTAACTGGTTTAGCATCTGGGTATAAAGGAATCCGATGAACTGCTATGGATGTATCAATTCCTAGCATATCTAAGTAAGACCAAACAAAGAGTTTTGGAAAATATGTTAAATTTTGATGAATATCTATACCCTCTTCCTTTCATAGGGTAGTGGCTAACAAGATAATGTGGGGATCTTGATCAGTTCCAAAATTAAAATTAACTATTTCTTTATTAAGCAATATGGAATGATCTAGTGTGTATGGGGTTGTAGGAATAATATCATCTAAATCAACTGGTATGTCGTAGGGACAATCTAGATTTTCTCTAAAGTGTGCATGGTAATTTGTGTGATGAGAAAATATATTTTTATGATAGCAAGATGGTAGGTCCTCATATGCTCTGATAAATTGTAAGAGGGATTCATCATTAGAGAATTAATCTAATGTGTACATATCTGGTGAAACTTTATCATCAATAAGATCAAGATTGATTGATGATAATGTTGAAGTATGATTAACAGTGTGGTCTATCGATGTAATGGGTGGATAAATCTTTATATTCTTTGAAGCTACAGAATAAGGTTTATCAGGAACAAGGGTAAGTTGATATCCCTTGTTTTCCATGTTATGTTGAAGCCTTAATAGAATTGATGATTCCTTGTCCATGCTTTCCAAGACCTTTGCCATGATATCCCATTTTATTAAGGCATTTTAGTGCAAAAGGGGAAGTAAACTGGTGATTTGGTGTTAGTGTTATTATAGAATTATCTGATGCATTGCATGGTCTGAGGGTGCATTGTGAGCAGTGGGTTGTGCAGGTATATTACTGAGATTAAAGTGTCAGATATAAGTCTGTGGAGATTTAGCAACATGGCATTATTTAAAAGGTTCATTATCTATTGGGCATGTGTAGATGTAGCCTTTGTGACTAAATTTAAGACAAGCATGAAGTGTAGAAGGGACTACATGCATATCATGAATCCAAGGCTGACCAAGTAATAAATTATAATTGAGGTCATTTGGCATGACTTGGCAAGTAGTTGGTAGTGTATTAGGTCCCAAAGTAAGATTGAGTGTTATTTGACCCATGAATTTTTCTGGGATGTTCACGTCATAATGGTCTACATCTTGAGGTTGTATATTAAGATGTTTAAGAAAATAAATGTTACAAATGTTGAGTCCTGAATTGTTATCAACTAACACTTTTTTTACCCCCACGTCATTAATTTTTAATTGAATATACAAAGTTAGATATTGTTTAATGATGTGTTGTGGGAATAAATCCTCTTTCTCAAATGAAATATGTTCTTGGGTCCATTACATTGTGTTGACCATAGAGGCAACATAAGTTGGTTCGATGGAAATAGGAATTCTAGTATTATGAAGGGTTGCATATAATACATTTTTGTAAATATCTGATCACTGAAGGAACTTGAGAATTGAAAGTATATCAAAAGGGGTGCTAACCTGAGTTATAAAGATATAGCCATGGGTGTAATCAACATGTCTATCTTCATAAACTTGGGTGATAGCATGTACCACATGGTCTACTATAGGCATAGAGCTGGTAGTAGGTGCGAGATAAGAGCTAGATGTACCCAGTTTGAAGGGAGGAGGAATAGATATATCCACTAGTGTTTGTTTATGTCTAGTAGTGATAGGAAAATACTCAAAGGTGGCCAATGAGTTATATGCATCTAGATAGAAATTATGAATGTGAAATGAAATGTATAAAATTGGATTTATAAGTTGTATAAAAATATGTTTATAAAAAGCATTCCATATGAGAGATATCAAGTTTGGGATAGAAAGCTTGAATTTGTGCATGAATGCATAAGAAATTTTGGCATGTGCTATGACATTTCTAATGTGTTTAATATGATAAACTTGAATTTTTTACCATATGAGAGATAGAAATCAAGAGATGAAACCTTGTATTAAAGCCAAATAAACTTTGCTTTGAAGGAGAGGTATCTTACTATGTTTAACAATGACTTTCTTAATATCATCCCATATTATGAAAAGAAATCATGAAAAGCAAAGAATGAAGCTTTGTATTAACATATGGTAAACTTCGTCATTCATGTACATGATAGGACCAAGTATGGTCTCTTTATTATTTGTTAAAAATGCAATAAATGTTTGAAAATAAGTGATATCCATTTTTGAAATTTGATATTAGATGTAAGGTGATACCTCAAGAAGCAAATAGGAGCTAGTACATGCAACTAGGGTTTTGAATGGAATTATTTTAAAATTTACTAAGGAAGTTTAAAATTGGGATGCAAATTTTTGATTTAAATTTGTAAGTAATAATAATAATAATAAATATAGGAAAAATACCAGGACCTAGTATGGGCAACTAGGGTTTGAAAGAAAATTATTTTAAAATTAATAATAAATTTTAAAATTTAATACTAATTTCTGATTATATTATGAAGGTAAAAAAATCAAAAAAATATAGGAAAAATACTGAGAAAATACCAGGACCTAGTATGGGCAACTAGGGTTTGAAAGAAAATTATTTTAAAATTACTATAAAATTTAATGCTAATTTATAATTTTATTATATAGAAAAAATCAATAGGAATTTTACCCTAGGGTTTCTAGGGTTTCTATGCACAAACGAAGTAAGTCGAGTTCACCAAATAATTTAACAGTTTTGGGAATATTGGTGTATTATTCCTAATTTAGTTAAGGGTCTAGAGCAATAAAATCATTAAATAAATATGCAATAATTAAGCTACTAATTTGTATAATTTGACTATAATTTGGGCCTTTATAAAAATAGTAATAAGGGAGAGAAAATAAGACTTAGTTGGAAACTGACTGAGATGACTGTTGTAGGGTCTAAAATTCACTATGCAGGACTAGGACACTATCATAAATCAGGATCTTGCCTTCATTTTATGATTGTATAAGAGCATCAAAATAGGACACCCTAGGGTTTGATGCTATAGTCCTCTTTTACCACTATTGTCTAGGAGGCCTGAGCTTTCTAGGTTTTATTTGTTGTGTCTGTGTGAGCCTGCCTATGAAATTTTGATTTTTGGATGTCTATGGAAATATTTGTAGATCTCATTTAGTCTTAAAACCCTATACTCCATTGTGCTTTGACATACTTTGAGAAAAAGGAGGGGTTAGTGTGTGTAAGATGTACTAAACGTGTATCCATACTCCTTGTATGGGCATGTTGCCTACATACCAATACTCTGAAGAGGGATCAAGGCATATGTAGTTCTCCCACTTGATGTGATTTGTGCAATAGTATGTATGAAGATGAAAAATTCTAAAACTAAGTGTGTTTGAGGGCTAGGGACTAGTGTAAGGATTTGAATAAGCTTGTAATAGTATTGGTTGATTGTATGCAGAGAATAGGGAATTAGTATTCTTGCTTATATTCTTACTTGCTTTGTGATATATGCCAACCCTTTTTAAATGACCTTTGAATGGGATTTTATAGGGATCTATAAGTCATGGGTTGAATGTGCTCACATTAGGCTGATAAGAAGATGGATAACAATTGGAAAGAAATGATCATTGGAGAAAAAATGCACTTGGATAAGAGCACTGAAAGTGAACACTAAAGGGCTTGACGTTATAGTCCAAGTTGGGCACTATAGTCCTAAGTTAATGGGACCTTGGGGGATATATTTGTCATAAAAAGAGCAATCTGGCTGAGCTAAGATTAGGTCTATAAGGCTACCAATGATTGGGAATCAGTGAAAGATGCCTATGAGGGTCATGAAAGCAAGCGAGAGGGACCTAATGGGTTGGATGTCATTAGCCACACTCAAGTTACCAATTTTTGTATTTTATATGACAACAGTTACAAATTAGTGAGACACATTTGATGGTTTCACCCCTTCAATTATTTTATAGAGTACTCTAAACATTCAAATGAGAGTTGAAGCATATAATATTTTCAACTCAAGGGCCTTCACTGGTTTAAAAAAATTGAATCTTGATCACTCTCAATTCACCATAAGTTTTAACATATCTCTAAATGCCTCAATAAAGAGGCACACATACTTCTTCAATTTCAAGTTACATTAAAATTAGATTCATACTCGTTCAAGTGTATACATTCCTTGTTCCTTTTCAAATTTAAAATTACAAATTTTAGATTTTCAACTTTTAAATATGGACAATAACTACTTTTAGTGGCATAGTTACAGGTTTCACATTAAAACATCTTGCACAATCAAATTTCACATCAAAAGACAAATTGTGTATACACAATTAGATTCATATCACTTTACTCTAGTAATTTCACTTCATTTCATCACTAGATGTAGACACTCAAATTTAATCGTTAAGGTATTGGTAATGTTCAATATTGACATCCTTAACTTACTTGGCTTATTCATCATTTTGTTAACTTGTAATCTATATGAGATCATTCACTATTATACAAATTGCCTTTAAACCACTAAGAACACAATTGAGACATACCTATTTTACTTACAATTTACTTTCAAACCAATTTCACTAGTCTTTATCCATCTGGGACAAGAGTGTGTTATGTCAAACAAGGTTGCACTGCGACTTTGTCCAATAGTGTGGCCTTATCCCCTAGACTCCAATGATAACTATTTAAATTTGAGACATTGAATTTTACCCCTCCTACACTTTAATCAACGTTGGTTAACATAAATATTTAAAACAAATCTATATATGAGAACATCAAGGTCATTTTAAATATATCTAGAAATCACTTGGAAATTCAACTACACATTGAGAAAAAAAACACAATTTATTCCAATTCTAATTTTAAAGCATTCTAATAATAATAGGCCAAGTTTGAATATATTTTATTGTAGGTTAAGGGCACTCATTTTAAAGTACTCAAAAAAATTTATCTAGTTGCATTCATATATCAAAATTAAGATTCACACACTCACTTTATGAGCGAGAACTACATTGGCCTGAGGCCCTTTTGGGCTATATAAGCAAAACTCAAATTACACAGGGTTATCTAAGGGTAGTTCGACTATTATCCTAACCTTATTCCCCCATTTTGGAATTTGATATCTATTTAGTTTATGTGCAACAACTAGGATTTGCATTTTATAGCTCTTTAGTGCAAAATAATAAATCCTCGGAGAATCGTACATACCTAGATCAAAAAATCAGTTGCATAGTCAACTAGGATACATCCACAGTTAAGAAACAAAGCCATAGTGCATCCCTATCCCTCTAACCCAACCTTTTACCAATAAATTTAAATTTATATTTTTGGTTATGACATAGTTCATAGGTCCTTACAAGCAATTTACAGCCACAATTAACTTGCACAATCAACATAAAATTAGTTTGAATGAGATTTGCATATCTATTTTTCAATTTAATATTTATAATTCATTCCAATTTTTTATTCTATTGTATTTTAATTTCAATAGTTTGTATCTATTTTTTTTATTCATTTCAATTCAAATTAGATCAAACAAGCATATCCACAACAATAATTGACAATAGAGTAGAATAATTGATAAATAAGACTGAGTCGCTTTGAGGGAGAAACCTCCACAACCATGGAATAAGTGGAGAATTAATAATATGATCCTTGAGTACTCACAAATATCTCCTATATATACCCTACTTAGGCCATGGTTACTCCATAGTTTGATTATACTAACAATATGATAACATAGAGAAATGTGACAAGATAAGATAAAAGGTGATGTAGGACACATATTAGCCACGCATATCCATATACACATTATAAGTTAAGGTAATAACTATCTTCATGGATAGTTATTTATTTCATATAAATCCTAATGTAGTCATATAGTAGTGTGTAAAGGAGGATCAAGTATTCAATACTCTTCGAGCCTATCATGATGAACCCTGTGGGGGATATTTTTTAGCTAAAAAGGTAACCACTGAGATCCTCGCATAGGGTATTAATGGCCAAATTTACATAGAATACACCCATAAATGTGATATATTTTGGAATCTAGGAAACCCAAATGATCTAATGAACTCCATTAGGCAATCTTACATCACCTAGAGATCACTCAACAGTAAAGGATCATGTGACATGATGGGTTCATCAAAACAAGGAAACTTTCACCAGAAGATTAGGCCTTGCTTCATGATTTCAAGCACCAAGATCACTAAGATCAACTTCACACGAGATACCTTACGAATGAACAAGTGTTGTAAAATAAGGTAGGGAAGTTACGTGTTATTGATTATGTAAGGTTCTCCCTTATGATCTATGGTCACCTCCTCATGTTATACAAGAGATTCATGACTAAGGAGGAATACACATATACACTTGAGTCTCAAGTTGATTTGGAGGTTGCATAGGCTATGGTTCAACCTTTTAATAACCTTTCATGATGTCATAATTTCTTAAAAGGTAAAAAAAATTAAAAAAATAATAAAGCAATAAATAATATGTTGGTTTCTTAAGTCTTGCATCTACATCTCCCCTATACTAAATATCATTTTTTATTTGATACATCTTTTTCATATTTGTTATAAGTTATGATTCAGTTGCTAAATGTTTAAATATTGTTATTGTTAGAGGTATAAACTTGTTTCTACTATAGGTTACTACTTGCAATACTTTAGAAACAATAATACTTTTGTAGATGTTGCTGACTGCATACTTGTTACAACCATAAAGCCTTTTTTTCCACTCTATATGTTATGGATTATAGACAGCTTTGTCTCCATATTGTTATGACTTATTAGGTGTACAAAATCATGTTTTACATTATTTTTTCCATGCAATGGCCACATGATCCTACTAATAATGGTAAATAAAAACCATGATTAGAAAAATAACTTGTTGGTTGATCCAGGTCCAAAAAAAATAGCTTAGTAGTGAAAAATCTTGGAAATTGTTGATATTAGTTAGAAAGCCAACTTGTTGGCTAAATAGGTACTAAATAAAATGGTTTTCATGTAAAAAAAACTTTTTGGACACACAAGAGCAAAACAAAAAAAAATCAAGAAATAAATCAATCTATTGTATCTCTTATATTTGCAGTTATTTTTAACTTGTTGCAGAGGATTTTCTTTATAGCTACAGGTTTTGTTTCCTTTGAATATTTTCATCTAAGGCTAACGGTTATCTTTTTAATGTTATAGTTTCTTAATTTCAACACTTGAAGAAACACAATCACTTTTGCAGATGTTAGGGATACCTACTTGTAGGTTTGCGATCCTTGCTCTCTTTTTCCATGCTCCAAATTCTAGGTTACTTGCCACAAATTAAAATTAAAATCATCCATTTGAGACTATAGATTCATGTTGTCAGCATGTCTTCCACACAACATCTACATGTTAATGCACACCATTTTCTTATCATCTTCATGTGTTGAGTCTTGACCCCATATCCACTATTACCAAAATGCTACCAGTTCTTATTGCCATGAGTTTTCACTTTGCATATCAATGTTCACCTTTTATCTATCACCAACAAATTGAAAGGATTTTTATTATACCATGACCATCATGAAATTATTATTACAATGTTGAGATGTTCATTACACTGCTCCCACCCATTTCATTAGAAGTTTAATAAAAAATTATGTAATTTATTTTGACTCCTGTAGCTCTGTATCTTGTCATCTACGTGACATGTTACTCTTCAAAGGGTCCAAATTTATGTTGCCTCTTACCTCTCATGTAATGGATAAATTATAGCTTGATGCTGCTATGTACTCCTCCTTACCATGTCAATGACACAACATTACTTCTGCAGATGCTAAATTTGATGTGGTTGCAAATCCACCTTTTCCATTTTCTAATATTACATATTCTAGCCTCTTTGTAAATAGATTGTGATGTTTTAACCAAATGTTTCCAACTATATATTATTATTTATTTCACGTATTAGTTTTTTATGTTATAACACACATTTTTAGAGGCTATGGACTCATGTATATATCATAATGGATACATGTTTCTAGGGTTTTCATCCAGCAACGAGAATTCCATTAGTTCATTTTGCCCTGAGTTTCACACTAAACAATAGTGCTTATTGTTTCTAAATGCTATCATAAATATGTGGGAATTAAATTATTTTCATGGCCATCCCATGAATTGGTTTCTCTAGTATACAATATTATACTACATGCCTTCTATTGGATCTTGTCATTCAGTTGAATAATCCCACATGAGCAAAAGGGTTCTTGTCAAACTTGTCCTTGAAAAACTTAGTCCACAAGTTATTGATCTCAAAAATTCTAACAACCCTATCTTCAACTCTTAGCCATCCTACATTTTTTACTCATAACTTGAGATGTTTGATTACTAAATTCATTCATTCACTCCATTCCCTGAAGAAATTCATTTTTCCACTCTTATACATGCTATCATAATTTTATGAAACATCACTTGAGATTGGTAAACTAATGTAAATCCAGGGAATTAGGCATTTTGTCATTATTAAGCATTTATTTTCACAATATCAATAATATGTTTAATTATGATATTTTTTGTGATACACCTCACCTCCTATCGGTCCTCATTTCCTAAGTCCTCATCCATGGCATGCCCTCTCACACTTCACCCCTCCATGTAATGTCCAGTCACTCCACTACTATCTACCTTTTATACCTAACTCATAATTCATGATGGTTCACCATATCATCACCCTTTAGATGCCACAAACCACTTTTTGCTATGGTTGAAGCACTAGAGCTATGTCCTACCATATTCCACACTTATATTGGGGGGGTCATATTTCCATTTGAGGACAAGTGTCTACTCTTAGTAGGGGGAGGTATGGCCCATAACTTTGAATTTATGTCCTTAATATGATGTGACATTAAACATATAGTTGAGAGGATAAATTTCAAGTAGTTGTATGTGTAAGTAATGCATGGAAAATCCATTCTAGATTATTGTAGAACCATATGGTTAAAAAAGAACCCACAAATCACACAATCCTAATGAAACACTCTAGGCATCGCCTATATACTTTGTAATGTTGGTTGTCTATATTTTTGATAAGTTCACAAGTTATGAAGAAGAGTGGCTTTGGCAGAAAAAAAGAAAATAAAAAAAATAATTAAATATATATTTCATCAATGCATAATAATAATTTAGGAAACTAGGGTCTAGTTCCTAAACAATAAAGGGTTTAGAATAAGGGAAAAAATGTAATTAAATATAGTAAAATACAGGTTTGTATTAATTTGATAAAATCAATTGCATAGGGAAAAGAAGTAACTTATCTAAAAAAATAAGTTGAAACGAATGATTTAGAAGCTAAAAACTATTGTACAGGACTGGGATGGTGTCATGAATCTAGATCTAGATTTCATTTGGTGAAAGGATAAGAGAGCTGAAAATAGGACACTTTGAGGTCTAGGGCCATTGTCTACTCCTATTGTTATTATCTAAATTAGTCAAAAAGATCTAAGTTTTTTGGGTTTTGTTCACTATCTCTGTATGAGTTTTCATGTAAAACCTTGAGTGTTGAATGTCGACAAAGCTCCTTGTAGAGCTGATTTAATCTTCAAACCCTAAGTCTATCTACACACATGAAACAATAAACACATCAAAAGCAAAAGAGGGAAAAAATTGGGTTAGGGGAAGTATGATTTCATAATCTAAAACCCTTGCTATCCTGATTGTTGCCTACATTAACCCTCAAACTAAGGTCTCAAATCAAATGTAGTTCTTTCTTAGGGAATGTGCATAATCAACGTGCATGGTAGATGTAAGAATGACTTTTACCTAGGCCCTTCCTTGATCAAGCACGTAAATCTATGTGTGATGTAGAATACTGAGTTATACTATTGATTTATTTTTAATTATTTATTGTGCCAAAGTAGTAAGTGCTAGATATAAAATGCCTTGTGAAGTCCTTTATATACGAGACTCTCTATTTTGAATTTGAGAGCTTTATTCACATTAGTTGACATCAAAAAAGCTAAATAAAACTTAAGGGAGGGTCTAATAAGGGTTTAGGACCTCTTGAGAGAAGATAAATGACCATTGGGACTCAAAATGTAAAGGGATAAGAGCGTCAAAAATGGAACACCCTAGGGTCCAATGTTATAATCCAATCCTAGTGCTCCTATCCTATAGGTTCAAATTTTGGGGGGATATGATTGGCCTAGGAAATAAATTTTGGCTAAGCTGAAATGACCATTTGAAAGGCTACGAATGATTGACAATAAGCAAAAAGGTGACTCAAGCATGAAACAAGACCAAGATAAGTAAAATAAAAGACATGGCTAATGTGAATAAGGTTTGTATTCTCTAGTCAGAGTCTTTTGTGAAAAGGACTATGAAAAGACATGATATGTGTGGTTGCTTGACCAATTTAGGGTGTATACATTTTCCCCCCTTTTATTTTAGTGATGCAATGAAATGAAGTACTAAAGTAAAAGAAAGAAGAAAAAAATGCGTCCCTAAACCTACCTGCATGGAGATAAATGTGTTGCAAGGGTCAAACTCACTTCCTGGCTAAGGAAGTGGATGGAGAGTTAAATAGTGCCTAAAGAAAGAAGGAATCCCTATAATGGATGCCCCCTGTACTGAATCTGAAAGTGGAATCCATGTAACATGGAGAGAGAGGGAAATGTTTGCCCTCTATGCTGAATCTAGCTAAAAATGGAATGCTTAGAGGCCAAAAACCAATGTTTGTCCTCTATCCCACATAAACTCATGTAATCTAAAATATGTGTATAACATATGTATGTTATGAAGAGAAAAATTTGTCATGCCCCCACTTTGAATATCTGAATTGGAACTGAGAAATGGTCGAAGGCCCAAAACCAATGTTTGTCCTTTATCTTGCACAAATTCACGTAGTCTGGGTCTAGGTAATGCAATGGACCAATCATTGTAGATGATCATATGGTCCAACCTGGGGACAACCTAAATACAGTTGGGTGTAATCTAAAAATATAGTTAATGTGCAAGAGGAGGATAGCCTATCTTGCCATTATATCTATATAATCCTAAATGATGAAGAACATGAACATCTGTGCCATGCCCCCAAATCTAGAATGTGAGTGGCACATCTATATAATCTGGTAATCTATATAACCACATGTGATATGACATATCTTGCCATGTCTCATGTGTAAAATTGAAGACCAAAACACTATGCTTTGCACTATGCCTATAGTTTAATACCTAATTCTGTAATTGTGTCATGCTATATGAAGTTGTATGTGTGAGACTTGTAGTAATGTACATGCCCCCAAATATGGTATATGGTCTATATATGTATAAAAAATCACTATGAATCCATGTAATTTGAACCACTATATCTAAATAGTCTATGTACCTATACGCTAAAATCACTGTGGATCCATATGATTTGAATCATTATATCTGAATAGTTTATGTATCTATATACTGAAGGTGTATCCCTCTGAATGTCCTGAGTAATGTTGAATGACCCATATAATCTGAATCACTATATATCTTGACCAATCCAAGCTGAATCTAATAATCTGAATGTTAGATGTGTAAGAACCATGGTATCTTCATCGATGAGAGTGGGTGGGTATGTTGGGTAGGTGAAGAAATAGGAATAGTAGGAATAATTCCCTTATTTTGGGGAGAGAGATGAAATCTATGATAGAGGAGGTCAAGCCAAAGAGATGACCAATGGCGTAGGAATAAAAATAAAGTTGGCATGTTGTGAATAGATTTGAAAGGTTGTTTGATTGATTAGATTCAGTTTTTGAAAGTGGAACACATTTTTATTTGGTGAGGACCAACGTGTGCATTTGAGTATAAGAGAAATATAGAGATATGCATGCCGTAATGGGTAGATGAGGTAGTAAGAGAGCGAAGTTGGAGTGATGTTGATGGTATTGTTGTCATGATTTTGTGGAAGAAAATGGTTTGAATAATGGAGTTATGGGGTTCGAGTTATGGACAAAATGGTATTTTATTTTGATTGAAAAAGTTGGCTAATATAGGAAATTGGATTGAATCTTGATTCATTTGTGCATTGAGTAGGTTAAGATCTTAAGCTCTAGAGTGAGCGAGATTACAAGGAGATGAGCACCTACCATGACCCAGTTTGAACAGTTGACAATCCAAGTTCAGGTTGGCGATGATGTGGCCCTGGTAAGTAACCCAAATGGTTGGTTCTTATCAGTTTTCAAAACTATTTTAATGTTTTTGAGCTCTTTAAAGTAGCCTAGGAATTTTTTTTCTATTTTTAGCACTCTTGTCCTACATCCAGTGTTCATATCCAGGTTTCAGTGCTCCTATGCAAGTTGCAATGCTCATGTCCAATGTTGTTGTCATGTACACAATGTTGTTGTCCTGTAGGTAGGATTTTTTGAGATACTACTTTATTAGTTGCCATTATTTTTGCTTGGTTTTTGACTTGGTATTATTAACTGAAGGATGTGTTATTTTTGGTGTTTTTGCAAGGTGAGGTACAGATAAGAGAGTTCCATAGGGGCCAGGTGATGGAGACCTTGAGGTTGTTACCATTATCTACTGATGAGAGAACTCTCATAGATAGGTAGGGTTGGGTCATGTGTGTGACCTAGGCACAGTGCAGTGGGATTGATATTTTATAACCACCTTATGTGAGAGGTGGAATGCAGATACATGTATTTTTTGGATTCCTACAAGGGAGATTACTGTGACTCTTAAGGATGTGTATCACATTTTGCATTTATCGATTAGTAGACGATGTGTGACATTACAGGATGACATGGGTGATTATGTTATTGATCATGCATCCTTGTATTTTGTTGGTGTGCCCTCAGGTACACATTGAATAAGGAGTGATAATGATGTATTACTATCAGTTATTGTGTAGTCTAGTATTTCATGCTTGTGAAAGTGGTTGGCTATTTTATTGGCATCATTTGTTATTATGGATGGAAGTGAAGTATTTATTACATATAGGATGCATAAGATTGTGCACAGTGTAGAGGTATATGGCACTATCTTCTCATGGGGTAGGATTATATGTGCCCACCTATATAGGTATCTCTACAGGTTTACACAGGAGGCATTTAGTGGTAGATTGAGTGCAGTGACCTTATTGCATTGTTGGGCTTATGAACACATAGCGGTTGTGCAATTGATAAGATTATCGAGGGAGAAGTGGGAACCTCCACAACCATTTGGGGAGTGGTAGATGAGTATATTGGCTATTTGATCCCCTGGGATAGATCATTATAGGTGGGTTCTAGACAGATTGGTGGCCGGTGACATCATATGGAGGACTTATAGAGGATTTCCTAGGTGAGTAGAGGATTGAGTGTAGTTACAATATATGAAGGTCAGTTATTATATACATGACCATTGGGTTGGAGTATATGAGAACTTTCAGTATGAGTGCATGACTATATAATTTGGAGTACCACAAGATGTGCCCCCAATAACATGGGTTTGGGTGAGGAATGCATAGGCACCAGCAAGGGAAGGAGCTCATGTAAGGCCTATTGAGGTTGAGCTAGCACCATTAACTTTGGATGCATGGGATGTGGTTATATATATTCTTGATGTGGATGATGTTGGATGTATAGACTTATATACCACGTAATGCGCAAGGCATCAGTGGGTTCCATTATACCCTATTGATGAAGGGGATGCTTCATAGTATGAGGATCCTAAGCTGAACTACATGATGGGAGGTAAGCAGTAATTTCATTTGAATTATGTATAAATTTGTGCTTTTAGTTTAATTTTAAAGTATATAGATAGTGTAGTACCATACTTTGTGTGGAAGTGGGGTGGGAGGTACGCAGGATGAGGCATATGTTGGGTTAGGGAGTGGAGATGATTATTGGGAGACCATCATTGAATCGACACTCTAAGAGATCACACAGCATATTCCTGATGATGCAGTGGAAGAGGGATTGATAAAGTGAGTGATGGTCACATTCGGAATTCATGTTCATCTATTTGATAAGGATACTATAGCGATAGTTGTATATGTTAGGTCATTAGGAGAGAGAGATGAGCTGAGAATTGAGCTAGATAGGCATAAGATGCCAACACCTAATTTTTGGTTTTATTAACATGAGGATTATGGATGAGTATACAGACCTTTAGAGGCAATACAAGGACTTGTATGAGCAGTATGGTCGACTACTAGAGTGAGAGTGTTGTCTCAAGACATACAACATCTTGAGGAGGTGTGGTTCCACCGAGTGCTACGGTGGATTATGAGACTAATACTAGTGGAGAGAGTGAGACCGAGAGTGAGGGCATGGTGCCCATTCATGATTGATTGTACTTGATATGATGTATATGCTTTGAAAACTATATATATATATATATATGGATATTTATTTGATTTTGACTCAGGTGTATTATGTTATGAATTTTGGAATATATTGGTATATTTATTGCAAATGGTTGATTTTGAAATAGTTAATTTGGCATTGATGTGGAGGTTGCATATGTTTGGTAAAATGGTATTTGGGACGTGATTTGATTGTTCAAATGTAATGCTAGTTTTGATTTCAAATCATATGTAAGTAAAAAAAATTATTTGTTTTATGATTTGTAAATTGATTTGGTAAAGTGAATTGGTTTAAGATTGGTAAAATGGGATATCGGTAAGATCGAGATTTTGATAATTTGGTTTGGTTGGGGATGGTTACTTGGAACTAGGAATGTTAATTATTAGTAGAAAGGGATATAAGAGATCACTCTGTGTATATCATGTTATGTTTAATTCCCTAAGAGTGGCTCAAGAATACTAAGGTTGGCCCTTTGGCTCCATCATCACCCACTAAGTGAAGCTATGTAATCATGCATATGTTAATCAATGTTTGAATTGTGTGTCTAATCCCTCTAAGTAGGTGGTTCAAGAATGCAAAGGCTATTTGGACCTTTGGCTCCATCGTTACCTCTTAAGTGAAGCTATGAATTGATACCGGTATGTATGTGTATTGTATCACTATTTAAACCCTAATAGCCAACTGAACAAGTGCCCATACTGCTCATGTTATGTAGGAATATGCCTTGTATCTAATAGTATCTATGGTGAACTAATTGTAGCTATTGATGGAGACTCTGTAAGATGTAATCTCAGTAGATGCACAACTAAAACCATGTGCTATGAAGGAGGCTCATATATCTACAACCATAGTGTCTTGCTACATGAAATAATACCCTGTGGCCTCTGTTGTGATGCATATGACTGAGTGATAGATTGAGATGGAATTGTAACATGTGATGGAGGCTTGTTTAATCTCAATCGTAGCGGGTTTCTAAGTGAAATAGGTCCCTAAAAAATTGACCATAATGAATATCTACCTAGAGCAGTACTCTATGATGTGGGTTTATAATCTTAAGTGTAACAGGTTGGTACATGATATAGGACCCTAAAAACTTGACTGTAGTAAATACTTGTCTGAAATGGTATTTTATTAAAGTGTATCTAACTGTGTTAGATATGAATATGGAACTACACTATGTAATCCACAAACTACACTGCTATATGTAGGCTACTCTCATTGTACTGGTCTCCAAACCCTCTAAGTAGGTAGGATGAGAGATCTCCTACGAGTCTTTGTCCTAGAAATTGCATTACTCTCACAATGAGTAACCAATGATTCCTATGAAGGAATGTCCTAGGATGACTTAGTCGTGGAGGAATGAAGTCTATGGTTCCATAATGGAAGAGATCTTGGTGCCCATTATGTGAATGTTATGATGCCATTATGAACAGATCTATTAATACAATCTCTAAGTCCATAACAATCATTATCTCTATGTCCACTGATATGATGATAGTTACAAAAGGGCAGATGTTTTTGCCTATGTAAGAGATGTGGATCTCATCAATGAGTATAAGGCAATTGATTAACCTCCTATCTAGTAGTGTTGATAATATGACATATGGGCTATCCCGCTCTAAATCAAACTGTAGTGGTGCCTTACTGTTATTCTTTATAGTGCATATTGTAGGTGGTGTTCTAGAAACTGGCTCTTTATTCTTAACTGGTTGCTTTTTTGGTTGTGGTCTCCTATCTTTTTTATGACATGGTGGATTTTATGTCTTAAGAGTTATAGATGGAGGTACTACTATGAAATCCAAGGTAAGTGGATCAACTAAATCTACCTCAATCAATCCCAATTTCTTCTTCAGGGCTAATATTATATAACATAAGTGCCTGAAAGAGGACTCTGTCTGATATAATATATGCTCTAAGAGTGGTTGGTGAAGCCCTTTGATAAAGATATGTTGAATGTATAGATCTGTTGGTTTATAAATCAATTGTAACATGTGCATCTTGAATCATAAGATATAATCGCTAACTGGCTCTGAATAATTCTGATGTAATATGATAAGTTTCTCATATGTAACATGAGGGCCTATGTTTGCTATGTAATATCTAAGAAATGCCTCCTCTAGGTCATCATATGTGTGCAAGAAACCAATAGGTAGCAAATGAAAGAACGAATTTTGTGTATTACCCACTAATGTTTGTTGGAATAACTTAATTAGAATCAAAGGACTTGCATGAGATGGTAAAGCCTTCTGAAAGGCCTGAAGTTGTACAAATGGATCTCCAGTTCCATCAAATTGAAGCAATGATGTTTTTTGGAAATGCTTAGGCAATGAAGCTTTGATAAATGTTTTCGAAAGAGGGTTACCATGTAAGTCATTGGTATCCATCCAAGACTTATAAGCCTTATTTTCCAAAGTAAGGAGATATACTTGGTGTTGTAATTCACCAACTGTATGCATCAAAGAAACAATCTCTTGGGATGGTATATTAGTATCTTGAAGTGGTTCATTTAATCGTTGAATTTGATGATTTATTTTAACCATGGGAATGCTACATTTAGTAATTGGATCATATAAGGGGGATGTGCTCACTTGAACCTTTGGAGGAATGGTAACTTGGACCTTAATAGAGGGATGTGGGATACCATTCTATTTGGGTGAAGAGTGAGAAATAGGTGATACTGTGGTAGGGGGTGGATTGGGAGATTCATTGGTGTCTTTATTCTTTAGTGAATCACATTCTAATTGAGTAGAGGATGCGATATTATCATTATCATGTGCATCATTTGAAATAAAATCATGTATAGAAGTAGAAGCAACATTTTGTAATGCATTATGTTTGAGAGGACTGAGAGAAGAGTTACAATCATGAGATGCATTTTCTTATTCACTATGTGCATAATAATCATCATTATTCCATGCATTATCATAGTCAGAGTTTTGTTCATATTCATTCTCATTTTCATATTCATTTGCATGTTCACTATCATACTCATTATCACTTCCATCATCACTAAGGAGAGGGGTAAATCAAGAATTTAATTCTTTTCTAATATGCAATAAATTGTCATGTGAAATTGGAACATTATGTGCATCTATGTTATCTTGGAATGGAGTGTATGCATTATTTTCATTTGCAATATGAAAAGTAAGAGAAAGAGAGTTATCATTTAGACATTATTTTGAAAAATTAGAGTTAAGATCATGAGATGGATCATTTGAACTACGCATTGGAATTTTGTTTCTATTTCATTTATATTGTTGTAATTTGAACATAGAAGTAGAAAAAGAGAGAGAGAGAGAGAGATTAGGTTCAAATGAAAGCAAATTATCACCACTGAGAGGTTCACTTGGAAGTGCATGACTAATTTGTACATTTAATGCATTGTGCATAGGAGAATGAGGTGGAAAGTACCTTTCCCATTTATCAAAACTATTATCTTTAGAAGAGAGAAGAAAAGAGATAGGTTTGAGAGAAGAAGGTGCATCTACTTTTTCTTCACCATCACTTTCATGTGCATCATCATATTCTTCATTAAAACAATAGTAATTATCTTCATTGTAAATGAAATAATTTTTCACATTTTTGGCCAATTTACAATTTTGTAAATTTGTCCATTCATTATCATAATTATGAGAAAAATTTAGAAATTTATCTATGGGATGAGAGGAAAGAAGTGCCTTAGTGGCCATTTTATTGATTTCACCAAAGACAATATGGAAAATTACTATTAATCAAATAAATGCAAAAATAAATACCAACAAAGAGATTTGAAAATATTTTTGACACTCCAAACAATTTGCAAAAATTCTAAAAATTGCAAGGGAGGAAGGCTTGGGGTTTGAGGACCTGGTTTGCAAATCTAGGGTTTTGGGTTGGGGTTTTAGAATTTTTTAAAATTATTGTAAAAATTTAAATTCTAAAATAAATTTGAATAAAATAAATGCATAAAATTTTATACAAAAATCAAAATTTTGAAATTGAATTTTTACACAAAATATGAAGGAAAAACCCTAAGGGTATCTAGGGTTTTGAGATTTTTTGGTTTTTAGAAATTTGAAATTATGGCAATAATTTAAATTATAAAATAAATTTAAATAAAATATGTGCACAAAAATTTATACAAAAATCAAAATTTTTAAATTGAATTTTTGCACAAAGTATGAAGGAAAAACCCTAAGTGTACCTAGGGTTTTATATTTGTTCAAAGTAAGTCAGGGTCACCAAATGTTTTATTATTTTTGGGAAATTAGGGTCTAGTTCCTAAACAATAAAGGGTCTAGAGTAAGGGGGGAAATGTAATTAAATATAATAAAATATAGATTTGTATCAATCTGATCAAATCAATTGCATAGGAAAAAGAAGTAACTTATCAGGGAAAATAGGTTGAAACGGATGATTCAGAGGCTGAAAACTATTATATAGGATTGGGATAGTGTCATGAATCTAGATTTAGATTTTGTTTGATGAAAAGACAAGAGCACCAAAAATAAGACACTTTGGGGTCTGACTCTATTATCCACTCCTGCCACTATTATCCAAACTGATCACAGAGATATGAGTTTTTTGAGTTTTGTTCATTATCCCTATATGAGTCTACCTATGAAACTTTGAGTGCTAAATGTTGATAAATATCCTTATATATCTGATTCAATATTCAAAATCTAGGTCTATCTACACACATGAAACAACAAACACATTAAAAGCAAAAGGGGGGGAGGGAACTAGGTTAGGGGAAGTATGATCACATGATCTAGAACCTCTGTTATTCTAATTATTGCCTACATTAAACCTCAAGGTATGGTCTCAGATTAAATGTAGTTCTCCCTTAGGGAATGTGCATAATCAATGCACATGGTAGATGTAAGAATGACTTTTGCTTAGGCCCTTCCTTGATCAAGCATGCAAATCTATGTGTGATGTAGAATGTTGAGCTATACTATTGACTGATTTTTAATTATTTATTATGCCAAAGTAGTAAGTGCTACATATAAAATGCCTTATGAAGTCCTTTATATATAAGACTCTTTATTTTCAATTTGGGAGCTTTATTTGCATTAGCCGACATCAAAAACTCTAAATAAAACTTAAGGGAGGGGATAAGAAGGGTTTAGGACCTCTTGAGCGAAGAGAAATGACCATGGGGACTCAAAATGTAAAGGGAAAGGAGCATAAAAAATGGGACACCCTAGGGTTTAGTGCTGTAGTCCAATCTTAGCGCTCCTTTCTTACAGGATCAAGATTTGGGGGGATAGGACTGGCCTAGGAAATAGAGTCTGGCTAAGCTGGAATAATTGTTTAGAAGGCTACAAATGACTAAAAATGAGAAAAAAGGTGACTCAAGCATGAAGCAAGACCAAGATAAGTAAAATAAAGGACATGGCTAATATGAATAAGGTTCGTATTATCCAGTCGAAGTCTCCTATGAAAAGACATGATATGTTTGGTTGCTTGACCAATTTAGGGTGTATACAGTAATATCAAATGATCAAAACTAAAATAAAGATATTTACTATTTCATAAAGATAAAAGATGAAGGATATTATCAGTTGGAAGATGCTTTCATATTCTTGTTTGCATGTTTATTCATTTTATTGAATTGTTACTTACATGATACATCTATTGATTCATTTTTATCTACTACAAGTTATTGTTGTCATATTTTATATTATATGCACTGATGCATATAATTTTTGTAACCATTATATATTAAATTCTCTAAATAAAGTTTTAATTTCTATTTAATAGATAAACTATAGTTTGTAATTAGTTCAGTTAAATGCATAACATATTTATAATCCAAAATTTGATTGTAATTAGAGTAGGGTTATAACCAAATCGTAACAATTCTTTCATTGCTACATTATTTGACATTGAATAACAAAGTGATTTAAAGTAACATGACATCGAGAAGGGGATTGAAACTTTGATCAAGCCGAGGTAGGGCCCACTCACAAGTATTTGTAGTGAAAACTACCATCCATTAGATAGTTGATTTTGTTATCGAGTATTCATTTCTCAACTTTTGTTGTGTGAGCATTTATTTCATTATTAATTGATGTGTGTGCATTCATTCCATATTTAATTTGATGTTTTCTTAGTTACATATATTTAATTTTCCTTTAGCACAAGTGACTAGTTAAGTTTTGTTTATACAAGTTCGACTCACCATTATGTGGGAAGCTTCTAAAACATAGTTAGTTTTTCCTTTTAAAGCATTTCAATTTCATCATTTGTTTTAAAATAAGTGTGTTTATTTCCAAGCAAGCAGTTTTATTTCAAATGTAAAGTATGTGTATTTGTAGACACTCCATTTTTATCACGTTCATGTTAAAATTGTAAAATAGAATGACTTCCAAATAATTACACACAAATCAGTTTGACGTCATTTGTTCATCTAATATATGTGTTTGAATTCACCTTGGAACACCTCTAGATGACACAAGTCACCATATTGAATCTATTCAATTATCGTTTTGGTCAATTTCTCTGATTAATTATTCTATTTTAAGCAATTCACTAATTCCTATTCACAGATCAATTAATGTTATTAATTCCCCTCCTCTAAATCATTCTTTTAATCAAATTCCCACTTTGTATTAATTAAACTGATATTTGATTAATTTAATTAATCATTCTTTTAATTATAGTTTTATGCAAATGAAATTATAATTTCCTTTAGATTGTTAATTCCTCATTTTCCTTCCAAAAGGCATCCTCATTCAAGAAAGAATCTTAAGATCCTATATAATATTCTTTTGTGAACCAAACAATTTAATAAATGAATTAATATACAAGATTATTCTCCACCCTTCATCTTGAAGACAAGATAAATGGGCTACAACGAATCTTATGAGATATTTTAGGGGAACATTATCAACACAAGATGAAGGGCTTGTTTTCTTACGAATGATTCTCCACCTTTCATATTGGAAATAAGATGAAGGGCCCACAATGACTCTCACAGAGATATTATAAGAAGAATTATCCAACCTTCATGTTAAAAAACAAGATGAAAGGTTTATATTAATCCTCCTTTGATATTTTAAAGGACCATCCTCAACCCTTCATCTTGAATAAGATAAAAGGCTCACATTAGTGATCCATGTATTGATCTATGTGCACTATTGAGGACTCTTTTGCAATCATTCAACTTAATTTCAATATGAAGGGTCCTCATTGATCTTAAATCATTATAAATAGATCTCATTACATTACAATTTAACATGCTCAAGATATACAATGAAGTGTTGACAATTTATTATGTTCTCTGTGCATCATCTTTTCGATTTCTTGATCAAATTCAACTAGTCCATAACTTCAATGGAGATATCTCAACATGAATTGGCATTGCCAAAGACCATTTGACACTACGTATGAGTCAAATCCTATACAAAGACATTTCCATTGAAGGTTTGCATGTTTTTGGTTTAAATCTTATGCATTGTTAGTTAATCTTTTGTATGCTCACGAGATCATAGGCTCAAGTATTTTTCATTTGCTTGGTTTTTTATAAACTTAACTAAGATTTACGAAAATATTGCTTGTGAAGAATCCATTGAGTTTAAATGCCAATTTTTTAAATATAAATAAATAAATAAAATTAAAAGAGAAAGATAAATTATTCATCTAACAGTGAAAACCATGCTTAGACTACCTTAGGCAAATGTCATGATGAAAACCATGTTTTTGGCATCATGTGTAAATAATATGTTATCTACAAGTACCTTGACACTTAAGATCATCCTTATCTGCATTGACTTTCATTCCATTTCTATCATGTTGACCATTTAACCTTGTCTCAACCATCTTTTTGTACATCCTACCTTAGTCCAAGTTTCTTTTATGTCTTGATCTTAATAATCAAGTGGAAGTTGATCTGATCCTTGTTTTGTAAAATCTCTTGGTATATCCTCTTAGTGACACTTTGACGATTAAAATTTTGGATTCCCATGTGACATGGTCCTTAGATATTCCTCATTTGCTTATCATCCATTATTATCCAAATTAATCATCTCAATCCTATCATTTATTATCCCATCCCAGTTTTATAACATGTTTTCCCTTTGCTAGTGATCCCTTGTAGGTATAATGATCCAAATACTCATAAACCTTCCCATTCCACAGTCTCATCATTTTATGAGTTAATTCCATGATCTTGTCATTTTGTGAGTCAACTCCATCTCATAATTCTCCATTGAGTTAAGATGCCAAAAATGCAAAAATATTCAAAAAATATAAAATCCTAACATTCATAACATTAAAACATCCAAAAAAATAGAAAATGCCAAAATCTACAAGAAAGATATACAAACACAAAATCCAAAAACATTTGTCATCTTAGATCTAGTCAAATATCCTTGATCAATTTTAATCGAATCAAATCAACTACCATTGGGATGTGTCCTTCCTAAATCCACCTTGTTTGGGGCAAAGCCAAATCAAATCACTGTGATTCAACCTCATTGCTTCCACCTTGTTTAGGGTAAGTTTAAGCATGCAATTTATTTTAGGATGTTCAATTCTCACTTCTTCCCCTTACATGTGTCATTACTTGGGGGCAACCATTCCAACCATCACTAGTCCTGAACCTTCACATGTGGATTTTGATTTGATCAAAGATAATATTGCTTTCTATTGCTTTTTTTTCTTGTTTGTGTGTTTGCTTATTTGCTTTTTTGTTATTGCCTTGACTCAGTCCATTGTGCCAACAAGGTAATCATTATGGTGTCCCTTGTCGTGCACTTATACTTGAGTCCATTCATTGGCATACGCCATCATTATCATCATTGGTGCGTTATTGTTAATTGTTTATTGGATCAAGGGTCAATCCTTACACACATTATGGCTAGAGCATCATGGTGTTCTACATCATGATGTATATTGTCACGTGTAAAATTAAAAATCAAGTCTAAAAAAGGTTTACATGTCAATGTCATAAATCAAATACATATCTATTTATCTAATCCAATTATATGACTAACAAACATTATGACCACTCTATCAATTCATCAAATCAAATCTGCCCTATTTGGGGCAAAGCAAATCCATTCTGCCTTGTTTGAGGTAAATTATCATTCCATGATCATAGATTCTACCCTATTTGGGGTGCATCATCATTCCAAGCTTACAACTTTCATTCTATTTGAGTAAAATCAAGCATGTAGCTCCCTTGTTTGGGATAAATCAATTCATCGTCATTAGAAATCAAAGCTTGCAAGCATTAGCTCAAGTGGCATAATCTTCTCTACAGGTGAATCTTTTTTTCCATTCCAGCTTTTTCCTCTCCTTTTTGAGATCCCATCCATGTCTTTCATCCCCGCATTCCCTCTTGAGGGGAATCATCCTTAACTAATTTCATTCAAATCATATCCTTGTATTTACATTCAATCTCCTACACTTGTCGGTTGGGAATGACAAAATCACACCATCTATTATTTCATTGTCTAATTTTTTATCCACTCAGTTTTAACATTTTTTCTCAATATTTGAGAAGACGTTACTTTGTATATATCTCACAACACCTTTTCAAATAGGAGAAAATGTAGACACTCCATTTTTATCACTTTCATGTTAAAATTGTAAACTTGAACGACTTCTAAGCAATTACGCACAATTTAAAGTCATCATTAATCTAATATATGTATTTGAATTCATCTTAGGCCACTTCTAGTGAGATAATTCATCGTATTAGATCGGTTCAATTATTTTTCTAGTCAATTATTCTATTTTGGTCAATTCACTAATTCCTCTTCGTTAATCAATTAATGCAATTAATTCCCCTTCTCTAAATCATTCTTCCAATCAAATTCCCCACATTATATTAATTAAACTAATTTTTGATTAGTTTAATTAATCATTCTTCTAATTTTTTTTTAACTTAGACCGGGGGGATCGGCCCTGCACCGTTACCGGTATAGAACCCCTATACCTCCAGGTTCGTCGGGTAAACTTTTTAACGTGACCGGTGGCGCTGGCGAGACACAACCATCCGGTACCACGAGGTGGGGGGGGGACTTGAACATTTGACCAGCAGAGCATGGCGGAAATACTTAACCAACTGAACTTGGCCCCTTGCCCTAATCATTCTTCTAATTATAGATATATGCAAATATAATTATAATTTCTTTTCAACTGTTAATTCCTCATTTTCCTTCTAAAAGGCATCTTCATTCAAGAAATAATCTTGGGATCATATGGAATATTATTTTGTGGGCCAAGAAATTTACTAAATGAATTAATATGCAAGATTATTCTCCACCCTTCATCTTGGAGATAAGATGAAGGGCCCACAATAAATCTTAAGAGATATTTTAGGGGAACATTCTCAACACTTCATCTTGGAAAGAAGATGAAGGACCTACATTGATTATCCACGTGTTTTTTGGGGAATGATTCTCCACCTTTTATCTTAAAAACAAGATGAAGGGCCCACAATGACTCTCACAAAGATATTATGAGGAGAATTATTCACCCTTGAACTAGGAAAACAAGATGAACAATTTATATTAATCTTTTTTTGATATTTTCAAGGACCATCCTCCACCTTTCATCTTGAGTAAGATGAAGGGCTCACATTAGTGATCCATGGGCACTATTGAGGACTTTTTTGTAATTGTTCATCTTGATTTCAAGATGAAGGGCCCTCATTGATCCTAAATCATTATAGATAGACCTCATTACATTGTAATTCATCATGCTTAGGATATACACCAAAGTGCTGATAATTTATTACGTCCCCTTATGCATCATCTTTTCAAAATTTTAATCAAATTCAACCAGTCCATAGCTCCAATGGAGATGTATCAACACGAATTAGCATTGACAAATACCATTTGATACCACATCAAAGTTGAATCCTATACAAATACATTTCCAATGAAGGTTTGCATGGTTTTACTTTAAATATTATGCATTGTTAGCTAATCTTTTGTATGCTCACAAGGTCTTAGGCTCAAATATTTTTCATTTGCTTGGTTTTTGATAGACTTAACTAAGATTTATGAAAACATTGCTTGTGAAGAATCTTATGGATATAATATTCAATTTAGTTATTTCTTTTAAGCTTTCATTCCCTATACGACAACTAGATTAAGAATTAGCTATTCAGCTGAACAAGAAGCTACTACTACATTCACAAAGTTGACCCTTGCCAAAATATACAACATTAGATTTGATATTTAAATGTATTCATTTACAAATACTTCACTCAACAGGATATAATGCTTCCATTGAAAATGATAATCTAAATGACTATTCAGATACGAAAATCATATTTTATTAGAAAAATTGAGTTTGTATTGAGTTCATATGTAACTTATAATAACTCCCCCTTATTATTACTAATTTTAATTGGATTTTCAATGTTTAATATCAATGCTTCAAGAATACATGCAAGACTTTGTATACCTATAAAGTAAATGAAACCACTTGAAGGATAGTCACTTGTAACTCTCCAAGAACATTTGAAACATATCCATTATATTCTCATTGATGAAATGAGTTTCATAGGCCCAAAATTGTTGACATGTATTGACCAGCATTTGCATGAGATTTCCCCCAACACAAGTCCATATTGTTTGTTGGGAGATCTCTCACTATCATTAGTGATTTGGGCCAACTACCTCTAGTGAAATACATATCAATGTATGCAAGAACATCATATGGTTCGATCCTTTGATGAAGCTTTAACACTGCTATCACATTGCACACAACATTTTACCAACAAGATTATGATCCATTCCAAGTGACTTTTCAAAACCACTTATTAAATATTATAAATGTTTAATTAAAAATTGAAGATTAAGATTTGCTCATGTCTCAAATAGATGCATCGTCATCTTCAAAAGAAAAGGCTTTATTTCATTCTTCAACACATTTATATGCAACAAATAGTTTACTATAATACATAATAAATAAATGTTGAAATGATTGAATATGCCAATTGCACATAGAAATGCAGAGCATATCAAACAAAAAACCTTAGGAGATGTTGATGACATCAATTAGAGGCCAGATAAATTCTGTGCAAGGGACAAAAAATTAATATTATTGTCAATTTATGGGTGGAGGCTGGCTTGGTGAATGGTGCTCTTGGACAAGTTTATGATATTGTTTATGAAATTGGTACAACTCTGCTCTATTTGTCAATGACTATGGTTGTCTAATTCAAAAAATATACATGTTCATCATGAGATGTGAACAACCATAACCTTGTTCCAATCTCATCTATTACTTATGGTAATTAGAAACAACTTCCATTAAAAATGGTTTGGGCTCTGACAATATACAATTCATAAAGCTTAACATTGTAAAAAGCAATGATAGACATTAGAAACACTGAAAGGTAAGGGTTGAATTTTATTTCAATATCAAGAATCTGCTCATTACAAGACTTTCTCATCTCTTCTCCTTTCTCTTTTTAGTGATATTGAAGAATGCAAGATAGTGTGTATGCTCAGATAAGAAAAAAACAAGAGCTAAGGCTTCATTACATCTTACAATTCCTTATTGCCTAATTACTTCACTCTTTATTACAATTATGTTTTTAATATTTGTTTGTCTTCATTTTTTGGGATAAACATTCATGCACTATTCTCATTTTCCAATTCCTTTCTCTCTTTTTCAGTCTCCTTCCCCTCTCTTACCATGTCTTTGCCTCTATCAACATCTTCATTGCACCTTTTCAATGCAATTTCTAGTCTATAACACCACTAATAACCATAAAGACAAAGGTGCATATATGTTTTGTAAAACCCCTTACCTTCCAATTATTACGAAATTAAAAAAAACAAAGTATTCACTCCCAATTCAAAAAAATCATAAAACCATGTCTTGATTATTAATGTTGGTAATTATGCATTAAATAATAATAATAATATAAACATGGCCACCTTCAAAATCCACCAAGGATATGTTAGGTATATATAATGTAGAGTAACAATCATTAAATAAAGACATAATTAAAATTCAAAAAACACAACAGAATAGAGACACATAATTAACATGGTTCACCCAATATGGGTTATGTCCACACAGAATTTGCAAGTCATTATTATTCATTCCAACAAATGAAGGGAAAAACTTGCAATACATCCACTGCAATATCCTCTTCACTCTCACACATTTTTCGCCCGATTACAATGCCCTCATATCAAATGAGGGTTACAAATTAGGGCAAAAATGCACTAACTTATTTTCTACCATTAGATCTAAAACCTAATAGTAAATGGTCCATATTAATTACAAAATTACAATATTTTATAATGCATTTTTTATAAAATTTTGCTTCGAGAGCACTACCCTTGAACCCCTACTGGGGGTCTCCAAAATAGGTTGCCACCCCTTGGACCCCCATGGTGACACTAGTGGGGGGGTGTTGCCCCCCCACACCCCTCTGTCAGGAATTGGACATTAAAATAAGATCATGTTCCACCATCCAACAATCTCCCACTTGGAAACTGATTGTTGCAACTCCACTGCTACAACTCTTACTTGGACTTTTCTTTGAAATTTGACCCTAGCATGTTTCTCATCTTCCTTTTTATCCTTGAAGACCTATTAAAGCTAAAAAACTCTCTAGCTTATCATTAGCGACTACCTTTGTTAGCATATTTATAGGATTTTGACTCATTTAGATCTTTTCCAACTTCAGTTGACCATCCTCCAAAACTAAATGAATGAAGTGATACCTGAGTTATATATGTTTGGTTCTTGAGTGGAATATCGAGTTATTTTCTAAATGAATTGCACTCTGGATATCACTATACAACTTACAATTTTCCTGCTTATGCCTCAACTCTTCCATGAACCGTTGCATCCATATCATCTCCTTGCTAGCTTCTGTAGCTGTAACATATTTTGCCTCTATAGTTGACAAAGCAACTATCTTCTACAATTTTGAAATCTAACTAAATATTGTGTCACCAATAGTGAATACATAACTTGTGGTGCTCCTCTTGCCATCTAAATCTCCAACCATGTATGCATCAACATATCCTTTCAAGGTAACATCTGACCCTTCATAGCATAAATGTCTATCAGTAGTCCCTCTCAAGTACGTGAGAATCCACTTGACTACATCCCAATGCTCTTTTCTTATATTTTTCATGAACTTGCTGACAACTCCCACTGCATGAGCAATATCTGGTCTAGTGCACACCATATCATAAATTAAAATTCCAACTATTGAAGCATATGGCACTTTGGTCATGTAATTGATTTCTTCATGTGTTTTAGGACATTGTTTCTTGCTTAATTTAAAGTTCCCTCCTAAAGGTGTACTCATAGGTTTTGCATCTTGCATATTGAACCTGACTAACACCTTCTTGATGTATTCTTCCTGAGACAATGTCTATTTCCTATTTTTCCTATCTCTTATTATTCTCATACTGAAGATTTGATTTGCATCACCCAAATCCTTCATTGCAAATGAATATGCGAGTTTTCTTTTCAGATTATTTATATCATGCATGTTAGACCCTGTAACAAACATGTCATCTACACACAATAACAAGATAATATAGCTGCCATTATCTAATCTCTTAAAGTAAACACAGTGGTTAGAATGACATCTAATATAACTTAGTTCTATCATAAACATGTCAAATTTCACATACTACTATCTTGGAGCTTGTTTTAAGCCATACAAACTCTTCTTCAACCTGCACACCATTTTCTCCTTACCTTTGACTCCATATATTTATGGCTACTCCATATATATTTCCTCCTTCAAATCACCATGAAGGAATGCGGTCTTCACATCTAACTATTCAAGGTGAAAATATTCTAATACTACCAAACTTAAAACAATTCTTATAGAAGTCATTTTAACTACTGGAGAAAATATTTCATCAAAGTCAATACCTTTATTTTGTGCAAACCCCTTTACAACAAGTCTATCCTTGTACCTCTTTTTGCCTCCATCTTCCTCCTTCAGCCTATAAACCCATTTATTATGCAATGCTCTTTTACCTACAGGCAACTAAACCAAATCCCAAGTTTGGTTGTGTACCAAGGAGACCATCTCCTCTTTCATGCCTTACTCCCACTTCTTTTTGGTTTCCACTTGCATTACTTATTTATAGCTTTCTAGCTCACTACCATTATTCAATAATAAATAATAAAGTGAAAGTGAGTAACGTTTAGGGAGTCTACTTACTCTAGTAGATCTTCTAACTACACTTCAAAAATTTTGAGGTACTTGTTGTAGTTGTTGCACATTCTAATTTTTGGCACTTTTAGAATTTCATTTCCAGTAATTTCATCAAGTACTCTATATTCTATATTTGACTTTTCCTATTTCTTTTCCTGCAACTGATCTCTATACAAGACCTTTTCATTAAATATCACATATCTACTCCTAATGATTTTATGATTTTCAATATCCCATAAATGGTAACCAAAATCATTAACTCCATATCCAATAAAAGTACATTTCATGGATTTTACCTCAAGCTTGGTTCTATTTTCTTTATCAATATGGATAAATGCTTCACAACCAAAAGTCTTTAAAAAGGAATAATCTACCTTTTTACCTATCCATGCTTCCTTTAGAATGCCACCATCCAAAGGACTTGAAGGCCCTCTATTTATTAAGTAAACATCGATATCCATAACATCTGAACAAAACTGTAAGGGCAACCTTGCATGCAATCTCATGCTCCTTGCACGCTCCATGATTGTCATGTTCATCCTTTCTAACACACCATTTTGTTGTGGTGTCCATGGAACCATCTTCTCTTTATGAATCCCATAAAATGAACAATAATTATCAAACTCCTTATTATAGTATTTACCTTCATTGTCTGATCTGACACACTTCAACTTATTTCTTATCTCATTCTCAATCAAAGCTTTCTATTTCTTAAAATCATCAAAAACATTATATTTATTTTGTATGCAATAAACCCAAGTTTTTCTAGTTACATCATTGATAAAAGTAACATAATAAGAAGAACCACCAAGGGATGATACCTGAGCTGGTTCCCATACATCTGTATACACAAGCTCTAACTTTTCATCCTTCTTTGTGCTCCCAACTCTGAGAAATATAACTCTCTTCTATTTTCCATACACATAGTGCTCATAGAAATCCAAATCCACCTTCTTCAAATCTGGCAACAAATTCTTTGAGTGGAGAACTTGCATCCCCTTCTCACTCATGTGCCCAAGTCTGCGATGCCATAATTTTGTATCCACTTCTATAGAAGCTAGAGAAATAGAAGAGTCAACATCACCATTAGATAAATATTATGTACCTACCTTCTCTTCTTTTTCTATTACTGGTGATACTTCAGTAACCTTCCATGAATTTTCTATGAATGTAATTATGCGACCCTCACTTCTTAGTTGCCCTGCTGAAATTAGATTTTTTCTAAACTCAAGAACATGCCTCACCTCTTTCAACAACCATTTGTTTCAATTCTATAATTTTATCTATATATTGCCCTTTCTTATAATCTTACAAGGTTCACCATCACCCAAATAAACTTGCCCAAAATCACCTTGAACATAGTCTTGAAAATATTTCTTATGGGGTGTAACATGAAATGAAGCCCCTAAATTGAACACCTAAGAATCATTAATATTATCTAAAGAAAGGATTAAAGCATCTTGTAACACATCACCTGTTACATTTGCTTCCTAGTTTTTATCTTATTGTCCATCTCCTTGTTTTCCTTTTCAAAACCAACAATCTTTCTTCAGGTGTCCTTTCTTCCCACAAATCCAGCACACCAATGTTCTTCTAGATTTGGATTTGCCCTTCTTAAACTTAGCACGATTCCCTGGGCCCTTTTCTCTATCCTTTTGTCTTCCCCTATTATCCATAGTTAAAGCATTACCTGATGTCTCACATGTGTTTTTATATCACATTTCTTCGCTAAGGATAACACCAATAACATCATCAAACTTTAAAGTGTTTGAGCTAGAGATAGAATTGCTCACAGCCATGACAAAACCATTACAGCTTTCTGGCAATGCGCACATAATCAAAAGAGCCTTAACCTCATCATCAAAATTTACTCTTATAGAGCTTAACTGATTTGTGATCATGTTAAATTCATTTAAATGGTCAGTAACAAACCCACCTTCTGACATTTCTAGATTAAATAAATACTTCATAAGAAATATCTTGTTAGAGGCTGAGGGTTTTTCATACACTTTATATAATGCCTTTATCGCATCCACTATTGTCTTTTATTTTGAAATATTGAAGGCCACCAATGCTACCAAGCATAGTCATATTGTTCCTAGTGCCTTTCTGTCAAGAACCTCCCAGTCTTCATCCTTCATAGTTACTGGCTTCTTTGCTATTTTGCCCAATGGTAGGAAAATATCCTTCTGATATAAATAGTCCTCTATTTGCATCTTTCATAGCTAGTAGTTTTGGCCATTAAACTTTTTGACCTTAAACTTGCCTTCTTCTACCATTGCTCCCACTCGAACCAGGAAACCTCCCTTCTTGTGAGTTTGTTTGCCAAATAAACCTTTAGCTCTGATACTAGTTGTTAGGGCTATAGAATGTAGAGTAATAATAATGAAATAGAGACATGATTAAAATTCTAAAAACACAATAGAATAAAGACACAAATTTAACATGATTCACCCAATATGGGCTACGTCTACACATAAATTGTCCTTTCTTATTATTCAGTCCAACAAATGAAGGGAAAAACTTGCAATACATCCACTGCAATATCCTCTTCACTCTCACACATTTTTTGCTTGATTACAATGCCCTCATATCAAATGAGGGCTAAAAATTAGGTCAAAAATGCACTAGCTTAATTTCTACCATTAGATCTAAAACCTAATAGTAAACAGTCCAGATTAACTATGAAATTACAATATTTTATAATGCATTTTTCACAAAATTTTGCTTCGAGTGCACTAACCCCAAACCCCTACTAGTGGGGGCTCCAAAATAGGTTTCCACCCTTTGGACCCCCATGGTGACCCTAGTGGGGGGGGGGGGGGGGGGGTGTTGCCCCCCCACACCCCCTGTTGAGAACTAGGCATTAAAATAAGATCAAGCTCCACCATCTAATAGGATAGCCAATCATAGCCCTTACGAGCAATGTACTTTTAGAAAGGGGTAGCCACATACCATTTCCAGTCCTTCCATCAAGGGCAAGAAGATGAAATAACACTAATAATTTTGTAAGACTCCTTGTCCACAAAGGAAATTATCGAACCCAAGCTTGTTCATTTTGCTTGGTGATTGTTGCATCAAGGGCTTCCTATTATGAGAAGACTAGTGTAACTCATGGTGGCCCATCTAATATGTCACTTATGTAAGCATTTAAATACTCTCATTCATTTGTTTTGGTTTTGTTTTAAGGCCCAAGGTGATTGGACTTAGATTCATGATTTTTTTAAACCCTTTTGCCTAAATCCTTTTAGTTAGCACCATATTCTCCTAAGCGATAGTCCTAAGATGCCATTGTATTACACCCAAGTTTGTCATGCTTTCAGAGTGGAAATCTTGTTTTGGTTATGGAAAGAAAGGAATTCAAATATTTTCTCTAATGTTGTTGGTGACATTCACTTTTCTATCTATAATAAATCTATAGTTATTTCTACTATTCTTTTGTAGATTCAAGTTCAAACTAAAAAAATGGCTATGAAACTTGATTACCTACAATATTTACTTCGTCACTAAGGGATGCTCCTTGCAATGTGGCTCATGTGCTACCATCCCTACCCAGGCATACATCATTGAGAGGTGGCAGTGGCCCTCTGAGGGGTGGCTATCATCATAGTTGATCACATCGATGCTCTCACAATCGAGTTTAAGGTTATTTTTAGAGGTATGATACACCTGTTCCAGATTCATGTGTAATGTAGGGCTCTTTGCCTCCTCATTCTCCATGTGCTTAGGGGTGGGCTCTTCACCTGTCTCAGGGTAGCATAGATGTAGTTATCCACTTAGGAGTTCTTAGGGTGGCTGGCAACTGCCTCTAGATAAAGCATTTCCTTAACTTGATTTGGCCATTCTCCCCACCATGTAGAACAAAATGTAGAAGTTCAAGAGGAAGGTGCTCAAAATAATTCTAACTTGGGATGGGACCCTATATCTAGAGAGAATGATCACCTAGGCTCTAGCTGGAATGATCCTCATGATAAAGACCCACCTACCAAGATTTTTTTATCATTGCTTAGTTTATGGTTACTTTTTTTATGTTATATATTTCTCCTAAGCCTGGCCTAGTTGGTTGGTGCTTCGTTTATAAGCTTGGTCTAATTTATCGACTTTCATAATGTGTTCTCTAGCATTTTTTAGGTTTGGTGAATAATAACATCAGAGGTGTGTATACTAACAAGGACGCACCTAAGATTTGTCCATGAATCTTTTGATGCAGTTCTTGTCCCTATAACTACTAGTTGTTTCAGTCAACTACTAATAGATATGCCATTATTATGACCTAACCGTGTGCTTGTAATGCGATCAGTTAATCTCGTAACTAACAACATTTATTACAATTTAAAATATAAAAAAGAAAAATGGATGAGTAATTTTTTTATTTATGTTGTTTTCATTGAATTTTTTAATCAACATAGGAATAATATCAGTTTGACCTTGCTCTTGTACAATATTAGAAAAATTATGATAAAAACTGTGATCGAACTCGAAACAAACATAAGCGATACCTATACCATGCAGAGGGGGAAAACTATATAAATGAACATTTCATTCCCATTAGCAGCTAAGTTATTGAGCCCTTATCACATCACATCCCATTCCAAAATCCCATGTCAACTTTGGAAACCATGGGAAGTAAGATATGTTCAATCTTGAGATTTTGACAATTAATGGGTTTTTTTATTTACAAATTGCAAATTTGAACTTTAAAAACACAATAATAGTATATAATATAATACATATTGCTATATATAATATATCTTAGTAATTTGAAAAATAATATATAATATATTATTATGCTATCTTATGATAATATGATAATATAATACGTAATATTATATATAATATATGTTATTAATGTGTATAATAATATATTATATATTATTATTATTTATTATTAACTATACATATTATATATATTTAAATATTATTATTGCAAGATATTTTATTTATATTGAGATCATAATAATAATATTTAATTATATTAACAATTTCGAGAAATTATAGGAAGGCAACATAGATCTTGCAAGTGGTGAAAGATTTCAAAGTGAGTTTGGCAGTGATGACGAGGGGTAATGACAGAGTATTTCATATGATATCATACACAAGAGGGCCCATATCATATACATACCCCAACTTTAGGGTAGTGTGGGCATATTTTATTGATTGTTTTTTATTTGATTATGAAAAGAATTGATGTCTAATGTGTGGTTCAAATCAATAATGTAATGATGTTGATGTGGGGGGCAATACAGTGAGGTTATGGAGTTCATCTTGTTTGTTCATCGCTTGACTAAATCCTTAGATTGTAACACATGTTAGGCTAAGTAACTCAACTGGTTTTGTGTGAGAAACTCAACAAATGTTTAATCTGACACCAGGGTTAATAGGGTTCAACATGTCAACTCCTCATTGGATGATCTCTACCACCAAGGGTGTCTACATCATATGGTTAAAAGGGGAATATACTCCAATAATGGAAAGATAACACTTACAAAAAAAATCTCCAAAAATAAAAATCTTTAGCTCCTATGCCAATGCCACCACCATGCCCACTGCCACAACCAAGGCCATCTAAACTACCACCAAGCCCGGTAGCACCACCTAAACCTCTATCAAGTCCACTACCACCTCCCAAACCAACACTAACACCTTTGCCTAAACCTCTATCGAATTGTGATGATGAGGGGTAATGACAAGGTAATTCAATGTATATTTTACACCTAGAGTTACATGTCAATGATGATGAGGAACAATGATAGGGCATTTCAAGTGATATCATACACTATAGGGCCCATATCATAAACATGCCTTAACTTCAAAGCAAATATTGGATTTACATGACCTTCACCCATTATAAAGGGGTCTGTACCTTACAAGGTGGTGGCATATTTTATTGACTATTTTCTATTTGATTACAGGACTCCACATTAGATGTGTGAATCGAATCAATAATACAATTTCCTTGATGTGGGGGCAATAAATTGAGGTTTTGAAGTCTATCTTGTTGCTTTCATTGAGGTTAAAGTGAGTATCGAATATTTTTTAAAGTGCATTCCACATGGGTGCATAAGGGGGTAGCGTTAGCGATATAATGTGAATGTCGTGGTGGAGTGTTAAGCACATGCTTATATTGAGAGGGGGGTGAATCAATATAACATAATCTTTTAATATTTTCAAATGTAATCAACCACAACAACCATAAACATTCAAGATCTATAAATTAATAACATAAGAGAACACATGATTTACGTGAAAAGCCTTTCGAGAGAAAATTATGATAAAATAATGCTTATATATATATATATATATATATATATATATATATATATATATATATATATATATATATATATAACTCTTTTACAATGTTTACATGCACCAACCTATTGGAGACACCAAGCACCAACTTGGTCAAATTGTGAACACCCACCCACTAGAGACATCGATCCCCTTTGCCAAGCACCAACCCAGCTAATTCGTGAGCACCGACCCATAGGAGCACCAACCCCTAGATTATGAGGCACCGACCCCAAGCCAAATTAATTTCATCGTCTGTGATTGCTTCTTCAATTGACTTATGGATTTGATTCTCTTACACTTTCTCTCTCAATAATTTATTTATATACTTTCTACTTTCCTCTCTTCACAATTCTCAAATAATATTCTTCATTAAAATAAATCTACCCTTCACACTTTTTTTCTTAAGAGATATTTTATTTCATTTTCTACTCTTCCTTCTCTCTCACACTTACATGATCTTCATTCAACTCAAATGCTTGTAATACTTCCACATATCTTCTCCATTATATAGCCTTTAAAGGATGTGTCCCATCCAAGAGGTACCTCTTCACCAAGAGATGTGACCATTGACATTTTCGTTCACTTTTGTTGACATTTTCGTTCACTTTCATCAACAATTCCATTCACTTTTGACAACAATTCCATTCACTTCTGGTAACAATTCCGTTCACTTCTGACAACAATTCTATTCACTTCTAACAATAATTTCGTTTGACATTTTTGTTCATATTCGTAACAATTCCTTTGACATCAATGACAGTTATTCCAACAATTTATCCCTTTGTCATTGATGGCAATCCCCATGAATTAGTATATGAACTCCCCCTATCTTTAATTCTCCCCCTTTGAAATCAATGGCAAAGGGTTGTACACCCTGCTCCACCTGAGTTGATGCTTCCTCTCATAGTCACTAGATGAAAATGATATTATGTTCTATTATCTTCGTTGCAATCTTGAATTTGTTTTATACCACTTATTGTAATATCTTCTTTTATTGTTCCTCTTCATAGCATCTTTCCACTATGCACATCATATCTCTTTTGCTTCAACATGGTCTTCACTAGAATTTCTTTTTGTGCTTTATGCTCCATCATGGCCTCCCTACCATTGCTCCTTGTGCCTTTTGCACAAACACAAACTACTCCTTTTAATTGTCTAGCTACTGCATTCATTTCCAAACTTGCACAAATTCTCTTTTGGGTTTGGTTCGGGCATCCTCTTTCTTGTTCTGGTCTATAGGATTACTTCCACTTTGTCTTGCTATATGTCCATACTTAGTGCAATTATAACATACAATGTCTTTTGACAATTGATTAAATGAATTTCTACCTGAAAAACCATATGAATCTTTGTTTTCATTCCAACCATGCTCATTCCTCTCACATCCTTCACTTGTGTCGTAGTTCCATGCATACTCATTTCTTGCATGCTCATTCCTCATATCTACATTTCTTCCACTATCCCATGTGAAGACATTCCTCACATGTCTCTTACACTCCTTTGCTCTATGAGCAAAAAAGTTGCAATTAAAGTGATAGCCATAAAACGATCCTTGGTACCTGTCAGACTATTTTGGCAAGAATGATCTTCTATCATGCCAATGGTTCTTTCCTTTGTCTTCTACTTGCAGAACTTCATTATTCAGGGAAGTCTTCTCTTTTATCTTCACAGGTTTATCAATTTTAACATCTTCCTTGGTAACCTTTTGTTCATCTCCATAACCAAGACTTGACTTGTCGAATAGTGACCTATGACAATCTATAATCTCATCTAGAACCTCGGTGCTCTTCTCAAATCTTAAGTTTCTTGTCAATTTAGTGTTCACCTTTTCTAAATCCTTTCTCAAGGCAACAATCTCGGCCTCTAGTTTCTCACATTCTTCTTTGCCTTCAGTTTGATTTTAGTCTATTCCTTTATTTTCTTCGCCTCTTCGACTTGAGCATTTAGACTCGTGATGACCATTTATGACTCCTCTCAAATTTTTGATAACTCTTCTTCTCTATCTTGATCATTTTCTTCATGTTTTTGAATTTGTCACTTTTGTTTCCGACTTTCCTTCTTGAGCATTTTATTTTCATTCAAGGCACTTAAGAGTTCTCTTTCGAGATCTACTTCTGCTTCTCTAGCTTCTGAATCACTCCAAGATTGTCCTCTAGTTATTTGGTCATCACCATCCCAATCTTCTATACCCATGAATAAAACTTCACCTTTGTCACTATCTATAACACCTTCAATCTCCTCACTTGAGCTACTAGCCCTCTTTGAATAAAGGCTTTTCTTTTCTTTATCAGATATCTTCTTTTTCTCATATTTCTCTGATTTGTAGTATTTCTTGCTTTTATGATACTTACTTTCTTTCTCGTCATGTTCCTCTTCGTCATTACTACTCTCTTCTTTTGAATGGGGACGTTTATTTGCAAAGTGTCCTATTTTTCCACAATTGAAACACTTAAAAGGTAACTTACTTTTATATCTCTCAGATCCCTTTTTAAGATTTCTCATAAATAGAGTTTCTTCTTGATCTGACTCTTCATTGGTGCTATAGCTTGATTCATGTTTTTCCTTTTTCACTTTCTTTGATACTTTAAAAGCGACTTCATGCTTTGTTGGCTTTATGCTTTCGTCCTCATTTCATATGCTATGATAATTCCATGTAATTCATCCATCTTCAATGTGTCCAAGTCCTTCATTTCTTCAATAGCTGAGACTTTTGCATCATACCTCATAAGAAGTGACCTTAGTACTTTCTGTACTATCATCAATTATTCCATTTTCTCACCTAGCCCTTTGATGGTGTTGACTATCTCATCCACATGGAGAAGATATGCTACAACATGTTTTTCATCTTTCATCTTAAGACTTTGAAACCACCTTCTATGTGTTTGAAGCTTCACCTTCTTGACCTTATCATCACCTTCATAGTTATTCTGAAGTTTGTCCCATATATCTTTTGTTGACACACAGTGCATTAATTTTATGAACTCTGATTCTTATAAGCCACACAAAATGGCATTCATCGCTTTCACATTATTCTTACATGCCTTCTTTCTAGTCTGATCCATTGGCTGATTTGTTGGTGCTATGTACCCCGTTGCTACTAATAACCATATATCAAACCTTAGAGCCAGAAGATATGTTCACATCCTTGTACTTTAAAAAGCATAATTCATTCCATCAAGCAATTGTGCTTTGTTTGTAGAGAAACCATCATGACCTTGATGACTAGCCATGTGTGCTCCCAAGATCTACCTTCCAGTGGTTAGACTAATTTTGAAGGAACCACTCTGATACCAATTGTTAAGTACAGGCTTATACTGAGAGGGGGGTGAATCAGTATAATATCATCTTTTAATCTTTTCAAATTTAATCAACCAAATCAACCATAGACATTCAAGATATAGCAATTAATAACACAAGAGAACACATGATTTACGTGGAAACCCTTTTGAGAGAAAACCACGACAGAATATTGCTTATCTCTCTATATATATATAACTCTTTTACAATGTTTGCAGGCACCAACCTACTTGAGACACCAATCCCCAAACCAAGCACCAAATCGGTCAAATTATGAACAACCACCTACTGGAGACACCGATTCCCTTCGCCAAGCACCAACTTGACCAATTCGTGAGCACCGACCCACAAGAGCACCAACCCCTAGACTATGAGGCACTGACCCCAAGACAAATTGATTTCACCATTTGTGATTGCTTCTTCAATCGAATGATGGATTTGCTTCTCTTACACACTCTCTCTCAGTAATTTTCTTATCTACTTTTTGCTCTCTTCTCTTTCACAATTCTCAAATAATATTCTTCATTAAAATAAATCTACCCTTCACACTTCTTTTCTTAAGAGATATTCTATTTCATTTTCTACTCTTCCTCTCTTCCTTCTCTCTCACACTTAATATGATCTTCATTCAAATCAAATGCTTGTAATACTTTCACATCTCTTCTCCCTTATATAACCTTTAAAGGATGTGTCCCATCCAAGATGTACCTCTTCACTAAGAGATGTGACCGTTGACATTTCCATCGACATTTTTGTTAACATTTCCATCGACATTTTCATTCACTTTCTTCAACATTTTCATTCACTTTTGGTAACAATTTCATTCACTTCTAACAACAATTCTGTTCACTTATAACAACAATTATTTTCACTTCCGGCAGTAATTCCATTTACTTTTGGTAACAATTTTGTTTGACATTTCTGTTCATATTCGTTACAATTCCTTTGACATCAATGACAATTATTCCAACAAGGAGTATGGGTTGAGAGAAAAGGTGGTTGATTAATAGTTGGTCCCAGGGGGCAAGTAGGGTTGGTAGGTTTAATTCTCACGCATTAGGGAGTGTTCACATAATATGGTTAAAAGGGTAATATACTCCAATAATGAAAATAAAACACTTACAAAAAATTTATTGAAAATAAAAAAGATTTAGCTCCCATGCCAACTCCACCACCATGCCCACTACCACAACCAGGGCCATCTAAACCGCCACCAAGCCTGATAACACCACCTAAACCTCTATTGAGTCCATTGCACCCTCCTAAACCAACACCAACACCTTTGCCTAAACCCAAACCACCACCCAAACTGCCTCCAGCTCCACCGTCAAGCCTTGAGGCACCGTCTAAACTACCACTAACACCTTTGCTAAACCTAGAGATGCTACCCAAACTACCGTAAAAAACTTTACCAAAGTGTCCACCGCCAAGGGGTGATGTGTGAAGAGGTGAGTCAGGGGGTGATGGCGAGTGGAAATAATATCCTATAACATATATGAAATTAGGGCAATTGTTAGATTTACACAACTTACACCCATTGAAAGGGGTATGCAGATTGCAGGGTGACAAATTCTTTGATTGGACGTTTGCTATGTCAAGGACTGATGAGTAAAACATGAGGATGATTTTATTTCAAGAAGTTTCCATGTCTGATGTGTGAGTCAAATTAGCACTGCAATGCTACTGATGTGGAGACAAGACATTGAGGTTTCAAAGTTTATAGTATGGCTTATGTTTGTCAACAACGCTAATATATTGACACCATAATCATACCCATGAAATAAAGTGCAATACCATACGGAACTTGCAAGTGGTGTAAGATTTCAAAGTGAGTTGCTTGGTGATGACAAGGGGTAATAATAAGGTATTTCAGGGATATCATATATCAAAGGACCCATATCATACACATGTCCTGACTTCATGACAATTGTTGAATTTATATGTGCTACACCCATTAGAAGGGTGTTTGTAACTTACAAGGTGGTGGGATCTGTTATTAACTATTTTCTATTTGATTATAGAAGGAATCCACATCTAATGCCCAAATCGAATCAACGATACAATTCCATTGATGTGGGGACAATAAATTGAAGTTTCAAAGTCTATTTTGTTGATTTCGTTGCAGTTGAGAGAAAAGGTAGTTGATTGGGGATCGGTCCCAGGTGTCAGGAAGAGTTGGTAGGTTTAATTGTATGGACTATGGACCTTATTATTGATATTTTTGAAACTAATCAATCTTTTTAATAATGGTTGCAAGACAATCTAAAAACAAATTTTCCTTTGTAACTTAGATTTAATGTTAGTTATTATATAATCTATATTATAATATTTTTGTATATTAAAAACCAATTATATATATATATATATATAATATTTAAAAATGTTATCTTATATAATATATGAGAATATTACATTATATAATATATATTTTAATATACTTTTAAATTTTCATACATCAAAATTGTGAAACAGAACTTAATTGGCGAAGATAGTAGAATTCGCCGAGCATGGGAGGCCGTGAAACTATAGAAAAAAGGAAGGTGAACCATACATATTTGCACTGAGAATCGTAGTGACCTCACATAAATAGCTTAATGCGCACTTCAGTCATTGGAACTTCTCCACGTTCTCAGCTTTAGCCTTTTACATAGGTTTCCCCAGATGCTCGACACATATCTCTCATGTATTGAATATTTGGCTTGAGGCTTCCACTACGTACCAACTACCCTGCGAAGTCCCAATCGAATGAGATCATCCCAGATGGTGTAATCGCGTGACTCGACCCTTCAGAGATCCCAAAGATTGTTGCAACCCTATTTTTAGCTTGTGGCCCGATTGAATGTCATGTAGTCACATGGCCAAATCTCGGAGAAGAAAAAGTCTTAGAGCCTTGGTTGGGATTCGTAAATGCTTGACCCAATGATTTTGCCGACTTCTTAGAGATCACACGAACCGTTAAAAGATCAAATGGTAGGGGCCAAACCAAAAGACTCACACAATTTCAATTGACTCTTCAAACCTACACAGTGAACAACAAAGTGATCAAATTAATTGTTAATATTGTAAACGTGAAAATTGATCTTTTACCCAAAAAAACACAAAAATCAAATATATAGTTCTTCCAATATTCCTTGCACACTTGAGACAACTAATAATATTATATATTTTTAACATATTTTATTAATATAATAAAATCTATTTCATCCTCCAAAAAAAATCCGTCGATGAAATATGGGCCAAAAAAGTCTTTTCTTCTAACTCCAAAAATACGAAAGACAAATAGACGGACCGCATCTTGGATGGGTAAGACAGTGCGCTATACAAATCACAGCGTCAAGTGACAGAAATTTGAAATTGGCAGCACAGCAGAGCAGAGCAGAGCAGAGAGATGACGGACGAGGCCGAGAAGCGCTTTGAGAGGGCAATGGACAAATTATTTCACCCCAGATTGCCGTCATCTGCTACCAGGTTTGAGTTACTCCAATTTTGTTACTAGATGGGGGAGCTTCTATTTAAATTCCATTTGCGAGGGTTTTGGTTGTTTATTTTTTTAGTTGCCATTACCGAGGGCTTAAATTGCAAATGCTTTTCTGTGTTAGTTGCCCTACTCAAGGGTTTTGATTGATCGGCTGCCTTTTTTGAATTCTGAAATCAATTTAGTTGCTTCGATCTCATGCTGGACTGAACTGATTTTTTTCATACGCTTAAATGCCTGTGCTGTGAATCGACCTTTTCATGGATTGCTAGAGATTCTCGTTATTTAATAGGGACTGATATCTGGTATTGCATTGAGTTCTGCAATTACAGCTTGAAGAGTGTATTGGTAGGTCGCGAAGCACACTTGGAACATTGGAACAAGAGCAATCCGTATTAACGGCCCGGGCGGAAGCTGGTTGGTCCCACAGTAGTAGGCTGCCTGGAGAGAGCAAAAAAGTCCTTCCCTTTAGGTCTCCTCCTCCTCCATCGGGAAAAAATGCGCGGGTCAGAAAGACCTCGACCAACAGGGTGAGCTGTTCGCTCCACTCATGCCTCGGTGTCCTTTCCTTTGGCTTCCTAACGTTGACACCCTCTATATATGGGCTTCCTCTATCTATATGGTCGCCCTTCTCTACCTCTAGGGTTGGGGTCGAGGGCCTCCGGCGAGTCTTTGAACGATGGGTCTGCAACCTGTTACAATCCTGCCGTGGTCCGGTCTGGTAAAAAGAGAAAAGGTCGGCAAAGTACTTGGCCTGCAACCTGTTACAAAGCATGTTGGGGTCAGTAAATAGAAAAGTCAGTACGCTTATCTGCTAGTAGAGCTGGGGCTTATCCCTTCGTAAATAGAAAATCTGATAGGCATATATGCTAGTAGGGCTGGGGGTTATCACTTCTTTTGTCAGGGGCCCTTACAACGGGCGCTAGTACTAAAGGCCATACCACTCTACAGGGAAGAAAAGAGGAATCACTGGCTACATCATTCATTCGGTTAAATATGGAATGGGTGCTAGTGCTAGAGGTCATAGAAAAGGGGGTGAGATTACTAGAATGAGAACCATAGAAATAAATGTCAGTGGTGGGTGGAAGTCTATCTGAGGCATTCCAATTCCTTATGACATATCCCTAAGTTAGGTGCTCAACGGATGGGAGATGATTCGATCCATGTCAGACTGAAGGAGGGCCTTTAGGCACTCGACTGGCCACCTACAGTGTTGGGGTCGAGGAGGACCATCTATCTATAAGACATGGTTGATTGATAAAGAGCTTTTGGGTAATTGCCCAACTTTAGGAGGCTGAGGAAGTCAATTGGACACCCCCCACCCAAGGGCAGGCCGCCGGGTATGAGCCTGGGTTTCATCGCAATAAGTGCTCTGATTCACCACTCCACTCAGGCCCAAAGGATCTTGTTAGAGTTTTGGGACGAGGGCAAATTTTAATCAATTTCGGCCTTGGTTTGGTGGTTGAAATTTTGTTTAAAAGATTTCAGGATAGAATTTGAATCAGAAAATATTTTTATCAACATTTTGGGCCACATTTTTTTTTTGATTGAAAAGTCCTTCTATGAATCATACATATATATAATGCATCGTTAGTCATCACTGTTTCGTTTTTAAGGAAAAGATGGACGAATTTGTTTTTTCACTGTATGTGAGATGCTCTTTCTTGGTAATTAAATAAGACTTAGGGTTTTTGTGGAGCTATTTGCTAACTTGGGTAGGAACAGTTTTTTTTTCCCTAGGTAAATACTAAATATTTATATTTATATCAAGTATATTAACATCAGTTGGAAATACAGTTCAGAACCATTTTTGCTTTCTGTCCACAGGCTACAAAAACACTGCAATAATTTTTGTCAACCTTTCTACCAACTGGCCTTCCTTTTATGGATGCATCCATTGGTACTCTCTCCATTAGAGCAGGAAGGTTTCACAGTGTCTAACAATAAGCTAGGTACACTTGCCATAAAGGGGACATTAAAAAAACGAGCAATTTGCATTGAAGTGGTACTACAAAATTGAAATTTCCAACTTTCTCTTGTGCACTTTTTTAGTATCCCTTGTTCAAAATTATGAATTGAAAATTAATAACAAAAATGTCACTGTACCTACACTGCTATTTTGAAAAACATTTTTCCCAAAAGACCTGAACGGGGGATGCAATTTACCAGTGCCTCCTTATAGCAACTGTGCAATGTTTACTGCTAAAAACATGGCCACTCCTGGTTTAAAGGAAAAGATTCTGCATTTTTCTATTACACTTTCAAAAATTGCATTGGGTCACCTGCACCATAAAAATAGGACTGCTTACATAGGGTTACAGTGGTTAGTATGCAGGTAAAATACCAATTGGATACACTTGTCATGTCTGTAAAAGGGGTTTTGATAACATCTCATATGTTTTGCTGGGGGAGTTTTGCATGCTTTTCAGTTGCAAATACCAAAAATGGTATTGATCCACTATTGCCTACCATCCTGATTCCTACAGACATTTAATTCCCAGTTGATTCCCGAGTTTTTCAGTAAATTGCGGATTTGAATACTGCCTGCTTGCTACCACTCATCCATATATTGTTCTGGATATTATTGGGGCTTCACTTAGTAAAGCATGTTCAAAATCCCCACATTCATAGGCTTCTAAATATTATCCCCTGTTTCTTGGATGTAATACATCCTCTTTCTTTTCCATTATGCTCCCTATTTTTAACTGTGAGGATCATTATAAGAACTATAAATAAAAAATGCCCACCTTACTTACTATGTCTTAGGGTGACCTGGGCTAGATATTTGATTTATCTGCATGTAAATTTGGGAGTGAAAATCCCTTGAAATAAATATGAATTTCATAAGCTTTAAAAAAATCTGATATGCATATTATTTTCCAAAGTTTAGATCGTATTTAATAGTTAAATAGGAATTAGGGGCCATCTATCTATCAAACTTCTGACAACTATGTCAAACATCTGCACCCGTATCCAAACTAACTGCTATAAGGAGATGCTAACTATACCATCTGTAGGATTGGGCTCTGTCTTTGTACCTTCCGAAAATTTAGTATTAGTTGTAACCTGTGACCATCCCAAGTGTACGATTGTGATGTAGACTTGTCTGTATTCTGTTCAAGATTCCCTGTACATGAATTGAACTCTTGCCCCATTTATTTCATAGAAAGGGCTTAATTTTCACCAATCATATATTGGGACAGTAGAAACTTCCATTTTTGTACAAAGCAAAGCAAAATAGGAAGTAATCTTGTTTTAGATTGTAAATAAATGGTTTCAAGCATCTTCCTGCACAAACAAAAATCAATTCAAATTTAGACTGTATTTAACAGGTCAAATAGAAATTAGGGGGCATCTACCTGTCAAAATTCTAAGTAGACAGTTTTAAGCATTTTCTTGCACAAACAGAAATCAGCTCAAATTTAGACTTTATTTAACAGCTAAATAGGAATTAGGGGGCATCTCACTATCAAAATTTTGACAACCATGTCAAACATCTGCACCTGTATTCAAACTAACCAGTGTAAGGGGATGCTAGTACGGTCTGTAGGGACTGGACTCTGCCTTTGTGCTTTCTGAAAACTTAAAAGTAGTTGTGTCCTGCTCGAGTATACAAATGTCATGTAGACTTCTCTCTATTCTGTTCAAGATTCTTTGCATATGAATTTAACTCTTGTCACACTTGTCTTGGAGAAAGAGCTTATTCTTTACCAACTACATATGGGTCCTGGGGACAGTAGAAGCTTTCAATTCTATACTAAGTTGCTGATACGGGTGCGGGCATGGATAAGGGTACAAGAATCAGATATGGGGATACAGCGATTTTTTTTGGGGGGGTTTGGATACGGCTTTATACGGCAGTACAAAAATATATATAAAAAATTAAAAGATATAAAAATATAGACATATAAGCAAAATTAACCACGTAATATGCATAGAAGAAACGTAATAAGTTAAATAACCACAAAACATACTAATAATTCAATGCCAAATATCATAATATTCAATTATTGAACTAAATAAAAAAATTAAAATATATTATAATCTTGTTTTTTAAATTATAAATAAATATTAAAAAGAAAATAAAAAAATTAAATTACATAATAAAAAATTATAAATTATGAAAAATAAATAAATAAATAAAACTTAAATTAATACAAAATTAAAAACAAAACATAAAATAAAATTAAAACAAAACTGAAAAATAAAAAATAAAAAATAAAAAAAATATAATCAAAATAAAATAAGTATATATAAAAACAAAACTTTAATAAAAATAAAATAAAATAAAATTAAAAATCAAAAATCAAAACAAAGAAACTTAGTAAAATGAAATAAAATTATAAAATCCATTACCATATCGGGCTCTTAAATACGAATGCCTACCTATACTTTGCGACTGTGATTCTACGCAAGGCATTTCCTGAATTTGACGGGATCTCGCTGAACATTAGCTTTCACAAATCGTGGAATACAGTTTTGCAATATGTCAAGAAGCGGACGGCAGACGTTGCGTGCATTCACATCACCACTCTGCTCGGTGTCGCGTGACCACTCAGGGCACTAGTCGAACACGAGTTTTTGCTCGAACTTGGCCAGGGACGCTCCCCCTGCGCTCTCCCTGCGCTTCCGTATCCTGGAGCGTTTCCCCGCGCTCCAAAGGCCTAGGGGGGCGTATCTGGTAACGTAGATTTTATACAAATCTAAAAAAAATGAAGTAATCTTATGTCACTTAGATTTTAAAGTCAATGGTTTTAAGCATCTTACTGTAAACACAGAAATAAACTCAAATCTAAACTTTTCTAATTGTGGATAAAAATGTGCTTGCATGTTGCATCACTTAGATGTTTTTCATCTTAAGTACGGGCGTGAGAATTAAACTTATTTTTTTAAGCATGGTAATGATTAGATATGAAGATTTAAATATTAGTCTTTTCTCATTTGGAAGTGATAAGTTTTATGATGCGTTGTTTTCTGAAAATATTTTGAGACTTCCCTTTCGATTTTGGCTTTAAAGTAAATTCTTGTTGATATTGTGTATCAAATTGATGCTTTATTGTCTGGGCAAATCATTCATATTCAAACCATTTTCAGCTAATTTTTTTTGGTATGTTAACAGTTCTCCTGGAACCCCTTCACCCAAGGAACCTGCAAATAGCGGTCATAAAGCCATGCCTGGACAGAAGTCAAAGGGGCCATCATCATCAGGATTCAGTCCACTACCCCATAGATTATCTGGTAACAATCTAAAATCTACATTGACATCAACTAGCTCACCTGCACCTGTGTGTAGACCTTGGGACCGAAGAGACCTCCTGAGGCGTTTGGCAACTTTCAAGTCCATGACATGGTTTGGAAAGCCCAAGGTCAGAGTCGGTGGCTCTTTTTTCAAGTTGAGACAGTAGATAATGTTTTGCTTATTGATTTGCATGACATGGAGATTATCCACACATTTTCAAAGCTGGTTTCCTTTCACTTGCATAGAGCACATATCTTTGGTTTGGATTGGTGATTCCTTCATTTTCAAATTGCTCCAATTCTATTTTATTCATCTAGGTGTTTGTAAAGACCTTTTTTCTTAATTTAGTACCAGCATGAACATAATGATTGGTAAAATATGCTGCATGTTTTTCTTGTCTGTTGTCTGTCCAATAATAGCATTGTGTATTGGTTGCTTTAAGTATTTTTCTCTGGCAAGATTGTATGCTGATACATTCTCATGACCTTTTATGTTGACTTACTATGTTGTATATATTTGCTCTGACAAGATTGTTTGCAGACATGACTATTGGTGTTTCGGCTATATGATGCTTTACATAATATTTAATAATGTTAGATTATCTTTTGAGATATTCTAAATTATACTAGATTCTTGTGAATTAAATTTTTAGCTGTTAGATTTTATGCGCTGTGCACTACAGCTACCATGAAAATGAAATTTTCAGCAGCTGGAAAATTGGTTTGTGTGTTCTGCAGTCATGGTAGTGGTATGTGAGCCTGTATGGTTGATCTGATGTTTTGGTTTGTGCTCTGATTTGCCTGTAAACATATATACATATCTGCAACCCTTTTTATAATTCTTATAGAATCATTAGTTGTTTCCCTGTTTCAAGTTTCAAAACTAAAACTGCAAAGCTTTAAAGAATAAAATAGCAATTGACAATATCAATGCATGTGCATGTTTTGGAGTCTAATCTTTATGCTTATAACGACAATTTGATGGCAGGGAACTTCTAAAAAATTCCTCTTTTTGATTATGAACAAGCAGACCTTTATAATTAAAGTTCGTGTGATACAAAAGTTGAAGACAAGAATCTTTAAGTTTATAATGGCAATTTCGATTTTGTTGCTGTGGGAAAGGGGCTTGTGGGGCGAGACCAATTGAACTCAGTACTTCACCCAGTGTGCACCCATTAATCACTGGTTGGACTGGCCTGGCGGACTTCTAATGGCAAAATTTGATGGCAGAGAACATCTAAGAAATTTCTCTTCTTGATTACGACTAAGCAGATCTTTATAACTAAAGTTCATATTCACATCCATTCTATATGTCAGATCTATATCTTTGATATGCAACCATTTCAGGCTTGATCCTCATTTTATTTGGTTGAACTGGTGTTCAATCCGCGTTTTGTCTTGTGTGTCCCCTAACATCTCCTAAGGATGGATCCATTTTGGATCTGTTTGGGATTCATTGAATCATTTTTGATATGTGGACCTTAACAAAAGACAGGCCTGGAGCAAATTTCGAGTTGGTTCTTAGGCTAATAAGCAGTTCATTTGTAACTATGTTTCAACATTTCTTTTGATTACTTGTTGCTTTTCTCAGTATTTTACCAATGAAACAGGGGCAAACATGGATGTTAATGGTTGTTCTATCTAATAAATTTGTTCTGGAGACTTAACATATTACTGGCTTCCAAACAAAACAATGTTTTTTGGGTAAACACTCACACTTGCCAAGCGGGAATACAACTATCAAACTTAGATTCTAGATTAACATTTGCCTCAGAACTACCATCCAAGGTGTATCTCTTGTGCCAAAATTTTCCTGGGACATGCATCCTTCTATTTTTTGCCCGCTTTGATATACAGAGCATGCCTAGGGGTTAGAACCCGAGTCATTATCTTGGCAATCGTTCCATCTTACTGATAGACCATAGCCACTGGATGCAAACAAGGCTATTTTGCACACATTGTGATTGTACATTTGTTACTCATTGACAAAAAATAAAGGCTTGGATTAATATATATTCCAAAACAAATTGCGAGCTGGATATTCTCAGCTAAAGGAACCAGAACTTTCTAGAGATTTTGAGGTTAGTAGCCAAGGTCATTCATAGGTCTGTTATGCTATTGCTAAATTCAGAAGCATTATGCTTTCTTGTTGGGAGGCTATAAGACAGGCCATTGGGTTTATTGTTTCATATCTAAAATTAATAAATGATCAGAATCATTCAAACAGAACTTATGGACCATGCTGCCATAATATTAACAGCTTTTAAAATGACCTTCAATTTCCTCCATGGAATCTGTAATAGGGTAAAGTGGTTTGCATGCACAATATGCTACACTAAACCATAAACAATGTGCAATTCAGGCCAGAACAACTTTACCCAAATAAACAGTATAAAGAGATCTAATTGCAGCAAAAGAAAGTATTAAAATTGACGAAGAGAGGGTTCTGAGAAGAATGCTGAATTGTAGAAAATTTGTACACTCTGTGATGCTGAAAACAGGTTGAAACAGATCCAGGAACCAATGTGGAGATAACTGAGAAAATTGAGAAAATTTTGACAACTTCGGATTTTTTTGAAATAAATTTGACAATTTTGTTCCTCTGCTCTTGTGCCCCAAAAACCTTGCTTGCTTTATCAGAATTTGCTGCAAATCACCTAGGAATCCTTCTTCTTCCTTGAAACCCTAATCAACACTCAAAACCTTGCAAGATCTTTAAAAGGGGTAGTCAACTGGAGGTCTACCTCGGTATGACCTCCATCCTTGGAAAAGTTAGGAGCCAGTATTCTATGTAGTTCAATAAGCAACTGTGTGATGGAAGCCCTAATCTTTGTATGCGCTTTCACTAACGAATAATTGGAAATGATGCACTATGAAGACTTGGAATACAAACCTGCCATTAGCACTTTAAATTCTGCTCTTAGACCTCTTCTTATTACACTTGACCTTTTATTGGAACACTTGCTAACATTAAATCTTCTCACTATATGCACTAATGTTGCTATCATTCAATTCTTCCCCCTATATGCACTAATGCACCTGTGTATATATAGACTTCTCAAATTCAAATCAAGACCACATTGGCATGAAGGCCGACACTCAAAGGGTGGGAAAGCTGAGAAAATGGGGTACAGACCAAAGTAACGGAGGGAAGGGTCAAAAGGACCCACAAAAAGAGGGAACCAAGAGCACAACAGTATGCTTCTGGCAAAAAATTAGGAGGCACAGAAAACTCCATGGGATGCAGGGGGAACAAGGGAGAGAGATAATAAGAGACATGGGAGGCAAATGGGGCCTATAACATAGGAAAAATGTGCCAATAAGAGCTTAATATGAACCGATAATCAATAGATGCACAAATACCCTAAATTAATGTAAATTGACATTCAAAACTACCCCCAGACCAAAATTAGGTGTTTAAAGAATCAAATTCATTTGCACTGTGAGAAATTTTGCATGTTGTCCCTCAGCTGCCTTTGCTTAATTTTGACTATCTTTACTGGCATTGGCAGCTGAGTACCAAACATATCAATGTTAATTTGAAGGTTTCTTAATCTTCTGGTCTTGATGTGCATGATCTGACATTCATTGGAGAGGTGATTAGTGGGACCTGTTGTAACCTGTTTCTTAAGTTAGTATATAAATTCTCTCAAAATATAAATATTTCTCCTTACATTATTGTGTTTTGAAGAATATCAAACACAATAGTCTTTGTTCTTCCAATATTGCTGGGCATTCTTCCTCGTTAGAGGCAGATTCTTTCAATTTCCCTGCCAAGGTGTTATTGTGGTCTCTTCCTCTTAGGCTTGTAGCTAGGCCAGGTTGGTGAAGCAGGGCTATGATTACCTAAAATATGGACCTCGCTGTTCAATCCTCTATTTATCTGAGTCATCAGTCAAGTTTGAGTTTCTGGCTTTGTTGGCCATTTCAACTTTGGTTGCCTTCGTGATGGCTTTTCCAAGGCAAAAACTTTTTGTAGTTTCAGTTTCAAGTTGTCTTTGAGATTAGTGATGCAGAGAAACTAAGTATATAGCTTGTTTCAGCTACTGGCCCTTTAAAGGGTTTAGGATTTAAAGGGAAAGCAAGCATGGCCACTATAAAGGCCTGTTCCTTTGTGATTCCTTTTTACACACACAGTCAATGACCCTTATGAGGGCTGGAAATCTGCTGCATTGTTTGTCATTTGTTGGAACTTATCTTTGAAAGGATTGTGACCACTTCCTTGGCTAAGGATCACTACCATCTCAACAGCCTTACTTGGATTCTCTTTGAAGTTGTGTCAAGCTATGGACTATAGCAGTCTTACTTCTTAAATTCGTTAGAACTTTAGTTTTGCAGAGTAATCCCCTTTCATGTAGGGAAATAATATAAAACAATAGGTTGGACTATAGCAGTCTTACTTCTTAAATTCGTTAGAACTTCAGTTTTGCAGAGTAATCCCCTTTCATGTAGGGAAATAATATAAAACAATAGGTTTCTATAGTCCACAACAATAATAATATTAGAGTTTCTTGAAAGCCCTTTGTTAACGTGAAACAGTGATCCTCAATGTTTTGGGTCTGAATGTATAATCCATTATCAGGGGAAATGAATCTTATGATGCATAACAGTACAACCACTGGCTCGTTATGATGCATAACAGATAACCCATGTTATGACCTATACAACCCTAATCCACAATAATATTGTTACCTACCCCATGAGCTAATAATTAATGCAATAAAGTACTAATTATCTGGGAAGGTCTAATACAAAGCGACCACGACAAACATTTTAATAAAAGCTCCAAATGGTTCAAAATATATGTAATTAAATAATTAAATTAATGGGTGTCAATTAATTAATTAATTTCTTGACTAACCATGGAAATAAAAAAGAGAGCTTGGTGATCAAGGTCGCCCATGCCTGATTCAAAATAAGCCCCTCATTGGGCCGGATACTAGGAGGTATCTGGGGGACGATGCTCTAAATTGCAGAATCTAGATATGTTATATGCATATGCAGAAGCAATATTAAATATGTATTGAAAAATGAACATTCAGTAGAGATGTAGAGGAAAGATAAAATAATTATCACAAAAATGTTTATTAATATGTGCATTTTGCACACGGCATATTCCTGAGAAAGATTTATGGCTGTCTATCTTCTATTGTCAACGTCTATGCTTTGATACACTATTTGATGACCCCTTTGTCATATGGGGTACTCTACCCCTTGAGGAACGAAGGCAATAATGTTCTTGGCACTTGTTGGTACTCCGCGTTGTGAGTTGTCCCTAGGGGCTTGGTCTGTAGGTGTTTGGAACCATGACAAAGGCAATGATGAGGATCATGTATGGTTTGGTGTGTGCTTGGATGATGCCATGTTCAATCTACCCAGATTGCTTTGCACTACTAGAAACGTGTGCACGACATCAGTTGAAGATGAATTGATGATCTTGGAGATACTGCAGATTGTTGGAGAGTGTTCGACAGTATTGTAGACCATGAAGAATGAGTCGGAATTACTGCATGCCACGAGAATGGACTTTGCATTATCAATGGAAGTGTATTTGGAAAATCCACCTAGATTTCTTATCCCTATTTAATTTTTTGCAGTGATGGTTATTCTCTAATACCTCATCCATTTTATTTTTTTTGTAGTTCTTTTCACTAGAGAGGACCTTCACATCTTTCAAACAAATACAGTGCTTGGTTCTATCTGAGTGTTATGCCAATGTCGATGTCACATTGCAAGCTCCATTTATGCTAGTGCTATGATCCCCAACTCTAGCTCTGATTGTCCTTAATTTTCCCCCATAGATTGTGTTACAATATCCACACTCGATGCGGTAATCCCCACTTCTAGGTCTCAGGTCCACCTTATCCTTGGTAGATCGAAGGAAAATTTTGTGGAAGAAAGACCAAACCGATATTATGGCTTCTTAGAATCTTCAATATCCTATGGGAAACCCCTTCTAGGTAAGTCATGAAAACTCTTTGCTGGTCCCCCTCTATATAAGTGCTCATATGATGTCTTTCAATTGCTTTCAACAAGGACATGTTGATATGCCATCCCCTATAGCCATATAGTACAAAAGCCTTGTTTAAGTGCTCCAATCCTTGGTCAACATGATCATCATCTACCATGAACACATCTCTCACTCTGTGTCTCCTTCCTATATACGTTTCTTGGGAGAAAACCATTCTATTTTCAAATCAATAACACATCAAGGAAAAGAAGTCAGCCATTTACGATGGTGAATGGGATGCTTTCACATTGTCTTTTTGGGTGCTCAAGAATTTTCATCAATTCTTCCCTGCCGTGGTAACACAAATTTGTATCATCCACATATTGCTTCCACCATCTCCGAGTTGGAAGTGTCAATAAAGCCATTTTCTCAAACTCCTCCATATATAGATCAGCAACCAAAAGAGAGAGATGTGATCCCATTTTGACCTCCTCTTTTTACTTGTAACGTTTTCCCTAGAAACTGAAAAAGGTTGATCTCAAACACCACCAAAGAGGCTGTGTGTTCATCTGTCTTCTTTATAACCACATCCAAAGTCCCTTCAATAGGAATCCTAGTGAAAATAAAGACCATGCCAAAACTCGTTAGAAATTCCTCTATTTCTATCCTCTTGTTTTTGATGAAATCCATAATGTTCTAAGTCTTTCACAAAAGGAGGAGAGGCACCTACTATGCGTTTTGAGCTTATTTTCTAGGAAGGCTGCCAAGTCATAAGTGGGAAAGTCTTCATTGTGTACCATAGGTCTCATTGCAACACCTTTGTTACGAATTTTAGGCAAGCCGTTCATCCTTGGTGTCACCTCCTCCTTATTAATAGGAATTAATTTTCTCCTCACTTTCTTATCCAAGGTAAAGATAAAAATTGATTTGGAGACCTTTCTTGAAACCTCATCAATGGGGTTTCTCCTCAGTGCTTTATAGCTTCCACTATTCTTCAAGTGGTCCTACATCTTGTTGATATAATCCCCTCCATGTTCATCATCGCGATTGCATAGCAATCTTGTGGAATATTTTTGAAAATTTGTTTTGGGATTAGTGAAGGGCTGCTTTGTGTGTTTTCATTTTCTATGTCGCATGTACTAACTATGGGCAAGTCATTGCAAATATATGGCTGGAATTTCAAATGCATGCTTTTGCTACCAAGTTTTGATATTTTTTTGGTTTGAATCCATTGGTGAGGTGATACTTTAGAGGCATCTTGCTGGTCTAAATTGAATTCAGCTGTCCATGTTATTTATAAGAAAGAAGAAGAAAGCTGGCAAAACTGGATGTTAGTCCCATCAAACAACTTTCACTGTGTTGGGGACAAAGGAATTATTTGTCATTTTTTATCACTGTGAAAGGGCTAATGCAGGTTTTGATAATTCTCATCAAAGAGTGTCTAGGGTTGAGGGGGTCAGGTTGGGGAATCGTAGGAGGAAGCAAAACACTCCTAGAATCCTTCCTAACATCCAAGATTGAAGAAACTCTCGTGGCAACAAAGAAACTCTGAATGTGTGCTTGTCCCCGCGGCTTGGGAAGTAGTTGCGAAGGAGTAGATCGATGATGATGATTAGGGACGGATCCTTGTCGCTAAGATCTAGTGTGCTGGGGTATCTTAGTAGTAGTGCTGAGTAGAGATGGGTGCCGCCTCACTCACCTACCCCCTTGCATGTGTGAAGAAACAATTTTTGAAGGGTGTTTAATGCTGCCAATCTTTGTGATGGTGTGAGAGGAGGTGATAATTCTTGGGGCTCTAGGGGTTCCCTATAGGGGCTTGCGTCAAATGGTGACACCTCTCAAAGAAAAAGGGCCAAACATCTTTGGTTTGGGTATTGAAAGAAAGTGGATAGGGCTGCTCGAGTCTCTGTAAAGATAGTGGTATCTCCCCTGGATCTTATAATAAATAAGGCATCTTAAAATGAAGTGTTCCTCAGCCTCCTCTTGGAGGGAGCAAAGATGAGAAATCTTGATTCCACGTGGAATATGATGGTTAGTCTCAACTTGCAATTTTTGTGAGCATACCCTTAATTGCCCAAGGGGAAACATCAAGTCAGGATACCAATGGTGTTGGAGATAGTCAGTGCGATGAATGACACCGTCCACCACTTGTAAGAAATCCTCAACATAAAATGCAAGCTTGGGGTTGAGCGGTTGAGGAGCAGAGGTCCAAGTGACTTGGATGTATTGCCTTTAGATGTCCTCTCTCACAACGCTAATGATGATCTCCTTTAAGGGATGAATCCGATGAGGGGCATCCAAAGAGTACCCGAAAGGAGGTAACCTACAATAAAGATGCCGATAGACTGGAGGAGCAAACTAATCTCAAAATACCAACAACATCAGTGTTTGTTGGGTCCCAAAGGTGCAATCCTCTCTGAAGAACATAGAGTCTGTGAATGTAGAAAGTAAGCTTGAAGATGGTTTCGAGGCGTAGATGTTGGGCAACAAACTCAGCCTAGACAATGCACTGAGGATGAGGATTAGTCCATTTGCAACATATCATATGCTGAATCATGAGACTTTGGACACTCTCAAGACGAGCCCAGTCAATGGACCCTAGACTAAGTCCCTAAAACTCAGACCCACACAAAACCGTAGGCTTGATGATTGTATCGTAGAGGTGCATCTTCAAAGAGATATCTTGGAAATGGATCGAAAACATTAGCGCTTCAAGATAGAAAGGGAGATATATCAGGGAGATATATCCCTTGCAAAGGTGTGACTAAAAGGCATGTTTCATACTAAAAGATGATCCAAAAAATTTGACCCCCAAGTAATTGGAGCTCGATGTGATTTCCAAATGTTCCCCTTTGTAGAGGAAATGGAACTAGGGAAGAGAATGTTTGGAGATGTTGAATATCATGACCATAGTTTTGTTAAGGTTGACCACGAATTGAAGAAGTTCACGAAAATGAGCAATAACATCAAGTTGTCTCTATAAACCCTTGGTAGAGTGAGAGAGGAGAGCAATGTCATCGGCATAAATAAGTATGGCTATCATCACATCATGTAAAATGCAACCATCAACTGCATGGGTATGTTGTTGAAGAAAATCCTCTAACTGTCGATGTAAACGCTGAAGAGGGTCGGTGAGAGGGCATCCTTGCTTGACCCCAATAATATCTTCACAAAGCTAGAAAGATTGAGAGAAGTACGAAATTGCTTGACTACTTTCTCATAGAGCTTCCAATGGGTGTTAACGAGAGAATTAGGAATGCCGACATCACACAACTTCTGGAAAAGTAGATGTCTTGGATTTGAGTCAATGGCCTTCTAGAAGTCTACAAAAAGACTTTGGAGGACAAATGACGAGCCTCCTTAATGATAGCCCAGAGTGTTAAGATGTGGTCGATTGTTTGGTATTCTTTGGTGAAGTCAACTTGCCCCTTGCTCTATGATTACCTCTCTCCAAGTGTTTTGAAAGCTACATGTTAGGAATCTGTTTGCACACAAATTAATCTAGTAACAATTTTTTTAAAAATATGCACTAAATTGAAAGAAGATAGAAATATTGTTTTTTAACGACAAAAGCACACTACAAGTACAAAGTATCATGGGCCTCTTCGAGGGGGCAACCTCCTTTGAGCATGACTCAATATAAAATATTAAATAGATGATTTTATTTTTACACGAGCTCTCTTTTTTAAACTAATCTACTCAAGACAAATACTACTTCCCATACATGTGGGATAATTACAAATAGCTAATGGGATGACTTACAAAGCATATGCGTCCAAGCTTTTATTAATAACACCTAATGTGAAATAAAAGAGTTAGGATGAAGGGGTCATAACGTGCCTTCCCCTTAAAAAAACTGTCTTCAAACCTAGATATGAGGAAATTGTTTTTGTAATTGGAGTAGGGGTTCCCACGTTGTGTCTTCTGATTGCATGCCTTGCCATTGTACCAAAAACTCTATGAAGTGCAGTTGTTGAGCTAACGCGAGTTCTTGTTGAGGATAGATTCAACTTCAAAGAGGATACAACCTTTGGTTTTGAGCTCAGGTAATGTGGTTTGGGCTCGAACATACTAACCAATGACGACCTTTAAACCAGGATACATGGAAAACGGGATGGATCTTGGATGAAGAGGGAAGCTCCAACTTGTATGCCACATGACCAATCTTTTGGAGCACTTTATAAGGATCATAAAACTTGGGTTTTTGATGACCCTTCAACTTCAAGGAGGATTGCTAATGAGGTTGTAGCCACAAAAAAACTATGGCACTTATGTCAAAAGCCTTTTTCAAGCAGTGTTGATCGACTTCTTGCTTCATGCGATTTTGTGCCATATGAACGTTATCCTTGAGAGTTTGAAGGATATTTACATACGCTTTGAGTGTGGAATCAACTACTTGTACCTTGTAACTTCTTGGAAGGTATGTTTGAAGAGAGGGTGGTGTCTGACGATAGACAACTTCATAAGGTGTCATCTTGGTGGTGGTGTGGTATGTAGAGTTGTACCATCATTTAGCGAGTGGTAACCATTTGACTCAGTGGTTTTGTTGATCAGAGGCAAAACAATGCAATTAGGTCTCCAAGCATTAGTTGACAATTTCAGTTTGACCATCTATTTGTGGATGGTAGGTGGAGCTCATTTTAAGTTGGGTGTCGTTGTAGTGGAAAAGTTCTTGCCAAAAGTTACTAGTAAAAGTGAAATCATGGTTGCAAACAATGGAAGTAGCTATCCCATGGAGGTGGAAGATTTGATTGAGAAAGGTTTGGGCAATGGTGGAGGTTGTAAAAGGAAGACTGAGGGTGCAAAAATGAGCATTTTTGGAGAGGTGATCCACCACCACTAGAATCACTAATATCCCTCTTGACTTTGGTAGTCCTTCAATGAATTCCATTGAGATGTCAGTTGATACATTGATGGGAATAAGCAAGGGCTAGAGTATGCCTAGGGTCGAGACTATTTCCCCTTTGTTGTATTAACAAGTCTCACATTTTGCCACAAGTTGTTTGATGCCATGTTTAATGCCCTTCCAAAAAATATCCTTGCAGACCCTTTCATATGTTTTTAAAAACTCTAAATGGCCGATTGCCAGCGAGGCATGCAATTCTAGTAGAATTTTCTCTTGTAGTGCTGATTTAGGTACTAGTACTAGATGACCTTTGTGTAAATCAATTGAGATGAAGGATTAGTGGAAACTTGTTGGATGACCTGTGGAATTTTGGGTGTCTTGGGACTATTCTTGTTGCACCTTGTGCACCCACTCTAGAGTGGGGAAAGATAGTGTGCAAAAAGTTGTCTATTCTTCATACTTGTGAGACAACGCATCTATGACAATATTGTCTTTTTTGTAGGTAATCTCATAGTCATAGCCCATTGGCTTGGTTACCCACTTTTGTTGCTCGAGCGAAGAGACTCTTTGCTCCAAGCAGTACTTAAGACTATGATGATTAGTTTTGATGCATAAGCATCTCCCAACTAGGCATGGGTGCCACTTGTTTACTACGTAAAGGATGACTAACATATCCTTCTCATATGTTGAGCGGGCAAAGCTTTTCCCTGTAAGTGCCTTATTGGTGAATGTGAGGGGTTGACCTTTGTACATTAGGACAGCTCCAATTCCACTTCTTGAGGCATTAATTTCAATGTCAAAGGGTTTGGAAAAGTCAGGGATAACCAAAACTAGTGTAGTACACATTGATTGCTTAAGAAGTTTGAAGGTTGTTTCAGCCACCTTTGACTAATGAAAGGCATCTTTTTTCAACATGGCCATCAATGGACCTGCAAATTTCCCATAGTCTTGGACAAACTTTTATAATATCCAATGAGGCCCAAAAATTTGTGAAGCCTCTGAGTGTTTCGGGTTTAGGCCAATTTTTCATAGTGGGATCCACAATAACTCCTTCCTGAGAGACGATGTGTTCTAGATACTCAATTTTCTTTTGGCTGAAAGCACACTTTGACCATTTAGGATATAATTGGGTCTCAGAAAGGAGTTGGAAGGTTTGTTCTAGATGCATTAGATGCTCCTTGCAGGTATGGATATAAAAAATGATGTCATCAAAGAATATGCTAGGATGGATTTGCAGAGAAATGGTCAAAAGACCTTGTTCATTAAGCCTTGAAATGTTGATAGCACGTTGGTGAGGCCGAAGGGCATGATGAGAAACTTGTAATGACCATCATGAGTTCAGAACACTGTCTAAGGAATATATTCTTTTTTGATATGGATCTGATAATAGTTTGACCAAGTCGAGCTTTGAGACAAAGCAGGTTCCATGCAATTCATCTTATAGCTCATCAATCATCGGAATGAGAATCTTGTCCTTGATTGTGAGTTTATTCAGCGCTTGAAAGTCGATACAAAGGTGCTAGGATCTATCTTTTTTTTGTACTGGTAATACAGTGGAAGAGTAAAGATTGATGCCTAAACTAGTGACTTCGGATTTCAACAATTCTTGCTCCATTTTTTCAATTTCGTTTTTTTGTAGAAATGGGTACTGGTAAGGATGAATGTTTGGAGATACATTGTTTGGAACAAGTTGAATGGCATGATCTTCTGGCCATTGTGGTGGTAATCCTTTAGGTTCCTCAAAGACAATTGTGTGCTTAGACAATGGTTTTTGTAAATCTGACAACTAGTCGGGATCAAATGATTCTCATTGAGATGGATGGCACAAAGTTGGGTGACAATCGTATGAGATCCCTTTTTTAGCAACTTCCCCATCTGATGAGAGCTAATGATGCTTGTTGATCTCGGAGTGAGGCCTTTTAAGGTGTGTTGATTCTTATTGGTGAATTGCATCCATAGTTCAGAAAAGTCTCATAGGATAGGTCCTATTGTTTGACGCCACTATGCTTCCAAAACTTTGTCGCAACCTCCTAGAGTTAGAACAAACATGTTTTATTTCAAATTATAACCCCCCACTGAGAAGTACATTGTGGCATTTTCCCCTACAAGAAAAGGTTCTGCCATTTGCTATAATGAATTCAAAACTTGAATAGGGATACACATAACAATTGGCTTGTTTGGCTCGCTGAGGGTCAATGAAGTTATGTGTCCTATCAAAATCAATGAGGATTGTGAGCGGATGTTTTTAAATGTACCCTTTGACCTTCATTGTTTGAGGAGTGGTGACACTAGCCAATGTATGCATGGAAATTTCTTTTCTGATATGATATTTTTTTTCCTTTTCTAACTCTGGGCTTTTGATGCATCTTCCCATTCGGCGGACTCTGGGAGTGACTCTACCTCAAATAGGTATAGTTTTTGTTCGACAAACTAATAGCCTAGTGTGAATTTATCATCGCAATAGTAACACAATCTTTTTTCTTGTTGGGCCTACTTCTCAGCATCTGTTAGGCATTTGATGGGTGTCAATTTCAGGTTTGGGAAAGTAGTTGGTCGTGGTGGCATGGAATTCTTGAATGCGTGGGATTTGGAAGAATTGTGTTGGGTTGTGAACTTTTCTTCGGCCAACTTAGTTAACTCGACGACTACCATCATATCCTAAGGTATGAACATTTTCACCTTGACTCTAATTTCCTCTTTTAGGCCACTGATGAAACAACTTTTGAAGAAGTCATTTGTCAACTCTTTCGTTCTGTTGGTGAGTTTTTCAAGACTTTTTTTAATATTTTCTTTTTTATTCTTTTCTCTTCTTATGATTGACATGGCTATTGCACCATGCCCAGAAAAGTGCTCAAGAATATTCTAACCCTTTTTGGCTTTTGTTGTTTTTGTGAGATGCCTAATTAATATGAACCTTTCAAATTGTTGTGGTTACTATATTTTCTACACAAATTTGCATTAGATTTGTGACTCCAAGAGTGCTAGGGTTAGACAGGGAAGGTTATTTATAAGGCATTTTTGGTTTTTTGAGTTTTCAAATATACGTATTCCATTCATAAACAATGTTGAGCTATTATGTCAGAGCTTTAACTATGGAGGATTACACTGTGTTGTAGCCCAATATTTTGTCTTTGAGGTACGGTGCAACTAACTTCCTTGGGCTAACTACTTTCCATTGCATCATCGAAGACTTCTTATGGTGAAATAAAACCCCTAGATGCTTCCTTTATACCAAAAGGTATGTGATAGCTAAAGTCCATACACAACGTTGTTTGAGGCCATTGGGGGGACACTTGCCGCCACTTTTGTTCCCACTTTTTGATCAGTAAGATCCCGATTGGACGAGGTGAGAGCATACGATGGATAGTTGGAAAAGCCCTAAATTGTTGAAGTTGTTGCAAAACATGACCTTGAAAAGTGCTCTAATCACAGATGTTAGGAGCCTGCTTGCATATAGATTAATTTAACAAAAAAAGATAACAAATATGCACTGAATTGAAAGAAGATAAAAATATTGTATTGAAATAGCAAAAGCATACTACAAAGTATCCAGGCCTTTTCGAAGGGGCATCCTTCTTTGAGCACAACTCAATATAAAATATTTAATAGATGATCTTTCCCTTGCACAAGCTCTCTATTTAAACTAATCTATTCAAGAAAACTAGTAATTCCCATATAATTACAAATAGCTAATAGGATGACTTACAAAGCATATGCGTCCAAGCTTTTATTAATATCACCTAATACAAAATAAAATAGTTAGGACGAAGGGGTTTTAACATTGCATCTCTAACATAATGGCTTCAAGTTTTGCAAATTTATGCCGAATGAGAAGGCAAGGCAATCAAGAAACCAAGAATGAGGACAATCTAAGCAAATAACCTTGTTAAAAAGCTTTGCCAATGGGAAATCAAGGGAATCAACACCATATTTGAGGAACTCAACTTGCAAGCCCTCGCAATCCGCTGCTTTGCATGTACATAACTTCTAATAGCCTTCTTGAATGTATTGGCAGAGAAAACAATAGAAGATGGTGTAGTGGAGAGAATGCTAATAGGCTGCTCTAGATTTATTAAAGAGAGCTAACATAGATAATCCATGCTTGAGGGTTGATGTCAAAAGTGGGGTTTTTCCTCGGGAGGAGAGTGTGCAAAAAGGTCTTAGGGGAAGGGTGGAGGGCAGCAAGTCGACTATTTGTAAGAAAGTTTATTTCATTGGAGAAGACAATAATAATCTCTATGAGTGGAGGTTATGAAGGGAGGGTCATCGGCCAGGGTAAAACAAAGTCTCCGATGTTGGGATTCACACTTGTCATTGAACCAAAGACTCATGTGGATGAGGTGAGCTAGATTAGTGCACAGTTTGGGGGACAAGAGTCAGGTGTTGCATCCCAAAGGGTATGATGTAAAAACTCATGGATGGAATATGCGGTGGGAATAGGAAGGGAATAGTATCCAGACATAAGTTGGGAGAGCTAGGTAGTTTTGTTAATGGTGTACTCATCATCAAAGTGGATCATGGCCTGGTGAGTGTTGGGCGACACAATGGGAGGTGGTGGGCAATGGTAGTGAGAAGCAACATGGAGGTGTAAGTCAAGGCAACATGGTCGGCAAGTGGGCGTTGAAGGGCAATAAAGAAGTCCCAGATGTAGGGCATGTGGGATTTATAAGTGAGAATATAATCCGCTACACTTGCTCTTCCCCATGGGGGAAACAAGTGAATCTACTAGAATCAAGGAAACAAGGAACCCTGTTGAGAATGTGGAGACTCTGTGTTTTCCTCATTTGGAGAAGGTGCCTCCCACACACTATGACCGGAGTATTTCTATTTGTTGATGCTTTTTGTGAACCAAACTTGTCTTATGCAAGATCACGAATATGTGTTTGGTGGGTCCTTGTATGGGCATTGAAGTTTGGAAGAAAAAGATCATATCGCCCATTGAGGAAAACTTGCAAATCTCTGGAGGAAGAACAAGGTATGATAAAGGACAAAAATACTGAATATCTATAACTTACATCTATGAAACCAAACTGCATCTCAAGTCACAATCTATATATGTCCATGTGTGATGAATTCATTGGTTGGTACAACATTTAACACTAGCACTTCACATTTGTGATGGAGCCATGAGCAACATAGATTTGCTAGCTCATATGTTATATTTGATCTTTATGGGATTAAATGTTATGATATCAACATATATTTTAACTTAGTTAAGACATTTTCGTAGATAGGTAAATATACTTTGAGCAGGTTATTCGATGTGATCAACAACCTTTCTAGTCTGGTACTCTTACATGAAGGCTCTAGCACCGAGTGCAAATGAATGTGATCTAATGGGGGTGACTTATGACCACAAAATAGTTGGAGGAAAATTATACATTTTGGGATTCAAAACTGGAGAGGGAGATGGTTGTTTTTGAGTCTAGGAGCGATCGGAAGATTTGGAGAAAAATGAAGCGTTGATAGTGGGGAGGGGTTGAGGCATGATCATCGGGTGGAGGTAGCAGGGTGATCACTAGTAGTAGAGGATCAATGGAGCATGGAAGTGGGGATGGCTTCAACATGTTGGGAGTGGGGGGTTTGAACCCCACTCGTGGGTAGTACTATAGTGAATGGAGATGTGCTTAATTATAATATAGTTAAGACTTGAGCTTCAATTTGTTTAGTCGAAGCATTTATTGGCTTGTATAAAGTCTTAGTTGTTTACTGCAAGGCTAGATAAGCCATTGAGTTTACATGAATGACTTTGATGTCAAATATGAAGTGTAGTATTAGTAGTATTGTGGTAGATTGTTTGCAATGTAAAACATTATCACACTTATACTTTGGGTGTATTGGCTTGGATTTTGGGATGGTTGTTTTGATCAGGGCTGAGGGACTTGTTGTGAATTCATATTAAATATAAAAAGATATCCCATTTGTTTATAAGGAGTATAAAAGCTTAAGTAGAAACGAGGTTAGCCTTAATTTGTGAACGATGGGACCTATTCATCATAGGTTAATGTTAGGTTTAAAGAATCAGGTTATCTAATCTATAGTACTCTTACATGAAGGCTATATAACTTATTCCATATGGATGCACCCTTATGGATTTTATACACCTAATAGATACCTTTTGAGTACAATGTTCTCACATGAAGTGATTTGATTTTTGGATCGGTATTTGTTAGTAATATCAAATAACTAGTCCACTATTCTTAAATATGTAAATATGTCACTTGTATCCCTTGTAACACTTTCAAGCAACTCTTCCGAACAGTCGCAGTTATGAGGTTGACTAGAAATTACATATTGGTTTGCAGAGACAAAATTAGGTATGGGATGATCTAGATATCCTAGATGAGATGTGTGTAGGTCCTTGTTTGCAGAAAGAAGAGTTTTGCTAAAGGTAAAAAACCTTTGGTTGCGAAACTCCTAGTTCATGCAGGGGCATTTTTGTCTTGCCCAAAGTGGTGATTTTCACTGCATACAAAAGATCGGAAGGAGAATGGTTACAAACATTCCCACTTCTAGAACTTGTTCGTTTCAGCTCCTTTGATGGGTTTATTCTTGGATGCATTTATGTGGGCTTCTAGAGAAGGTAGATGCATCAAACATTTAGTGATTGAATATTGTTCGAGCATGAATCAAGCAAGTGATTCTCCATGTACTCAGTGATGTTTTCCTAGTAGTGGTTATTTGATTGTAAAGGTGTTTAGAATTGAGCTATGTGTAAGAGGAAGTGTGTATGCATGCATTCAACATTTTGTATGGGTTTTGAGCAAGTTGTATTATAAATGTTGTTTATGAAGGTCATTAATGGCAAATATCCTATAACTGACAACGAGATAGTGGCAAGAGGAAGAATCACCTCATTCTTTTGGAGTTTTTTTGTTTTGAGTTTCTCTAGGGTAACTTGTCTCTCTCTTCTTATGTGTTTGACTTCAGCTTTACTTATCTTGCATGTGTGTTAGTTCTTTTACAACTCAATTTTCTTTCAATTCAGTTTATAACACCATTAATCCATGTTTGTGTAACAAGACAACAAGCTTTAGCAGTCTATTAGTCATAGTAAAGGATTCATGTAGATGACTTTGTAGTGGAATATCCACACAATTACGGATCATGAAGGCTCTATGAATGAGCACCTACGGATGTGCTTTACAGGCATCTCAAATAATCAGGATTTTGGCTTCAGGTACAACACTATTATGGTATAGAAGACCACCAAACTCGAGCTTCAGGGAAAGCCTACAAGTAAAAATACTCTCTCACAAGCACTTTATCTCTTAGCGTGGATGAATGTGACCGTATGGCTTCTTTGCATGTGCTTAGAAAGAAAGAAAAATTCATAAAAGTAGTTCAATGGGTCTTGATAATTCATCCAATTACAATAGAAAGCGTTGAAAATAAATGAGGTGGGCTTAACTCGAAGTAGTAAAGTCCCAACCGATGTGGTTAAGATACCAATACAAATAGCCATTTGGGGGGAGAAAGACCCCCCAAAGAGCATGAGCAAATGGAAGACGAAATGATTGGGTGCTAGTCCCATCATACATCTCTGTTAAGGCCTAGGCTAGAGGAATCATCCGTTTCATCTTCTATCACTGTGAAAGGGCCAATGTACGATTTGCTAATGCTCTTTGAGGAATGTCTAGCGCTGAGGGTTCAAGATTGGGTAATCTTAGGAGGAAGCAAAGCACTCCTCCAACCTCTCTTAACATCCAACAAACAAAAAATTCTAGTGGCAACGAAGAAAATCGTAATGTGCGCTTGCCTCGATGACACAGGTAGCGTTCGAGGAGCATTAGATCCATTATGTCGAGAAGGATTAGATCCACAACATCAAGAGAATGTGTTGGCACAGCCTAGTAGCAGTGTGCAAAGATGAACATCTCTACACTGTCCTAGCCTCCTCTTTGTGAAGCAGTTGTATCCAAAGGGTGCTTAATGCTGGCTACTTTCATGATGTGCTAAAAGAAAGAGGTGAACAACCTAGGAGCTCTTGGGCCCGCGTCAAAGAAAAGGGATTAAGCACTTTTGGTCCGTATTTTGGAAGAACGTGGATATAGAGTCTTTGTAGAACTAGAGACAATGGTATCTTCCCAAGTTCTCATAATAAAAGCGGCATTTGGAAATTAAATGCTTTTCAATCTCCACCACTTGGAGGGTGAAAAGACAAGAGATCTGATCCCCACACGAAACATGATGATTAGTCTCAACATGCAATTGGTGGGAGTACACCTTAAATAAGTTGAAGGGAAACCTCAAGCCATGTGACCAATGGTGATGGAGATTGTCAGGCCCAAGAATGATACCATCTGATACTTGAAATGCTTAGTGTAAAAGGAAAGCTTGGGGCTAAGTGGTTGAGGAGGAGATGTCCAAGGGACCTAAATATACTGCTTGTAGATATTATCTCTAAGAATTCTAATTAGTACCTCCTTTAAGGGAAGAAGTCGACAAGGGGCATCCAAGGACTGCCTAAAATGAGGTAATCTATCAATAGAAATGTTGATAAATTGAAGGAGCAAACTAGTCTTAGAATACCAACAATGTTGACTTCTAGTGGGACCCAATGATAAAATAGAGGGTTAAGTATTCATACCTCCCATGGCTTGAAGCTAAATTCCCCATGGTTATAAGTCTATGAACGCAAAATGTAAGCTTGAAGATGGTTCAAGGTGAAGAGACTGGGTGACAAACTCAGTCTTTTAGCTGCCTAGTTTAGAATAAGACTGGTAGCTACCACTTGAGTGCAATATTCTCACATGAAGGCTCTATCAACAAGCAAAGTTAAATGCGTTTTATAGACAAATCAGATGATTTAGCATTTATAGCTCAAGTATAACACTGTGGCGATGTACAGTAGCACTAAACATGAGCCTCATGGCTACCCTTTGAGTGCAACACTTTCCCAAGTAGGCATTACTGCTGAGCATAGATGGATGTGAACTTATGGCTTTTGTACACCATCATAAAGATTAAGATTGATAGCTATACTTTGAGTGCAATACTCTGACATGGAGGCTTTATCAATGAGTGCAGATGGATGTTCTTTATATTCAACCAAGGTTTAGGATTGAGGGTCTAGGTGTAACACCATGATGGTGTACGAGACCACTATACTTACGCTCCAAGACTATCCTTCAAGGGTAGTACTCTCATATGAGGCTCTATCGTTAAGTGTAAATGGATGCAATCTTATAGGTTGCTACCTTATGGTTTTTGTACACTAACACAAGGTAAGACTGAAATCTACCCTTCAAATTATATACTTGCACATCAAGGCTGTATTGCCGAGCACCATTGTAACATTGTCACACTATGGTAGTGTAAGAGACCATCAATCTTGACAGCTCATATGTTTTAGGATTTAGAGTTTAGCTATAGCACCATGACACCATGATAGTGTACAAGACCACTGACTTTGAGCTCGGGGGCTACCTGACAATTGCAGTTTCTCACATGGAAGCTCTATTGTCGAGTACAAATGGGTGTGACCATAGGGATTCCATACACAAATATAGAGTAGGACTAAAAGGTGCCCTTTGAGTGCAATACTCTCACATGAACGCTTCATCACCATACAAAAACAAAATGTGTTTTTTAGATGGGTCAAATGATTTAGGATTTAGGGTTTAGGTATAACATTGTGACACCATGATAGTGTAGGAGACCACTGAAGGTGAACTTCATGGCTACCCTTTGAGTGTAATAATCTCAGATGAAGGTTCTATTGCTGAGTGCAGATCGATGTGACATTATGGCTTCCATACAAAGTCTTCAAGAGTAAGACTGATAGTGTCCTTTGTGTAGATTACTCACACCAAATCTGTACTGCTTGTGCTTCATAGGCGTGCATGATGATTTTGAATTTTGGGTTTATGTATAGCATCCTGAAAACATGATAGTATACGAGCTTGCCAAACTATAGCTTTTGGACTATCTGTAGGCTGTAAAGTGTTGTATTTTTAGGAGAAGGATCTATGGTTGACTGCAAATGGATGTGACCTTTTGGTTATTGTTCACTTGCTTACGGTATAAGATTGATATATACCTATCAAGTACAGTAATCTCACATCAAGGCTCTATCGTCAGGTGTAGATGGATGTGTTTTACAAACAACTTAGATGATTTAGAATTCGGGTTAAAGTATAACACCTTGATACCATGATAGTGTACGAGATCAACAAACCTGAGCTTTATGGCTACCCTTTGAGTTCAGTACTTTTACATGAAGACTCTTTTGCTTACCATAGAAGGATGTGTTTAGGTGGCTTTGATCATTTAGGATTTGGGGTTTAGATGTAACATTGTCATACCAGGTAGTGTAAGAGACCACTAAATTTGAGGTTCAAACATCCAAACTTGATCACTGGTATATTGTGTTACAAGATCACTGAATTTGAACATTGATTCTTTCCTTAGCTTGAAATCATAATTGCACACTTCTTTTTGAAGGAAGCTTGATAATCTTTGTAAAGTATTTCGGCCAAGCTTTTCACGTGTTAATTTATATTTTAAATTATTCCCCATATAATAGTTTTTTTTGAAAGTTAATTTGGTTTAAGAGACCCTATACCAATACAAATTGTTGGTTGAGATGCCAATTCCTAGTTGGTGTTAACTAACAAAACTGGGAAAAAAATATGTTATGAATTTCAAAAACCAAATTTAAGTATTTGATTTTCTGGATATGAGGAAATCTTGTTTCTTTATCTCCAAGCACATTCCAACTGCGAGAAGGTTAGGAAAAACAAAATCTAGTGTCTTTTATAATGCATCTGTCACACACTTTCATTTTTTATTCATTCTTCTCTATTTGATTTAAACATGAAAAAGCTCTATTGATTGAACATAAAGACAAATGTTTATCCACATACTGGAAGGGGCACTAAATCTGTCTTGAGCTTAAAGATAAATCTTGGTAATTGGCAGCTTTGGCTTCCAAAATTTTTAGAGTACTGCATGAAGGCATTGATATTATGCCGTTATGATTGATTAATGTATCCTAAGGGTTTTTTTCCATACATGCGGATATGCAGGTTGTTGGTCCAGTGAACTGTGCAAGGAGAGGTTGGGTGAATGTTGATGTAGATTTGATTGCTTGTGAAGCATGTGGTACTCGCCTCAGCTTTTCCACTCCTCCTACATGGACAAAACAGCAAGGTATTGACAAGGGCTGTTTTTGTATGGCTATACAAGATTAATTATATATTTAAATGAGCATCATGTGTGATGTTAGATTAACACAGGATTCTGTTAATAAAATTTTACATGTCTGAATGGTTGCATATTTGTGCCAGTTGAGAATGCAGCTGATTTATTTAGCACAAAGCTTGATGATGGGCACAAGTCTCTATGTCCATGGAAGGGAAATGAATGTGAGGAAGCTTTAGCACATTTTCCACCAACTCCTGCTCCGGCTCTTGTTGAAAGTTACAGAGATCGATGTGATGCACTCTTCCAGCTTCCAGCTCTACCAGTTGTCTCTTGCTCTGCTATTGAGCAAATGAAGATATCACGGGGTCCTCGGATAGATCGTCTTCTTGCCCAACCTCCACCATTACCGTTGTCATTGCTATCCCGATATGGTGGAAAGAGCTCTGAAATAGAGGGCATGAGTGATGAACCTGCTCGTACTGCTGCTAATCTATATTATCAGGTTTGATTTTTTTATGTCAAACACCTAATCTACACTTTTGATGTTCAAGATATCATTTATTTCTTGGAAAGTGATTTTTGACATTCGTTTAAAGCTGATAATTAACCTGACAAATGTTACTTGCATAGATCTAGTGCATCAGTTGTTTGTATTCAGGTATGGGAACGACCATATATAGCAAACTCCTGATTTGTAGTTAGTCCAGTTATACTGATGTCTAATTCATAAACACATGTTCTATCTAGTCTATGGCTGTTTCAAATAAGTTATGTGCAGTTTCAAGTACTTTGCTTATGCACAGAAGTTTAGGGTAGCCTATACCATAGTTACTAAATCCAGCTGGATCTGCACAAGATCCAGCCGGATCCGGATATTTTGGCTGGCCCTGATAAGTTCAGTCTTGGTCGGCCCTATTTTTCTCTCAAAAATTATTTTTTTTGAAAAAAATCTCTGTGGAAAAAAATCCCCAGCAACCATAAATATTATATAATATTTTACATTTTATATTACTTTATTATTGTTTTTCATTGTATTTGTCAAGTTTTCATATTTATAAAACTATGCTCTCTCTCTCTCTCTCACACACACACACACATGTATGTATGTATATATTCAGGATCGGATTTTTTCAAACTTCTTCAAGAATTCCATATTTTTGGTTTTTTAGCCTTGTGAATGGATTCATATTTCTGAACTTGGTAAGTGTGGTCTATACTGCAGAATTTAATGTGGAAATGAACTGAACATGAAACACAAGAAGATCATAACAACAGCCTCTCACATAATTCAACACAAGAATTTAACTTTGGAGAAACCCAATTTAGGTGAAAACACTAGCAGGTGGGGTTGTCCCTCCTTACACTATCACAAAAAAAGCAAAGTTACAAGCTCACAGTGCCATTGGCTCATACAACAACCCATCATGCTTGTTGCTTGCTTTGCATGCAATTCTCTATGCTATTTCTGCAAATTCGCCTTGTACTTTCTTGCTGCAATTAGAAATCAATCCAGATGATGTTTCAGCTTATTCCAAGATTTTTTAATGAAAACATCTTGGAATTGAATGCAGAAGACTCCAACAGGCAAGCATATGTAAATTTTATGTTGGGAGTTCTCTGGTGTGTGCGCATTTAGACTCATTTCCTTTTGTGTTCATGGTAATTTTCACAGAATGCATGGTCTCTCAGAATAGATAAATGCTTAAAGCATTTGTACTTGAAGTAATGGTTGTAATTGTAATTCACACGTATGTGCAGAAGATGTTTGCATACTCATGCATTCTATTCAAAATTTTGGATGTATGGGGCAACTTTTTGTTGTTTCTCACATCTAAATTTCAGAAGGAAATGCTCACTGATTTTTCAGACGAACAACCTACAGGTAGAAAAACATAGATTTTTCATATTTTTCTTTATCCTTAAAAAACAAAAACCTATAACCTACAACCAGGGGGGTATACATGCCCCTCCACAAAGAAGTCCATGCTCTCTTTTGCAGGATTTCAACATTCACTCCATTGCTAGAATGCAACATTCACTCACCTCTTACATTAGTCTACAACTCCAAGTCGTCAACTGCTGGAATGCATCTTACGAGGGCGTGGAGGGGTCATCCACCACCCTTATAGTTCTTTTTAGGATTTCTTTTTTCAAAGTTTTTAAAGCCGTAAATTGGAAATGAATATTTAGGGCTCAGGTACTGTGTCTGGCCGTATAGGATACAGACCGAATATATGCTTACAGTTGGATATGATATTTAGGTTGTATTCATGCCCATATCTGGCACATCGATATGCATGCCTGGGGGAAGTTCTGTAGCCTGCAACTTTGAATTTTACTGCTGGTTCCGACTCAAATCAGAAGTTGAAAGACAAATCAGCCTCATCAAAATCATCATTGCTGTCGATAGTTACCTTTCTAGTAGACATGACCATAAGTCTATATGTTTTTCACTGCTCATTATAGCAAACAAGACGAATTTCTTGTACTTATTCTTCAATTTATTGTGAGCTTGATTTGGAACATAAACATGTGCAGTACAACCAAAGATTTTAAAGAAATGTATCTGTGTTTCTTGCCTAATAGAGCTTTTTATGGTGTTATCTCTTACAATACCTTGGATGGGCTCTTGTTAAGAATATAGGAAACTGTGTTTACTCTTACCCCTTAGCATACATTGTGTCATTTATATCACCACTCGATCTCCATAACTCTATTTTGCTTTATTTTATGAGGGGCCAAAAAATGTCTTCACACTCCTTTTGCACTAAAATCAGCAGATGATTTGCTACAAAATTTGCCACCAGTATCATTACATCGAAACTTAATTTTCAAACTGTTTTCAACCTCTGAAACAGCTTTAAACTACTTTAAGTTTTTCAAACACCTCGACCTTGCAATTGATAAAATACATACACATCCTCTTACCGTAATCATCAACAAAAAGTATGATGTATAAAATGCCATATTTATTTTACCTTCATTGAACTGCCAGATGTGTTGTTTTTACCTTCATTAGGTTTTAAACATCTGCATGCACCAATTAGAGATAAGAAGTGGCCCTCCATGTCGTTCTCTTCAGGAATGATTTCCTACTCTGTTTACCCCCATACAGGCTGAGCATACTTGTTTCTCAGTCTGAAATAAAGGAAAATTACCAACCATATTATTTTTACATAACAAAGACATAGATTTCATCAAGGTGTCTATGTCCATAGGATTGAGGTCAAACTCCAAACATTTAATTGGATGCAATCAAAGTATAAACAGTGATGTGTTACCAACCTCAAATCTGTAAAAACTATTGTCGCTAACTGCTTTGGCAAGGACTTTACCACTACTTTTCCCCTTAATCGGTGACTTATCATTCGAAATTACAACATCCAAGTGCCAATAACTAGTGATTTGACTAATGGACAACAAGTTTTTAGTCGAACTGAGAACATAAATGACACTTTTGAATAGGGAATATATTACCCTCTTCTGGTTGATGTTGACATATCCAGGGTCCTGCATAATATGTGACCTATGATAACTAATTATCATTGAATTTGTCCTACTTGAGTTGTAAAGAAAATTTTACAATTAATCATGCTGGTTAGTCATATGACTACTAGCACCTGGACTAAAAACCCAAATTTCCCGTTGTGGATGATTACATAGGGAAACCATTAAGACACACTCCTCTTTGCCAATCAAATTAGCTTGCTCTGCTTTCCTTTTTTTTTTCCTAACAACACCAACCTCTTCCTACAATATTTCTTTGTATGACCAATCCATCCACAAAAGTAAAAATTTAATAATGGACTTAGAGCTGTTATTACCTGAATTGGCTGAAGCATCTGAAATAAACTGTTGGTTTTACTTCTTTCCCTTGAAATTTGTCAACGAAGCACTCTTCGAGGTTGACTTCTCATATGAACCAAACTGCCTATAACAACTGTCTTTATGCAATAGTTTGTAATACAATTTATTAAATTCATATAATCTTTTGTAGTAGTATGAATGAAAATTTAAACACATGTACTAATTGAAAGAGGGAGGCTAGGGAAGAATTCTTATTAATATTAAATATATTATTAATTCTTCATCTTCTAATTTTCAGTTGATGGCTGCTGGTTGATCCTTTATGTTCTTGAACTTCAACAAATGCTGTTGAAGAGACTCCCCTTCGTGGATCTTGAATGAAACATAAAAGTCCTTCAGTAACATTTCCTTGCGGTATCAGAAAAATCATACTTTTCAGTTATTTACAAACCTCTATAGCATATGTGAAACCTGATACTTCAGCCAACATTTTACCGGTTACAGATAAAATGAGCAACATCAAAGCCATCTTGTTATTTTTAATGAAGTCCTTATGTATTTTAAACACAATCTCTTATGTTTCGGTTTTGAGCAATTTCTTATTGATAACCCCATCCAACATCCAATACACAAATATGCTCTGATTCTATTTTTCCTTATTGATCTGGATTTAGTATAAGCAGAAATAACCACCTAACACTAAGACAAGCCAAGACTTACAGAATACTAGAGACTTCTGATATGAGCTTTTATATTTCAGAACTTTACCAAATGTTAATGTCATTTGTAAAATAAAACTCACCATTATCCCGAGATTTAGTGATCTTTCGAAATATGTGCCAAAGACCACAAATTTTGAACTTGTTTGAAATTTGCCATTGGGAAGCTTGCCAACAATAAAGCACCCAAAAATCATAATTCTTCCTACTAACCTTACGAAAATGCCTTGGACTTTGTGATGGATTTTTGTTTATCAGAATTCTGGGGTTTGAGATATTAATTACTGGTCTTCCTCAAGAATGTTACTATACATTTCCTCTCATACACCTCTTTGTTTTCTCTGGACCCTCACACACCTCTGACTCCAATATCATGAAAGAAAAGCAAGCAAAGATAGGAAAAAAAACTCAGAAAATGGAGAGAGAAAGGCTTGCCGAGCTATTCTTTAATTAAATAAAAAAATGACATCCGTGAAATGAGAAATGACCATTCAATTATTAATTAACCTTTAATTCCAGGGGTGATTAATGCACCTGCTCTTGTTACTAACTTTCTGACAGCAAAATGCTATGTTTTTATATAGTGGGTTTATTTTCTATGTGAATCTACTTTTTAAAAATAAGCACACACGACTTACATTTATGACCATTATGTTAACTCTTCTAGCACTCTTTGGCTTCAAAATCTGCCACTCTTGCAGCTTGCAATTGCTGAAATACTTCCTCAAAATCTGCATTTTTAGCACACTGCTTTCTATAAGCCTTGTGGATGAATGGCTTAAGCCAAGATATTGTGCCCAAAGTTGTTATTAATGGTGGCCTAGACAACATATTTTCCAACTTGTTGGTAAAGCTTTTTCTGGACAACTGAAATTGCTGAAAGAAACCCATCCATTTGTAATGTCTTGCTTCTGGTAATTTAGTTTGTTCTTGCAAATATTGGAGATGGTGATGGTTAGTATGAATGACTATCTGACAAATAATTATTACATTTCTTGACTGATTGAACAAGTACATACAACTCTCTTTTATATGTAGGATAATTCAGAACTGCCCCATGGAAAAGTTCAGAATGGCAACGTACTGGGTTGAGTCCTTGCAATATGCCTGCTCCCATGCCGTAGTTGACACAGGTGCATAGCTGATTTTATGTTTCATTTGATTGAGTGCAGACTGCTGATTCTTACTCCATGTAAATAACTTAACCCTGTGGAAATGACGTGCATTAGAGCTGCAATTGGAGAGAATGATGCTATGAGCTTGACAGCACCTACAAAGTTCATTGATTTAGTCACCCTGGAAGGCTTTGGCCAATGGAGAATGACCTCAATCTCTGTTGGATAAATCCTCAAATCTCCTCCTCGAATGACATGTCCCTAGCACACTAAGGACATTTGCATATCACTCTTCTCCGATTCAACAACTTTTCTTCTTCAACACTTGAAACACTCAAGTCAAATGTGTTAGGTGTTCCTATTTTTTGCTGAAAACTAATATGTCTTCCAAATACACAATAACACAAGAATCTATGAATGGTTTTTGGCTTTAGCACATCATTTGTTAACCTCATGAGTACAACAGGTGTATAGCATAACCCAAAAGGAAGTATTAGCCACTCATACAAACTTTGCCTTGCCTTGAATGCATTTTCTCATGTATCCTCTTCCATGCAAACTTTATGGTAGCTCAACTTCAAATCCAACTTTGTGAAGTAACTTGCATGTTGTAGCTGATCCAACAATATATCTATCCTTGGATGAGGATAGTGGTTTTTGATATCGATTTTGTGTAAGGCCATGTATTTGATACACACAGTCTGGTAGTTGATATTGATTTAGTTACATTGGAACGATTTGGTCAATTGAGAACAACCTCAATCTTTGTTGGATCAATCCTCAAATCTCCTCTTCAATTGACATGCCCCTAGCACACTAAGTACATTTGCAAATCACGTTTTTATCCGATTTAACAACTTTTCTTCTTCAACACTTAGTTGTGGTGAATTTTCTTACCATTTGTCAAATTAATAACTGTTATAAAAAAATGTTTGCATTCATATTCGGATGATTAGGTGCAAAAGCACGCTTTTGGTGGTTTTATCTGTGCTTCTAATTGTGCATCTGCTTGTATATGACCTTAACTTCCTTTCATTGCTTGATAACATGTCTGGATATTTCAACACTTACCATAAACTCCATTTGTAAATTTATAGGACAGTTATTTATTCATTTGTGAGAGAGCACCATTGGATCCGTGGTATTTTATATGATCGATTAAGAAACTACATGCCTTTCAATTTTTGTCATATCCTTAATGGGCTGGTTTAGGGCTCAACAGGCTATTGCTGAAGTATGTCATCAGAGGTTTTTGAAAAGTGCTTTGCTCGTCAAATGACTTAGTTGATATGTTATATCTGCATAATACAACATCCCATTATGTCATTCTCAGAGGTCAAACTAGTATTTATACTTCATCTTAATCAATTATAACATATTTAATGAATAGTCTTAGGTTTTCTTTTTCATCATCCTGTACATCATCAGCTTTTTCTCAGTGCTACCTTGCATAATGCATCTTTATTGTTCAAAACGTTCTGTTATGAACCAAATCCTGCTGTCAGCTTAAGACTGAAACTATGCTGTTATGGATCTAAGGGATCCTATGGCAAATATTGGCAATGTGAGATCCAACTGAAGGATCTGAAGTCTGGCGTCAGCTATGCTTCTAATCTGAACCTGCTAACATAACAGAGTATTGAGAACTGAAACTAGAGAGCTGGATTGTGATTTCTTTATCTCTGAAGACTAAAATCTGAACGTTGTGGATAATTTCTGGACGAAAGATCTATATTATTTGGATATCAAAGAGGAAACCAAAATAACATATGAAGGGAAATACAAACAGAACTTTATTATACTAAACAACCAACTCAGGTCAAGGTGATTTTCAAGGTGTGTATTGATGTTGCACTTGGTTATGGACTTAAGCCATTCTTTTGCCGTCTGGTCAAACAACTTTCAAAGCATGATTTCTGCCCTGAGATTTAAGGGACTATTTAGAGTTAGTTATTCCTTGTTTCCTTTTACACGTGGGTCTAAAAACCCAAAAGTTGGAAGTTGCTTTTTCTTTCTTACCCTGTATGCTTATTACATAACATAGCAGCTTATTCTTACAATTTTACTTTATTTTAGTAAATTGTAATCTTAACGTCTCCATACAAAGTCTAGTACACAGTTTCTGTCTCCTGGTTTACATCTTTAATTGCTGGGGCTGAATGGTGGCATTTCTCTATAGATGGAATCAACACTTGCTCCTTAATATCGCAGTAGTTCCCTCCTTAAAATACTTTGTCATGAATCAATTTAGGTGTTGGATTCTGACAAACCACAATGATTAGAATTTTCAGATTATTTCTGCAGGTTTTCATTTTCAAAACATATACCTAGAATCAACTTTGTTATATCCACTTTTCTTTACCATGACTCTTACCTACTGATTCAGATTTATGTTGGACCATTGTAGAAGTTTCTATGAACTTGGAGCATCACCAAATCTGGCCATAAAATATTGAAGGCTTGGAAATGATTTGAAGTAATTGTTTGTCTTGCCTTAGCAAATAATGCTTTCCTGGTGATCTTATTGCGTACCTTTTACTTTTTCACTGTTTTAGTTACTGTACTAATAACATAGTTACCACAAATGAGAAAAGGCAATCGCAATGGCTACCTTACGAGAAACAGGATTGAAATGGTTCTATATAAGAAGCAATATATATAAACTTAACATTTAGAATATTTTAAAAATTATTTTAACACTAAGCTTCCGCATTCTTGGGTATTGGGGGACCGGCTGTACCAGGTTCCGGTCTGGTCCTGCCTCCAGTTCGGCCAGGGTACGTCCAGGTCTGTCCAGGTCCATCCAAGGACAGACCTGGGTGTACTGCACCAACCCCGGGCATGCCTGCGCCAAACCTGGGGTGTAACACAGCTTTTTAATTTTTTCTAACACTTAAAAAATTGTTAGTTTTTTTTAATGGTTTTGATTGCGTCAGAGGCTTCGGTTGCTGCATTAAGTCACTGTGTAATATCTTCACACACACTGCCTGCTGGATAACAGTCAAAACTTACAAATTCCTGTGTTAATGGGATCAACCAGAAAGAGTTATAAAATCAGAAGCCTGCTTCATAGATTTAATTGTAATGTCTTTTGAAGTAATATAATTGTTGACTGTTACAATTACAATCATATGGTTGAATACATAGATTTAACCTTAGCAGACGTCATGACCTCAATAATGACAGATCTTTCATGTGACTAAAACTTATCTCTATTGATAAACAATGCAAGTATATTTACACAACATGTTAACAGGTAGATTAGATTTAACTTTAGCAGACTTCATTGCAAGTATATTCACATGACATGTTAACAGGTAGATTAGATTTAACTTTGGCAGACTTCATGACCTCAATAATGACAGATCTTGAATGTGACTAAAACTTATCTCTATTGATAAGCAATGCAAGTATACATGTTAACAGGCAGTTTACAGGAATCAAACACATCACTGGATGCAAGACTTTGTCTATCTGAATTATCTGTAGTGTTTTCAACTGTTTTATGCTTATTTTTGATAAGCAATGCAGATATATTCACACATAACTTTAACAGGTAGCTTACAGGAATCAAACATGTCACTGGAGACAAGACTTCGTCTCTCTGAATTAACTGTAGTGTTTTTAATTGTTTTGTGGATATTTAACTTTCTGTGTTTACCCTATGCATATTATCATTATGTGGTTAATTTTGCTTATTTGGCTTTATTTTCAAATTTTTTAATATTATATATAAATTTTTGTATGGCCATACCCAAGCCATACCTAGGGCAAAATGAAGTTGCGGTCCAGTGTACTAGTATCTGTACTTAGCTTTAATATAATACAATATTTACAATTTTATAAGATTAATTAATATTAAACAAAAACAACATTTTGCCAGAAATGATACTAATCTATGTTGATAAAAATTATATCCTACATAAATAGTTTATTAATTCATTTTATTATTATTGTTGTCTTTCCTACCTGGAATGCCATAGGGCATGTATCATTCAGACTTTTCTAAACCCTACTGTAAGCATAATAATTTCTACTTCTTGGTCATTGCTGCACTAAAAAGGGTCCTTTAAAAAAAGTATTTAAAAGTTTTTTTTATTGAAATCTGTGAGCAATGTTTTATATAAACTTAATAGAGCACAAATGGCACGGATAACTGAGAAATCTCAATCCTCAAATAAGGTTTTTTTTCATTCATTAATCACCCCAAAACTCTTGGCAACAGGCTGCCACTGACTTGTTTTTGGTTACTATGACTACTAAAGAAGTTGGCATTTCACCAGTAATAGCAACTGTACTGTAAAGATTTGTGAGTAAATATCAAGACCACCTATTCTGCTGACTCCTTTGATGACTGGTCCCAAGAGATTTCGTACTTGGTTGCAACACACTCAAAATATCTTAAGTTGATGCAGTAACATTATGGCTATTTATGTACTCATGGTTTGCTGAAACATTTCTTGTAATCTTGGTATGCTGAAACATTTCTTTTATCATGATATCTCAAACAAAATATGGATTCCAAACCTTAACAAATATCTTTCCAGGAATACCTTTCTCCACTTTTATAACCTGTAAATCCTTTAACTGCATCTTCTATTGGGTTGAGAACTTGATCATGGTCTCCAGCACAATGTCCCAAATCTGATGCAACAATAGTTTGATGGGAATAGCTCTAAGGTGGATAATGAGCTTTGACTAGTGTATTTTGTGAATTGATATTTTGTTTTCTTATGGGGTCTTATGTTTTGCAGATTACTAATGGATTTGGTGTAGGTTATATAATGCAACACACATGATATACACACTAATAATATGAATCAAATGATAAGGATGATTGGAAGAAGGGTGGAGTGGAATTCATATGAATGAGTATATAGTTTACCATAAGATAAAAGATTAATTTACAATTTTTTTTTTGGATTGCATTTGTTTAAGGATATAGACTTTTGCCTGAGATGAGACGAAATTGCTTGAGGCATTTTATATGTAAGCAATACCTTATGCATATTTTTTCTAGGCCTGTTGGACTTAAATAATATATTTAAATTCTGTGCTCTGCTTAGCATTAATTGCCAGCAGAGTATATACTGTGTTTTAAATTTTGTAGGATAGCAGAATTTTGTTGTTTGATTTGTTTAGTCTATGTCATTTATGCTGTTTTATCTATAAACTAATATTTTATGTTCTACAGGCTCAAAGGATTATCAGTGTGTGTGGATGGGAACCAAGGTTGCTTCCCTACATTGTTGATTGCGAGGATTACTTGAGTGAGCCTGTTAAAGAAGCATGCCCTGAAGAAGCATCTCCGCGCCTGTCTCATACTCATAGTCCTAGTATTCTTCTTCGTTCAAGGTCTCGAACAAATGAGGTAGTGGAATCACCAAAAAACAAATCTGCTGGCATACAGAAAAGGCCTGACCCGGCCTCAGTTGTTCTTGATTGCACTCTTTGTGGAGCCAGTGTGGGAATGTGGGCTTTCTCTACAATGTATCGACCTTTGCAGTTGACAACTTATGATTCAGTTGAATCACAAAATTTTTGCAAGAAACAAAATGAGAGTGGTATGCGTGGTTTAAGTGCAGCTAGTTGTGTTGGTGGAATTTCAGCCAGTGAAGGCAAAGGTAAGGAACACCTGGATGATGTTGGTGAGGGTATGACTAGCACCTGTCAGGGAAATGCCTCAGATGAGCGAGTTCTGGATTTGAGTCTCACAATAGCAGGGGGGCTTCCGCCAACAAAACAAAATATTGGTTCACCGCTTGCTTTGCCTTCTATTACACCACAGTTTAAATCCGGACATCTTTCTGGCAGTGAAGTTGGGGAGAGGCTTATATCTACTGAATCACGTAAGCCTCGGGACAAAATGCAAAGAACTGGACAATATGACAACTCTGTGAACAGCAGAAGAGAAAATACAGAAAGCACAAACGTTGATAGAGAAGGGATTGATACTGCAGGGTCATCAAGGCGTAAGAGAATAGACAGAAAGAGATCTGAAAGGCCCAATGATAGAGATGGAAACACTATAAACAAGCGAAGGCGAGATGGACCTGATTTTGGTGAGAGGTGTGTTCAGGAACTTGGCAGCAGTGAATACCATGGATTTTCTTCTGTAAATGCAGTTGATACATGCTACCATGATAGGAAGGAAAATTCTACAGAGAGTGTCGATAATATGCCTCAATATTCATGCAAGAGCGATGAAGGCGTTGAAGAGGGCACAGGAACAAACATTGCAACTATAAGTACAGGTAGAATAGGTGGTACTAGTGTGGGTATGAGTGTCAGTGGTACGCAGACTGATGCTCATGGTGAAGTATGTGGGAACGATATTTCGGTGAATAGAGCTGAGAGTAGACCAGCTGAATCTGAAGTTCTAGCAGAAACTGCAAGAAGTGTACAACAAGGTGAGGCCATTTCCATAGGAAATAAGCCACACAGTATTAGTATTTGTGAAGATAGCCAACATGCCTTACTGGTAGATCGAGCTACCACAGACTTTACTTCAAGCAAAGACTCTTTAGTTAATGGAGTGAGCCTGGAGTTCCAAGCTGGAGGTGAGAGATCCGAAGTCTATGAACCTACAGAAGTAAGTGAAAAACAGGAGAAATCTGATGTGGTGATGAGTGGACCCCACAACTGTGCATTGGAGATAGATGCCATTACAAGGCCAGCACAAGAGAAAACCACTAAGATTGACAATGTACTTAATTCTGGCTCAGGTAAGCTCATATATCTAGAATCAAACTCTAATTAATGGATTAAGCATGCTGGGTTGTTGAGACATAGTAAAAACTGCTTTCTCTATATTTTATGAATCATGATGGTCAAAACCTTCATACATTTTCAGATTTCCGTGTCTTTATTTTTTCTGAAGAATTGTGTATGAAGCCTTGAGAACTGATAACTAAATTAAACTCTTTCTTGGTTCAATCAATCTACATATGAAAATTTCGACTAAGGCTAACTAGGGTGTTCTGATATTCTTCAAATGCAAGAATTTTCACTATGTTTTTTTTGTGTACGAGCGCTAATGAAATTTTATATCTAATGTTTCAGAATGACATTTGGTTTGTTCTAGATAATTCCTTTTTAACTTTTTAGAAACAGGAATTTGATGGATTATTTGTTTCTGTCAATGTAAGATTACAAGTTTTGAGAAGAATTCAATTGGATGTTCAAATTGTACTGGGGAAGATTCAAATCTCAAAAAGATGGTACTTATAGGATACAACAGAAAAAAAGACTCGATGAAACTATATTAATGTCAATGAATGATCAAAGTTGGTCAATGGGACTCAAAAGGCATAAGGTGGGAACTGTTTTCGAACCAATGCCAATTCCCTGAGCCACGTTTTACAGATTTTCAGGATTTTGTAGCCACAATTTTACAGGTTTGTGAGAATTTTTTTTGTAGTTCCTGGAACTGTGTTTTCGCAGTTTCTAGTCAAAAATCAAGATGCTTAATGTCAAAAATAAAAGGATCTTGAGCCGATCTCTCATCTGGATGTCAATTGTGACCATATTTTGCAGCTTGAGAGTCAATTACCAAAAAAGGATAGTATCATGGCAGAACCTAAACACCATATTTAAGTTTAATAGTTGAAGATTGGGAAGCAGCCTCAAGCATATTCAATAGACAGAATACGGCACATTTTTCTAGCAAGCAATCAAAATTTCTCATGCAACACGAGATTTAAAAGTTGAGACCATGACCTACCAGCAGTATATTTTGAAGCAAGTTAAAGAACTAGTTCATGGGTGTGGGTGGTTAAAAGGGAACAGTCCCATTGTATAGTTTAACTTGTTGTGCAGAAACAAATTGAAGAAGAACAATCACAAGCACCTAACGAATTTAACCTTTGGGTTTATAGTCTATCAAGAATCGAAATCCAGTGATTACAGGCCATGCTTTCTCGCATGTAAACTTTGTACCTAAAGGCCATCATTCATCTTTCATTTATAATTTTATAGACTACTTAGGAATGGTTGTGAACTATGAAATCGAGAAATTAGTAGTTCTCGCTTACAACAACATTTATTTGTTTGGATGATAACTCTTTTTGATTAAATGTAACTTGTAAGATAATTCTTTTTTGTGTCAATGTTTTGGGTTAGGCTTCTTGACCCACTGTTAGGACTTGATTATGATAGACTCATCTTAGCATCTATCTTTAAAATGTCTTATGGTTTAGATTATTATTGATTTTCTATTATAGAATTTTATGAGGATTTTATTTTCTCCGTAACCATGTCGAATTTGCCTGAAACGAAAATGCAAGAAGTCTCCCAGGACTCCTCTTTTTTTAGGGGTCAAGTTCCCCTGGAGTCTCCTTTTTTGGGGGACATATGGGCAACACGGTAGAAGTTTTCCATGAGTTTATGTGGTGTTCAGGACAAAGGTCCCCCATTCCCCTCTACCCCCTGCTGGCCACAAACAAAATGAGAAAGGGGGTTTTGAGGTGTGGGAATGAGTTACCCGGTAACACTTGAGAAAAATAGTTACACACTGAAAAAAAAAGTTAAACAAATGGAGAATGATGGAATGATTGAAAATCTTCAAAAAGATTTGACAGCCAAGGACATTATGCATACATATTTAAAGGAAGAACTTCCGAGTATGGAAGACTAACATTGTAAAATCTGAGACATGTGATTCAGCCATTATGACATATTGTGAAACTCAAGAAATCTGATGTGACATTTACGAGAATCACAAAACATGTGATATTGAAATTATGACATCCCTTGGTACAAACATTGAGATGATAATTGGATTGAGTCTTATGCATAAGATGGGATATGCAGGAGGCAGATTAAACGAGAACCAAAGTAGAATGACAAGCAAGATTATGGGCATAATAAATGGACAAATTGCTACATACATTAGTCCAAATCAGCCTTGGTATAGGGAGGCCTGCATGCATTGCAGGAAGCATAACTATCAACCTTGACATTGTTGGTACAAAGGCAACATGACAATTTTTAGAAGACAAAGGACAAGGACTGTGAATTCTAAAGATACCTGCAAAGACAGTTCGAGAGGCGCTCTACGGGAGTACAATGACATTAAAATTAGTGATAGTAGAGCTCGATGGTGGTTCCAGATATGAGGGAATCATGAGTTCGTTTACAATGGATTGGGATATTTTATAGTGATTTCAATGAGTACATGAAAGTTGTGTCTAGAACGGCATGAGTGAGTCATACAACAAGCTACTTTGAAGAGCATTTCGGAACATGTCACCATTTTACCTAGAGTGTAGCAATTCCATGATCGAGAGATTAATGAAGACCAATGCAATTCAAAGTAGCAACTGCAGCATATCCTGAAGATCTGAAGTCTAATTAGCCTATTTGGTGATTGTCCCCACCAAATACACATTATGGGTTAATGTAATAATGTTCATCTTTGGGTCATTATGAGTTGAGTTATTGCAATTCATAGGTTACCCCATGTTGTGATCCTATCAAATACACCATGTTGTGATCCTATCAAAACTATGAATGTAGGCCCAAAGGTGGGCTTCCTAAGGTTAAGACTGAAGAGAAGGTTAAGTTAAGCTAAATATTTATTTACAACCAAGGACGATCTAAGGAAACATATTCCATATCCTTCATCAAGTTGTTGTTGGATTATTGATATCTTAGAGGGTGAAGAACACTCATATGGTAGTGAAGTGCTCATATTGGTCTTCTTGAGGCTGTGCCTATTCATTTTTTCTTGCAGCTGTGCTATATTTACCTTAGTTAGCATGTTTTTACTATCTTTTCCAAATATTAAGAATATGCTTTTTGGGGCATAACGTTGGTATGAGAGCAAGGACCACCCTAGAAAATTATAAAGTTTCTCAAGAGTCAAATCATCCCTAAATTTCAGCAGCAACTTTTTTGGACCCCACCAATCAATTTTGTCTTTAACAGTAAAGTCTGACTAGATATTCTGGTGCAGATTTTGGCTGACCCCATTATTGGTGGTAAAAATCAAATGTCTTCAGATCATCCCCAAGTTTGACCAGCCAGATTTTGGGTCCTCTTGGAGATTTTTGTCGTCAGCAGCAAATTCTGGTTCGGTCTGAATACTTTCACAATGATGTATATCGTCCATGAACATTTATGAAAGTTGACCTAGCAAGAACTGATTGTTTTGGCAAGGATAGAACCAGATTTTTGGGAAATTTGGGGAATCCATGGAGAGAATACATATTTTTTTGGCAAGGATAGAACCGGGTTTTTGGGAACTTTGGGGAATCCATGGAGAGAATACGTATTTTTTTGGCAAGAATAGAACCAGATATTTGGGAAATTTGGAGAATCCATGGAGAAAATCTGTACTCTGGAAAAGAATATATTTGTATTAGAATGGTGGCATATATTTATGAATAATTTTAGGATAATTAGATGTCAATTTGTCCAAGTGTGCAATCTTAAAATTAAGACATTTGATGTCAAATATTAAAGAAGTATGATGATCATTATTTTGTTTTGATCAAGGCAAAAACAAAAACTACATTAAGAAAGTAAAGAGAAGCTGTACTAACCATAACTATTTCTGCTGGTCTACCAGTATTCCACACTATTGAAGCATTTAAATGTTTAATGCAGTCTTAAATGCAGATATCCCAGTAGGGGAACTTACCTGGTTCCAAAACGAAACCAAAAGTATTCCCACTAATCCAGGGGTCCAAACTCTTATTGCTACCATGGGATATAGTAATTAACAGATTGTTCCTAGTATGACATAACATCAACAACAACTATCAAACTAGAAAAAAAGAAGTAATCCAAGCTGTATTTCTCTCTTGAACCAATATATTCCATCAGCAAACAAGAGTCTAATCCACATACTGTAATTTGCCATTTGGCTATCAAAACTGTTTTTGCAAGAAACATGAGCCATGATAGGAGATCACTTCCTATAAGCTTCGTTGTCACTGAAAGTATCTAGGGATACTCCAACTATTCCACTGTGCAGACTAATACTAGTTGGGGGTTGACAGGCAGCATTTTCAACTGATTTAAAATTTTAATCCAAGGATCCTCTGCCTGAAGGTTCTGTTTCATAACGGGATTCTCACTTGCTCTGAATTTGAGTTTATCCACTGTTTTGTAAGACCCTACACCCCAATACAGAATATCTAAAATACAGCAAACAAGCTGCAGGATGGAAAGCAAAAGATTTTCCTTAATGGAGCCCAGGCCAGATTTCTACATGGCCTTCTCAATGGAAACCAATTTGTAGAGAATATTAGTATTGTGGTTGTGAGCCTCCTCCAGGTCGCCAAGATGATGACTAAGATTTTTAATTTTATCCACAGCTTTGACATCCTTGTTCTGATCAGCCTCCAGCAGCAAGGAGGCCTCTCTATCAAGCATTACTTTTTCTATAACCCTCAAGTGGAACTCTACCGTCATTTTTGTCAGAAACTCTACCGTCATTTTTGCCAGAAACTCTGCCAAGCATTGATTCTCGAATCTTTGAATCTGTCTCCACAATATTATTGTCCAAACCAGGACTGTTGACCCATTCTAATTTCTGCCTACCTCACATAGTGTCTGCCACACTATTGCTTTGCACGTTGAGCCCATGGGCAAAAACCAAAATAGAGGCTCACCATTGTGATTCTACATATCGCACCAGCTTTGGCCACACTGGGTTGCCTTTTGAGGCACAGTCAGCCTCGATGGACTGCAATAAGCATAACGCCTTTCCTTCCCTAGTAAGCCCATAATTGGGGGTTATGGAGCAGAATGTCTAGGTGCCATATTGATGATGAAATTTGAAATTTTTTGATGCGATGATATGAGCTAATGAAGACAATTGCAACAACGAGCAAGATATAAGAATTGCCACAGCTGTACCTGTTATTTATTCATTATATATATATATCTATATATATATTTGGAATTTATACTGAATCTAGATTCATTGTTCAGCATGCTATTTCAGGGGATACTGGGTCTTTAGCACTACAACTAAGAATGGGTCTGCTCCTATATATATATAGGAATTTATACTGAATCTCGATTCATTGTTCAGCATGCTAGCAGGGGATACTGTGTCTTTAGCACTACAGCTAAGAATGGGTCTGCTCCTCTATATATAATGAGTACATAACAGGTACAGCTGTGGCAATCCTCATATCTTGCTCGTTGTTGCAATTGTCTTCATGTTCAGTATAAATTCCTATAGAAGTCTTTTATCTGAACCTATCAATCCATATCCATTCAGACATAGTTTTGCATCTTCAAGTGAAATAGTTTCCCAATTTCTAGACCTTCTGGCCATAAGAGTAAGTCATAAGCGTGCACTTAACCCAAAAGAAGATGAAGAAAAGAAGAGGAAGAGAGAGCCGGAAATGGAGATTGAGATCTTAGCAGGATGAAAATCTGTGGCCTGATATTTGAAAAGAAAATTGCCACGGCAACAAGAAGATTTTTTTTGAGTATGATATTTAAATTATTTCCCAATCTAAGAAGGTCATTAGCTATTAATCATGTCGCTGGCCAACTGTAGAATCATTTTAAGTATACAATATTGATAAAATGATATGGGGAAACATAATAAGCCTGCCTCTAGAGAGAGAGGAAAAGATGTGAAGGCCTCTGAGGCACAGAGGAATTGGCTCGCGCAATGGGATCTGTCCGCACAACAAAACATTAATAATATAGCTGAAGACATCCTAGATGCCCAAGATAGGGTAGGTGCTTTGTGTGATACAAGTAGCAGAATAAAAGACTGTAAAAAGTATAGTGGATAAAGTCATTAGTTTACTAAACATGTCCAATACGCAGTCATCTGTAAACAACATTGAGTTTGTCACCTCCCGTTTGTCTTCTGATTGTCAGTGAAGCTTAATGAGCAAAAAGTGAAATATCTTAGAAAAAATTGATTGTTTCTGCTTCATCTAAACTGCTTCTCAGTCTAAGTCAAAGACTGTCTAGTCTAGAAAGTGAAGTATCCCAAAATATTTTTTCACAAGTTGATTCTATCCAAGAATTGAAGAAAGACCAGAAAACATATTTTGATCTGTTAGCCCAAGTTGCTGAAAAAGTTGACAAAATATGGACACATGCCAACAAGATACGTGTTGCTTAGGCAGAGCACGACAACCTCGATGAAGAATGGTGCAAGTTATTGAAAAGACCAGAAGTAGTCGAGCACAAGGGTTTGAAAGGAGTCCCACCTGAACAAAGGCTTCCAAGAAAAAGTAGGAGTGCTGAACTCAAGGATTCAAGCCGTAAAGGAAGAGGTCGAAGAAATAGACTAGATGGCAGTTGTCAAAGAAAAACCCCATTAGGAGCCACATCAAGTGCATCAAGTCATAGAACCTGAGACAAAAGAATTATCTGTTTCACAAAGTTCATAAGAAGAAGCTATAGAAGAATCTTCTGCTTCAGAAGATGAAATTCTAGAACTGCATGCTAAGGTATAAGCTGGGGAATCATCTAGTCTCAACACAAAAGCAATATTAGAAGATGATCCCAGCATTGCAAATCTCAGGTAAGCAAATATCAATAGATACATTTTAAATCTTGATAAATTTTTAGATCCATATGATGCAATCATGCTATTGCTAGATAATATAAGGAATTTTGAGTTAGGACATCCAGATTGGGCTAGACAACCTGGTAAAACTGTATTTTATGCTGTCAAATTACTATCTAGAAAATTGGGAGATTGATGAGACAACCTAATAGAGGCTGGTCCTAAAGAGGCAGATAATACTATCAAACCAAAGAACTATGGTAAACAAGATATAGGCAACATAGGCATAGCCCAGTTAAAATTTGAAATCGTAACTGCATTTGGCCCATTATTTCGCCTACAGGTGTGATAATGTTTGCTAAAACAAGAACTCAAATGTATGCTATGTAACTTTGTGATTTAAGCAAACTTAATGAATACTCCTTAGTTGTTGAGAGGCTAGCATACAAAGCCAGGCACTGGTATTAGTCAGCTGTCAAAAAGATATAATCTTACATCTTTCCCTTGTAAATTGTGTCAATGGGCAATAGATCATTTATTCAAAACATGGCAGCAACCTGAAGATCTGTCATTTACTGAGCTAAGATGCTTTATATATAGGAAATTAGAGAGCCAATGTATATAAAAGCTTGTGACTAGTAATTTAGGCGAGTATAATGCATCCTGCAATCTCCAGGAATTTGGTAAAAATTCTCGTTAGTAGTTCTTGGGGATGTAAGGGTGGTTGCATCTGTAGTCATACATCAGGTCCAAGGCAATCAAACAGTAAGTTAATCTGTGGCAATGGTCACAAATAAAACCTTGGAACCCTTCAAAGAAAAAGAACCCAAGAAAAGAAGCAAGTTCAAGGCAGTACTTGTTGCAAAAAGCAAGTTTCTTTACTGGGTAAAAAAGAAACTTGGAACAATTCTCAGGAAATGATCTTCACCATGGCCAGTTCCTCCACACTTCAAATGTTATATTTGTCAGGCCCACATCACCCCCACAGACTCTCTTGGTAAAAACACAAATTTACTAGCAGAAGCAATCTTTGAATCTCCAAAAGCACAAGCGTAATGGGGGACTATGTCACCATAGAAGAAGCTCTCTCAAAACGAGAGGACCAGTACTACGAGTTGAAAGAAGTCTCAAAACAATAAAGTATCATGAGAAGCTAGAGACGGAGTGCCTAGAGAAATAATGTTAAACGAAAAGAAAAAGAAAAAGTCAGTAATAGGGTCCACTAGGCTTCCACATGATTGTATTTAAAGTGTCAATGCTATCGACACATGATAGTGGTCTTCCTCCTAGGTACCTCCTTTTCGCAGCACTACTGACACACGATAGTGGTCTTCCTCCTAGGTACCTCCTTTTTGCAGCACTACTGACACATGATAGTGGTCTTCAATCATCTTCATATCCTCGCTATTGTTCTTGCTATATGCTCTTGCAGGTATAGCATAGTGTGCATTAGTAGTTGTGCCTTTTGTCTTGGACACCATTCAATTCAAGTCTTACGCATGTTTTTGCCTTTTTGAGAGAGCCTTTGTATTTTGGATTAAGACTTTAGGGGACTGTTGTAATCTAGGTCTGGATAATATTCATGTCTAGGAATAATATAATTTTTTGGATCAACTGTGTACTTTGTTAATCCCCTCATTAACCAATTACTGAACTGGTAATGTATTTGATCGAGGAACATTATCATGTCATCATCGATATTTGGTCTGCGATCATTAGCATGGACTTCAAATGGCCATTTTGGGAGGTATACTCTATTTGCAAACCTCATAGAGCATAAATTAAGAACCTTTTGTTTGCTTTAGGGATTCACCATATTGCATCAAAATGTCTTATGGCTATATCCACAGCCCTATAATTGACAAGTTCTATCCATATTGGTGCAGCTGCTAATTACATTGCTTTAGCAATAAAATATTCAGGTTTGCCACCTATCTTCTAATCGTAGGCATTTTGTAAGATTTGCCTTGTTTCTTTGAAAGTTCTTTCCATCGATCTGTTAACGTATTAGCTCTTTATTAGCAAATTTTTGATAGGGTCTGGAAGGTCTTCCCATGGGGCTGACTCTAATGTAGAACTAGAACTGTCCTCATGCATTATACATACTTTAAATTCTCTAGTGAGGGTGTTTGCTATTGCATTATTCTTGTCTTTGACCCACTGGAAAGTAAAATCAAATCCACTCAACCAGCTCTGCCACTTGGCAATTCTTCCTTGGGTTAAGTCCTTGTCTCGCTGTTTATTTATCACTGTTCTGATTGCTTGGCTATCAGTTCTAATGGTAAATTATTCTGGCTTTAGATTTTTTTTTGAATCTCTTTATGCCATTAACTACAGCGAAAATTTGTTTTTCATATTTATTGTTTCTTTTTTGAGTTTCAGTAAAAGTACCTGACCTGTGGCCACGTGTCTTTGTTACCATCAGGGAATATTTGCAAGAGAACAGCTCCCCATGTATCATTTGATGCGTCTGTCTGCAAGATCAAGGGGATTCCTTCTTGTGGTAGATGAAGTGCTTGAAGATTTTTACATTTCTCTTTGATTTTTTTGACGACTACTGTGGACTTGTTATCCTAAGTGGGACCATTGCAAACTTTGCTTCTTTGTAGTCAAATTTTCAAAGAATGGAGAAACATAATTTAAACATCCTTAAAGTCGCTGCAACTGAGTTATTTCATTTAATGTCAGTGAATTCCTGGGATTTTCACAACACGTGGCTGCATTCTAACCTTTCCCTGATCTAAATGCAAACCTATAAAATTAATATCACTCTGTCTGATCAGAATTTTGATGCTGGACAAGCAAATGTCGTTGGCATTAATAGCCTAAAGCAAAAGTTCTAAATGTTGTACATGCACTTATACTGTTTTAGAGAAAACACTTATATCATCTATGTACACACATCAGAATTTGTTTAAATGTTTGAGAGCAATTTCCATTCACCTTTAGAAATAAGCAGGTACAGTACTTAACCCGATTGACATGACATTCCATTTCAATAATCCTTGAGGAGCAGAGAAAACAGTCTTGTTTCTTTTACCTTCACTTGCCAAAATCGTGACTTGTTGTCAAATTTTGAATATATCTTGCACTGAGGATATATATATATATATATATATATAGAAAGACAGGTGAATTTCAAAAAATATAAAACTACATGTGACTATTTCTCATCATGTTACTTATGGAATAAAGTTAATTGTAAAGTTGTTCATGGTTATGTTTTAAGTCTCAAGATTTGTTTAAAATATGAATTTATTATCTATTTAGCATTTGTTGATGTGCATTTGTTAGTTTATTGATACACATGGTTATTGGGTTTTGATGTTGTTATAACTGACATGTCAGTATCATCTAAACTATTCGAGTACACATTATTTTATCTTCTATTATGTTTTTGTCAGATAAGTGGTCACCTGTTGTAACATTTGAGGCAAAGTTTTACCTGGATTACAGGTTCTATTCTGTCATGTAACCAGATAGAAGTATAAACCATCCTCAAGCCTAGCTTGCAAACTAAATGCTGACAATGGAAGCTAAATTTACCATTGTGCTAAGATATGAGTTTATATACATGGGGTTGTCTCATTTGTATGTTTTCCCCTTCTATCATGGTGTCATATAGTGGAGTTGAAATGGAAGTCATCATAAAATTGGTCTTTGGAGTGAGAGTACTTGAGTTATCTCCTTTTGCTTCTGTACATTAGTGGTTGGTAATATAGAAAACATTGTACACAGATGCTTTGAGATTTTTGTGCTTCCAAAACACCGTATGGGTGCTAGTTACAACCATGGTTATCATTTGTGGGTATTAGCTGAATCTCCCTCTGCTTTCATAGTAAGTGACTGGATATTCCAGGATACCCCCATTGCGTCCATACTTTCCATAAACGATACGGGCATGCATAATGCAAGGATACATATTCAATACAACAAACTTTTCTTGTTGTATCTGTATCCAGTCCATATCCATATCTACCTTTTGTTTAGATCTAATTTTAATGTTCTTTCTTTTCTACTTTGCCATTACTAAAGGTCACACAATGTTAAAGGGAATTGCCTTGATATTGCTCTTTAGGCCATGTCCCCTGCAAGATCTAGCTAAATACTTGTAAGGCGAGTTGGAGTGTATAAAGGTTTGGGCCATACTTTTAGTGTGAAAAATCCACCATGAACATTTGTTTGTGATATGATACAGAGCAAGCTCATTCTTTGCGTTTCTTTTTTTGTTACCATATGTGGCATGTCGTATTTTTGCTTGTCTCAAATACAATCTGCATAAACTCACTAGCCAAAGGATCTGTGAGTAAGCTGTTGCCTTATGATGCCAAAAGTATCGTTTGGGTAAAGGCTAACTCTCTTAGCATCAACTGTTCTAGTTTTCAGGCCTATAAATCGATTGTGAAAATATGCATTGGTGACTTTTTTCAAGGGCCATTCCTATGAATGCGCCTTAAGAGGCATTTGAATGTGATGTTTGTTTTATTGGTCTATGTTGTGTTTTTGATTGGGGCCCTCTTTGACTCAGTGAGCATAGCTAACTGGTACTAATAATATACACCAAAGATCCCCCATATGGAAGATGGAGATTGCAAGAGAACGCAACCTTTTGTCCAATCAAAGGGCCAAGTAGCTAGTAACCAATTAAACTAATAATATGCTATAAATGTGTAGGGTTTAGTCATGCAAACAAATAAACATATAGCTAGATATTATAGTGGAACATCACCAGTGGCATGCTCGCCTTCATCAGCGAAATCCTGCAGTTGCCCAGTGAGCAACACCAGTTCAAGTTTAGCCAGATATGTCTCATTCGATGCCAACACAGACGGGTTATTATGTCATCAATGACATATTCAGTTTGAATTAAGATCAACGTTGCAAACTATTTTTCCTATGGCAAGATTTCTATAGATGGCAATTTGATAAACATGGAAATTCAGTTTTGGAAACTTATTTGGCACAAGGATTGGTCATTGATTAATTTTTGGTAGGTCATTGATTAAAAAATAGACATTACAGTGGAACAAAATGGAGAATCAGGCTGTGTGGAATTTACTTGGAACTAATAGCAAATGAACATCAGATGGACAAGTAATGTAAATTTCCTGAAAGATAAGATGGAGTTGAAGGAAAAGCAGATTTTTCCATGATTTATGTGAGGTTATGCTGACAAATTATGCCTATTATTGGATGGGTCCTTTTACCTTATTGGTGTTCTCATACTAAGGCTTGTAGGAGGTTTGTAGCGAAGGGCATGTGTTGATAGCTCTGTTCAGGGGTCATTTCTATGAATGCAGATATAGATACCCTTGGAAGTGAAATACACCCAAGTCAGTGTTTGCAGCTCTAGGTTGTGTCTGGTCATATGGTGGTGGCCATCCTCCCCATTGTGACTGCAGCTAAATTGCTCTAACGTTTGTGCCAAGCATCTGAGAACAAAATCTTCAAATTGCATAAAGAACTTGAAACATTATCACTCTTGCATCCCCAGCTTAGATGATATTTTTAATTTTTATATTTCAATTAAAGTTTACAAAATTACAAATAAGCCCTTAGAGTGGGCTGATTAAAATCATATTAAATTTATACAATAACACAACAAAAAACAAAAGAGTAATATAAACTAGTTTGTGCCAAATTCTTAAAAAGAGCACCAGCTATAAATATCAACCATAAACTTGAGCATTTTTTTCAAACTGGGGGTTCATTGTCTTCTTCCTCAGCACCCTCTTCAACCACAGCCTTGTTTAGCTTAGTCACACCTTGTCCAGCTGGCTTCCCCTGCCCTTGTACCGCTGTCTCATGTGCATCAAGGGTGTCCAAGATGCCTTGTAAGGTGCTCACTGTGCTGGTATGCCCTCAACACCATTCTCTATTATACACTCCAAAAGGCTGGTTGATATCCAGCAGTATTACCCACCCCTAGCTGGATAGGAATGTTAGCCAAAGAAGAGTCACAGGAAAGGGTAGAGTCAGAATCTGAATTAGTAGCCCTTCCACCCATCCCAAAAGAGGAACAGATGGAAACCTGAGCTTGTAACTGCTGTTATCTACACTCCAGTCTGTCTGCTGCATCACATAAAGCCTTCAAAACGGCCTGTGTGTTTATGCTGGTTTGTAGAGCACCCACATTACTCTGCTTCTCATGTTCTACCTTAATCATCACACTATCATTACCAACCCCAACACTATCAGTCTGTCCAATCCGAACTTGCTGGTGAACTTCTCTCTTTGTAATTGTGACAAGATTACTAGGCATCCAAAACTCATTGGGTATCTTATTCCACCCATCAGGTAGGACTGTTGGCATGACAGGGAGGTTCCACTTGGGTCCAATCAGGAGAAGGATAAATGCTAGGGAATCTTCTTGTTCCCTCAAGGTACTCATGATCAAAGATGATATAGCCATTGTTCAAAAACGTTTTCAGGACACCTTCAAGGACTCTGAGACGAAGGTTAACCTACAACGCAACATTTAAAACCATTACTTCACTTATGAAGTTAGTAGGAACTCTTCTCTTATTTTGAAAATAATTGTGATTTCTCCTTTTCCACAAAAACTACAAGATTTCAGTAAACATGATCAACCATAGTTTGCAGTATTATTGTTTAGGTTTTTTATTGAATGCTTGAATCAGTGATCCTATTCCAGATATCATAATAATGTTTTTCTGAAAGCAAATAGACCAACTCATGTGCATCTTTCTCCAAGCAATTTGAGCACAGGGGCAATCAAAGAACAAATTCTTAATAGTTTCTTCTCTACCACAAGCAGAGAAGTTACCAATTTGACAACCAGATTTAGCAAGCACAAAACTAACAACAAGCTTGTGCAAAAGAATTAGCCATATGAAGCGAGCTTTCTTGGGTTCAATGTAAGAAGACCAAATAATGACAAATATGTGGGACCATATTCATGGAGTATCATCAGTACTCCATTTTTGATTCTGGACATTACGTGGATCCTGGGTACAGGCAAGTTTATCAACTACTACTTGGCAGTGATCTCAAGTTTATCAACTGCTACTTGGCGGTGATCTCAATTGTATTGCATATTTCTGTATCAAATTCCATGATCAATCCCCTAACAGCAAGCTTCAGGGCTATCATTAAAATAGAACAGGCTCTTCTTTGGCTATCAGGCATGTCATATACTGACAAATTCCAACACAGAAATCTGTTTCCCGGGCATCTAGTGCCCAGACCAGAAAATACAGGTAGCTTTAACATTAGATTAGATTACCATGCCCTTCAAAGGGAGGAGAAAATAGTTGACCGCCCAGTCTTGACAGAGAAAGAACCGAATAGAAGATGTATAGCACTTTAGGCTAAGCCTTTCCATTCTGGTTTTCGTTTGGGGTAGCCATTCACAATATAAGATGCCTGGCCAACACCTTGCAAAGAGGTTCACCAGAAAAATCCATAAGATTCCACTTCAGAGCCAAGGAGATACTTTGCAAGCTCAAATTCTTACGACCTAGACCATCAACCTTCTTGGGTTTAATACATACATTCCAAGTGACGCCTTTTCTTGTTAACTTTATCAAACCACAAAAAATACCTCACAATTATACACATTTGCTCAAAATGACAGTTATTGAAAAGGTGAGGACTTTTTGACAAACTTGAACTTTTCCAGCAAGAGAGAGAATATTGTGGTGCCACTTGTCAATCTTCTTACTAATCTTGTATGTCACCCCCTGCAACATATCCTGGAATGAAGGATTCAGGGAGAAAGGGATTCTAAGGTACCTTATAATTTTTTTTGGGAAGATTTTCTAAAAAAATAGTGAATAGATTCTCCTGCACTGACAATGAGAGAAGGGCCCAGGAGGGCAGCCTGTTCTAGTTTACCTTTGCAGTTCAAATGAGTTTGTCAGTTCGCCATTGACCTCCACTTGAGCAGATGCATCCTCAAAAAGCACCATAACCATTCTAATAAAAGTCTCTCTTATTCCAACTGCCCTGAGCATCATCTCAATAAAACTCCACTCAATTCTGTCCTATGGAACAACCTGACTTCACAATCTTATTTAGTAAAGTAGCAGCTTGTACTTGTCCCTTTTCATGCTTAGAAGAAATTTGCACAGCATCAGGTCAAATAAACCTAAAGACCCATTCCAAATTGCAACCTTTGAGTTTGAACTTTTGCAACAAGAAGAAATCTACTTTCTGCCTAGACTGTCTAAATTTTTTCATAATAAACACTTTCGTAATAGCTTTTCTATCCTGGGCCTCACGCCCCCACATTCCATTTGATGACTTACATTTAAGATTAGGAGTTATGAGCTTACAACAATTTCTCGGTTGTGATAATCTTCAAACAAAGTCTGGGAATCTAACTTCTTAATTCTTTTTCTTATTTTTTGAATTAGAGTGAGTTAGGCTTTCTTTTCTATACTTCTCTTGACCCAGTCTCACTCTCCTTTAGGAAATTCAGACTCTGTTGATTCTTCTTATCCTTAGTAAATTTCAGACTCATAGCACCACCCTTATTTGATGCAGACATAAAGATTACAACTAGTCCCTCTTTTTTCTACCCTAATCTCTCGTTTCCCTTCTGAGGGCATGGGAAATTGTGACAAAACTGGGGGAAGCTTCCTCGTTCTGCAAATTTTGCAATTTAGCAATCATCCTTTTTCAAGGTTGAAGAGTTTATACATAAACTTAGTGACATCGCCAATGTTGGAAGCCAACGTGGCAGTGGCTTGTTTGAGGTCTGTATTTGAATCATTTTTAGGAGCACCCTCTCTGGACCCTTTATTGGAGGATGAGCCTCAGTTTAAGAGAGAGGGAGGTCAGCCACTAAGGAGGAGGGTTCGTCTTCTGGCAAAGCAATCTTAGGGTTAGTGTCAACCCTGGTTCGAGGGGCTGAATTAGGGTAATATTTTCTCAAATGCCTTTCATTTTTAACTCGCATGATATTTTGGATTTATTTGTAATTTTTGATTGGTAAATTGTTATATACTAGGATAAGGAAGATTAATTAAAAAATAGCCAGAGGCATATCTAAGAGCAGGCGAGGGTGAGTTACAGAGAAATGATACTAGGCTATTTGCATGAACCTAAAAGCAGCCTAGGCTAATATTCACTAGAAGTGTGAGAGCATATTAGGATGAGGTGTCATGCTTGTCATGCTGTTCTTCAGTTGTCACTGGGTTTGTATCCATGAGAGTTAGAACCCTAAAGTTTTTGGGAAATGTTGGAATGCCCATGGAATGACCAACAGAACATCCACTATCATAATTGGAGAAACTTCTCACAGACAATATCGAGCTTGATAGTCAGACGGTCAGTTTTCGTTGAGTTGCAATTAACACACTACATGATCTGTTGTGGCCCAAGGTCAAGCGCTGGCTGCTCCATGGCCCTCTGAGCTTCCCAAAGGACTGGGTTCTGACTCATGGTGTTACATGGAATGCGTCCCCTAGATTCTGGTGACGTCCCGGATGTTTTGGGAACTGAGGTGACAGAAATGGGATGTCCGCATTTTTTAAATTTTTACTTTTTTCTAAATGTCTTTTAATTTTTTTTGTGCTTTTATTTTAAAACAGACCTCCCCTCAAAAAAAAAAAGATGTTATTTTTACAAAAACAGTGAACTTTAATCCTAAAGTACCCTGAAAACATTCAATAGTTTAAACTCCTAAATTTCATTGAATAAAGATACAATATTTAAATATTAATTTTCAGATATTATTTTTACTAGCTGTCCCCAAAATCGGGGAATTTTTTTGCCATCCTGGAAACTTCATTCCCTCGTCTCCGAGATGGAGGTAACTATCGTTCTGAGTTATGCCTATAAGGGCTTTGAAAGCATTCAGGTAATTGTTAAACAGCGGTTTAACAGGAACTCCAGGCTCAGTGACCTGGCTTGAGGAGGAGATAGCATTGCGAAAAGTGTGGGGATGAGACAGAAGAGCCATCTTCTGGGGTGAGCTCTTGAGGTCTGAAAAGTACCCGACTTCTCCATTGGAAGCTCAGCCCCAAGGCAATGTGACTGTTGACTGCATGGAGATGGATTGCACTGAAGCTCTCCCAAATGCTACCTATGATGGGTCATGGGGCCTTGTAGGATTTCAGCCATGGTTGCAGGAAGAGTTCTGTCAACATACACCACCAGGCCCTTGCCCTCTCTTTAAGAAGTCAGACTAGGCTGCTTCCCAAGGTTGGGACATTGGGACGTGCTAGGCTTTATTCCATCCAGGTCGTCTATGGAGATTGTATCTGCATATCCTTGTTAAAATGCTGATAAGTATTTAAGAACCAGACCAACTCAGGAAACAAATTGTATTATCCATTGGATCGAAATGCAGATTCACATTGATCATCCGACTGGGTTGACATTTATATCAGTATCATGAGTTTCCAACCGTTTACCCTATTTTGTGACTTGTAAATACCAAAATGTTGATACTTTTGACTAGACGAGTTGCCTTTTCTGGGCATACACACTGCTATTTGCATATGGCTACCCACGTGATCTACCAAAAAATTGATGCAGCAAGTTGAGTACTATACTGACTGACTGTTCCTCAATAAATTGTGAATCACTTACAAAACGGTAAACTTAGTTTAATGAATTCTATATTTTAAATTTGCAAACAAATAAGTTTATGTAGGAACAGGCCTCTTGACAAGAGTTAATTTGAAATTAGAAGTAAAGGTTAATGTTCTGGAAGAGTGGAAAAAGATTAATGACAAAATTAAAGGAAAAGTAGGTTTCACCGTATAGAAGGGGTTATGGTTTGCACTTTGCAATCGATCTGGTACATGGGAATACTTGACATTTCATGTTAGTTATGGAATTTTTGCAGGAAGAGATTCAGAACAGAATCTACAGGGAAAGGGAACGGAGTTTGATCCCATCAGACAACATCGCCATTTCTGCCCATGGGTCACTGCTCATGTTATAGCAGGAGTTCCTGGCAGCGACCAAAACACAGGACTTTGTGGATGGCAGATTACGATTGACGCACTGGATCAATGCAATGCACAAGAACTAGCCTCTGCTTCCTTGAAAGAATCAGAGTCCACCTCATCTCGATACAAGGTATGTCATTAGTTGACAGGAGATTTTTGTAAATATTGATGTCCATTGTGGGTATGTTGATAACTGCTATCTTGATTGAGCAATATTGACTTCTCCTGAACATGGGTACTTTATGTATTTCTGGAAAAAAGCAATGAATTTGTTTACCAATTTAGTATTCTTGTGCATACTGATATAAGCTATGTTTTTCTGAAAATGTTTCTTCTTGTAATTTGTGAATTCATAGTTGACAGGGCATTGTAAAAATTAAAAGTGAATATTACTGTCTTTCAGGTCAATCCTATGGCTTCAGTTCGCCATTTCTTTGAAACACCACCTTCAAAGAAAAGCAAACGCAGCCGTGCTCACAGCTCAAGCAATAGCTAAAAGCTTTCACAGAATGCTTGTTGATAAATGCTTTCACAGAATGCTTGTTGATAAATCTTTTTCAAATTGGTCATACTCTAGAGTGAGATTGATGTCATGGAACTCCTTATTGTGGTAAGCTGGTTTGTGACCTACATTGCTTATAATCTTCCAGATAAGCCTTTCTTAACCAGAATATGCAACGGGTTTTTATTGCATCTTTTAGTATGTGGAAATTGTTGTTGCTGCAGCATTTTTCGATAAATCCTTTTAGCAGAGCTTTTGATTGAAATGTTTTCTTTTTATTTCTTTTGATATCTTCTCTCTCTCTATTGAAATTCCTGCTAATGTTTTCCCATCAAGTGCATATAAGTGATCATCTTGTTTAATGAATCAATCTGATTCTCCTGCTTATTTCGTATGGCATAAACAAAGTTAGCATTTTTTGAATGCATGCATACACTGGATGCAGAACTAGCCAACGTTTTAACCACGGAGGAGGATAAATTTCTCATCTTGAATGGATGTTATCATGATTTAAGCAAAAAAGATACTATTATTAGCGTATGGTATGAAATGATATAAAAAGTTTTAATGGATTTCTGTAAGTGATGTGCAAATGTATCCAATGCTTGTAATGGTGCTCTCTTCTTACGTTCCTCAAGGAATTTATCCCTGGAAATCTTATCTGCCCAGATTCTGCGATGCAGTGCAGTTTTTAATTTTAAAGACCATGTGGGGTGCAGTGTTATTAATAAGATCGGTTCCATGCACGATCTGATTGTCATGCCCGACAAGCATGGTTTACATTTATATAAATTTAGATGTCCAGATTGAGTCTCGGGTTAAAGCACAAGCTGATAAGTTTCCTTTTTGTCTTTTGAGTTTTTTATTGCACAACTTAAATGATGTAGAGTCTATTTTTGTGGACCATTTATATGATACCTAATTTGAAACAATTCTTTTCAGAAATTGAGGGCCAAGAAAAGAGACCACAAGTTGGAAGTCTCTTGTGCAGAAGTACAACTTCAGCCAAGCTAGGTTAAATATGCTGTTAGGCAAAGTACATTACCAGAACACAATCTGTGCTGTTTATTTTTAATAAATTGGTTGATACCAATCAAAACATATTTAATAGACATTTGCTTGAGTACTGTTATCTCCAGGAGAGGGTGCTTGGAAGTTGGATCATTCATGTTGCAGGTTAATTATAGCATATACCATAATGTGATGGTTATTATCATATAACCATTCTTTTCAGAATTTGTTGTAATTAAGATAAGAATTTTAGTGCTTACCTTCCACTGTCGTTTTTTCTTTGGTTTATGAGCAGTGGATGGGGTATCCAGATTAGCACAATCAGGGTTGACCTTGTGTTTTATGACGAAAGTTGCTTTGAAATGAATTGAAATGGTTCTAATTATCTCCACGAGACTGAACAGTCTATGGGACCACCGATCACACCGAATGCTCCAACCACTCAGATTCTTGGGACCCGAGGTATCTTTTAGAAGTCTGCTCCGCCTTTTGCTGATCTAGGTTAGCATCTCTCTCAACCTTTTTATCTATTTTTCCTCAAGTATATCTACCATGAAGCCAACTCTTAATTTTTTCACATATTTGGCTCATATGTCTGTGTATTGAGGACACTTGAAGATGAAGTGCTCCTCTATGTCGACTGCCCGTGTTGTAAAAAACACAAACCCTCTTGCCCTACTACTCCGGGGTTGTCTGTTTTGAATTGTTCATTCACGTAATTTTTTATCTTTGTTACAATTTGGGCATTTGGTTAGGTTGATATCCCATTATTCATCCACTTGTGGGTTTGCTTCATCCAAGTGTTATTCCTCCTACATATCTTTATTTTTTTGCTACCCTAGGCCATCTATTGGTCTTCATGCTTTCTGTTTTTTAAAGTAACATAATACCTTGGGCATGGCAGGGGCCTCTAAAGGAAGTACCTATTTCGGCAAGAATGATTTCATATGGGACAGTCCTTAATTTTGAATTTGTTTTTGATTAGACGCTATTGAATATTTGCTTTATGTCTCCATGTCATACTCATTGTTTTACTAGCCCACACCTCGCAACCATATAATACCATGTTGGTGTGACAAGTAACCCAAATAAGACCTTGGTGGTCTTCTAGTCCCATAACTTAGCATCCTTGCATTGGTTTTGAAGCACATAGAAAGCTCTTCAATGACCTTGTGTTCTTTTCATTTGGGGAGTATCCCGTCTGAGCTTGCTGCAAAAGTTGAGGACGAGATATTTGCATTTTGACACCACTTCAAGAGACTCCTTTGCAAACTGAAAATTGGGGTGTTGTTCCTTTTCACCGAGAAAATCATAATTTTGTTTTTTTTGTTCCCTACTTTTTTTTTACAAAAGAGCTCCAGTGCTCGAAGATGGTCTCTTAAATTTTGGATTGTCTCTACCATTAGGATTAGGTTATTGACATAAAATAGAAGTTTCACGACATAGTTTAGCCTTGACTTGCTTCTGCAATTTGTGAACTACTACCCTATAGTGCGTTGAAACCTCTAGCTTTTCCATTCTGCCCTATAGGGTGTCCCTTGGTATTATGTCAAATGCCTTTTTGAAGTCTACAAAGTGACAACATGCATCCCCTTTTTTATTCCACACTTTTTCAACTAGGTGTCTAAGGGCAACACCATGATCAATAGTAGTGTGTTTAGGCCTAAAACCTCCTTGTTCCTTTGCCCTTTATCTTTTTTCCTCTATGCAACTACTAATTCTGCACTATATCAAACGCCCAAATAGCTTTGCAAAAAGCAGATTGTCCATTTAGCAGTGATTGTGGCTGACCTCTAAAGTTTGACCTAGCAAAGATTTCTTTTGGCAAGAACAGGGATAATTTTGCAGGTAATTTGGGCAATCCTCGGAGATACCTACGAACTATGGAAAAAATCACAGTGGTATTAGAATGTGGCATATATTAAAGAAGTATGACACTGAAATGAAAAGTGTTGTCTTTTGATTGAAGTGAATACAAAAACTATTTTAAGAAATTGAAGATAAGTCATATTGATCAGAGCTTGTTCTATCTGTCTACAAACATTCCACATTATCAAATTATTCAACTGTTTAATGCAATTTTAAATCCAAGTAGCGCTATCTTGTTTGGAAATAATGCCAAGATTATCCCTACGAATCAAGGAGTCCAACCTCTTATTACAATATAGCTTCTAATTGCATATTAAAATCTAATCAAGATGTTCTATCACCATGAGCTAATCGGATTGATTGACTAGGAACAATGAGCATGGAAGTTGGTGGAACTGCAGCCATACCACAATTTGAGTATAATTACACATTATGGTAACGAGGATACCTGACAAATTCGACATATTTGAACAAAAAATATTACATGTGCCAGTACTCATTTGGGGATTAAGTGGCAATGTGGAATCTGAAGAATGTTATGTATTGATACAATGGAGAAAATATACCAATTCTTATTATATACATAGTTTTGATGTTTTCTGCAAGAATACAAGAAAGAGGCGAATCACTTTAAACAATGTGAAAAGTTGTCTCTTTAATTTTTTCCTTAAGGAGAAATATATGATTATTTTCTATTCATCATTTCCATCCATTGAATTTAGCATATTTTATAAAAGTAACTCGGAGACTTACCAGTAATGATTTCTACCTTGAAAGAAAATTAATTACTACCAAACTGGAAAAATAACAAGTAATTGAAGTAGCAATTAACACAATGGTCATAGTATTAGAAATCATTGGCAAATATCACAATAGAAAGAGCAACCCAAGTAGTCTCTCTCTAACAAGAGATCCAAACAGCACAAAGTCCGATCTGCTTTAAGCATCTACATACTGTTAATTGAACAAGTGTGTTTTGGCAGCAAACCTAATCCATGAAAAGTGATCACTGCCTAGAAGCATCATGGTCCCCCAAAGCATTTAGTGATATTCCAAATTTTTTCCATGAAGAGTTTGATATCAGATGGAGGGAACGTGTAGAATTTTCAACAGCTTTAATTCAAAGATTCTCCAGCTGAAAGTGTTGTTACTTGCATCAGGGGATTCTAGCTTGCGTTGTCTTTGAAGTTTCCATTGTTTTGTAAGAACCTACGCCCAAACACACAAATGTCCACAATCAGTAAAAAAAAGTTAACAGAATGGAATGCAGAGATTGTCCTTGATGGAGCCCAAGCATTTTTCTTCATTGCATTGAAAATAAATTTTTAGAGTACACAAGTGAGAACGTTTGCAATGTGGTTGTGACCCTCCTCTAGGTCACTAAGATGATGACCAAGAATTTCCATCTTTCATAAGCATTGACATGTTGGTTTGGATTAGCCCTCAACTTGGAGGTGGCCTATTTATCCAGCATGACTTCTCTTCGCACTTTTTGGGGATCTGCCACCATTTTTGTTGAAGTTGGCCCCTAAAGTCTCGTAATGGGCTTCAAAACATGCAAATATGTTTATAAACATGACTTGCAATGCAATTGACCAAATTTGTTGATTGGGATGTTATATTTCACATAATTCCTTACACATTCCTTCATTGGGAAGACAACTTTCCTCAACTCAATGACACAAGTTTTGTTATGTTCTACTTCAATATTTATCATAAATCGAATTATGGGCACAAGTTTAATTGATATTTTTTGCCATAACCAATTTAATATTAATAATCTTAATAGCTTACTCATATTATACAATCTCATAAAAACCCATCCTTTATTCACATCACTTGAAAACTTATCCCCAAAACAATCAACGCTGTCACATCTAGAAGCATCCCAATGTTCCCTAGCCAAAGAGTGCCAATTTTGTTTTGCTTCTAGAAGAAGCTTTGGGGCATTTATTTTGTTCACTTGTTATTGGAAGCAAACAAATAAGGAAAAAAAAGTGACCTAAGTGATGAGCTCTTACCTTTCTCAACCAACGAGAAGGCATGTTGCTTTAAAAAGCATGATATTCAATCTTTAAATATATAAAACTACTACACCTTCCTACAAAACACCATTCACCTTGACCTCCATAAACCATGGTGTAGTATCAAATATGAGTAGGAGAAAAGAAAATGATGTAAAATATACAAAACATGTTTAAGGCTTAAAAGAATGAAAAAAATGACAAAAACACAACATTGCCCATCCATAACATCATTTACATCCACACCTCTCCTATCATGAGAGGCCATATGCCCCATGGGTAAAGGGAAATACTAAATGAAAAAAAGAGATGATAGAAAAACCATAATGGTGTCTCCATCAATAAAACTGTTAGTCTAGGACTACTAAAGCAATTCGAATTGAAAGAGTAGAAGACATCAAATATGACCTAACATGATCTAAAGGTGGTTGGCCTAATTCAATTCTTACTAGATTCCCATGTTTTTTATGGCATCATTGGTTTGCACTCTTAGCCTATGGGCAAACCAAAACAAAGGCTCCACATTACATTTCCGCATATCACATTTTCCCTAGGTCGCACATGGTTACCTTTTGAAGCACCATTGGTTTTGAGGGGACCAAATTAACATTACACTTTCCTTTTTTAGAAACCCCATCATTGGGGTTGTGAAATGGAAATATTAGATGTCTATTTGATGATGAAATAGTAGGATGTTTATCACATATTAAAATCAACATTTTAAGTATAATGTTGGTAAAGGTTACCTCTAAGACACACAATGTGTCTAACATAGATATTCATTGTGTAAATGGCATTTGTTGACTAGTGTTGTCTTTTTATTGATACATGTTTAATTCACAAGGTTATTGGGTTTGGATATTATAATGATCAAATTGTTAATATCATCTAAATGATTGGTATTGATCGTCGATTGGATGGTTTGAATGAGTAACTTTGATGTTGTTGATTTAAGTTAGTTTTGTTGATTGTTACTTCGTCCACATTGATTTAGCTTTGCATTGCTTTTTTGTGAGATAAGGATCACCAATTGTGAATTTCGAGCTAAAATATTGATTTTATTTAAAAATTGTGTAACAAGATAATAGATATAACCATAATAAAGATTAGCATGCACGCTAAATATTGACAATGAAATATTTAGCTTCGTATTATGGTTTTCTCACATAAGTGTCATTGATTTTAATTTGAGGCAGTGTTTGGATTGCAGATTTTATTAAAAAATCATGTGACAAGCTAGCAAACTTAAACTACATGCAAGTTTAACTTACACACTAAATATTGACAATGGAAGCTAATCTTTCTTTTGTGCTAAGATATGAGCTTATCGTGCTTTGGTTTTTCCAAATTTTCATGTTTTCACCGTCTTAGTGTCATAAATTAGATTTGAAATTGAAGTCATCGTAATTTTGGTTTTTTGGACTAATAGCTCTTAGTTCTCCTTTTGTTTCTATTGATTGGCAGATGGTGAAATAAAAGCCATTGTATATAGAAGCTTTGAGATTATTTTGCTTTTAGGGCACCACATGGGTGATGGTTACTATGTACAACCTTCTTGAAGGACCCATGATTCAAGTGACTATACACTCCAAACAATTGGGAGTTCATGATGAACTCTTAGTGTGATTATGTGAGTCCCTGAGCATGACTGAGTATGAGAGTTGTGATAACTCTCGTTGTGATAACTTTTGTAAAGATGCGTGTTGGATGGCTTTGTTCTATTTAGACTCCAATGAAATTATAATAAATAATGGAATTGAAACGTGAGAATGACCTACAATGCAAATGTTGGCCAAAAAATGTTTCATAAGCTACAAGGAGGAATAACCCAACGCTTTGCGCTTTGGGAGGTTCCCTTTGTAGAGGTTAGAGAAGTTTTCCTCAAGTTTTGACACTCAACCTCCAACCTAGGACCAAATGAGGTCAGACGTGGCTACCTTGATGTGGGGCCAAGTAGATGCATGAACAATCGACCCACCCTGATAGCGAGGTGTTAAATAATTAATCTAGGTTCTTTTATTAACCCAAATTGAAAAATCTTGAGATAGGAAGTGATACTAGTGGGATGCACTTTTGGCGATGCTCACACAACAAACCAAGACTAAAACCATGTACCTATAAGATTTGTTAGATATAATCCAAAAGTCCCACAATACCAATAACTATGCACAAAATAATATTGTGAACTAATAGATAACAAGAATCCTCATATCATATATGATTTGGAAAAATGAAAAAAGAATACAAATATTTTTGTGTTTTATGCCTAAAAGGATGCAAGTTGTGAGTGAAAAATCATCTAGATGCTAAGTTATTTGTGCTAAATACAATTGTTTAAACCTTTTAAACCATGAAAAACTTTGTGTGTATACTTTAATGTCCTAAAGGGTGATGCAGTAGAATGCTTGGATCTTAGTGTTATCCTATATAGAGTAATGGAGGAGTTTTGCAAGACTTGGGAAATTGTGCAACCCTGCCAAGGCTCATACACCACAAAGTTCGTTCTCATGGATTGTGATGGGTGTGGTATCTACAAGTGGTCTATGATAATCCATAATCACAGTTAGAGGTTCGCAGTACATTCATGATCATCAATCTATCATTACTTGAGTCTACATAACTTCTATGGTGGCATAACACCATTTGGGATGATCAATCCCCACTTGGCAGTTTGAATGTGGCACCATTCATAAGCACACCACTTCATACGTGGTGTTTAGAAATGGCTTAATTAGTGTCCAAAACACTTGAATTCCATGTCGTGAAGGCCAAATCATACCGCATTATTTCCAAGTGCCGACATCATCCTTACCTCCATTCCAAGGGGATGGAGCTCAACAACAAGCTAAGTGTTCACACCAAGAAAATCATTTTAGGAAGACATTAACTATAGCTTGCACAGTAAGGGAAGTAATGCCAGCTATTTATTCTTGGATATGTTATATGTAGGAAGAGGAGATCAACAATTTGTTAGATTTTTTGAATTGGTTGTTGCATTGCTTGTGAGAACCTTTAGACACAACATGAATCTAGTGCTATACAACAAGGTTAGCTACAATTGCTCTGTTGTTTCCAACCTTGGATTATAACATGCTTTCAGTGTTTAGTGGAAATCAAGACCCCTAACTTCAATCATTGAGAAATATAAGGGATGTCTAATCTTGTGTTATGGGCCCTGTAATAGAGAAAGCAAATGATACCACCTTCAATGAAAAATGGGCTATTGTCTAATAAAGTCTTCCACTAGTGTTGTGAGTTGAACCAATAGAGTTAAGAGTAGCTAGAACCAAAGCATTATAGTTCATAGTGAATGTTAGCGTGCATGGGAGTGCATATAGAACAACATTGAGTTGATCAAGTGTGTAGAAAGTTTGTCTGTGAGTTTCATAGATATAGGAGTGTGAGCAAGTGAATGCAATATCTCCATATTTTAATATTTGAACGAGAAAAGTATTGTTATATGTAAACCTTGTACTACCATTGTATTGTTGTGTAAATTGATACAAATTTAAGTTGTTTGTCATTCATTTGATCCACAACTCACCTCGCCATCAGTTGGTATTAGAGATGGTTGTGGCTTGCATGGCTAAGTGCTCATAGCTCTGTTGTACCCAAATTTGAATTTAGGTGAAAATTTGGATACCCCAAATGTGAGAAAACAATTTTCTTGTCGGAACCCGATGACTGCTTTACAACAATCAGAACCTAACGACTACCCAACACTTCCAGAAACCTGCCATGAATGCGACCGATGCTCACGTGTGCAGGGGTATTGACCCCTCCCACTATTTAACTATTTTTACTCCATTATTCTCGCCACTTCAACTCATTTTCCATCTAAACTCTCTCTCTCGCCCTTTGCTTGCCCAAAACCTAGATTTCCTTCCATTGCACCATTTCGTTCATTTAGGCCACAAATCTTGCAGGGTTCATTTGTGTTCAAGAAGGGTTTTCAACATTGACGAGGTTTTCGCCCCTGCATTGGTTTTTCATGGGGTTTTCATAGTTTCTCCTCAGTTCATCTAATCTTGCAACCAACCCACACTCCATCAGATCCTACTTGGTGCAAATGACCCTCGGACTTCACGGCCTAGCTTATCACTTGTTGGACTCTACCTCTTGCTCAACAGACGTCAGACCCCGCCACCCTATTTTCAACTTATTGGACTCCGCAACCTGTAAAACAGACGTCAGACTCCACGACCTACAAAAACAAAGTCGGACTCCGCAACTTGCAAAATAGAAGTCGATCTCTGCTAACCTACTTGCAGCTCCACAAGTTCTGCCGACTGCTTTGCAGTTCCCAGTTTTTACTTTTGGTCAAAACAAGCGTGTTTCATCAACACTACCACTTACAGTTGCAAATGTCAGGGACTCTCAAGAAGAAAGACGGCATGAAGTATCAGTTTCAGGGGGTCACCTCTCAATCTAATTTGGAGTCTAATGTTGACCAGATTATTGACATGGGGCACGTCAACATGAGGAACTTTTATACGACTTCTTAGCTAGTCTACGTGGTTGCTTGCGAGAAGATATATAATGGGTTAAACACAGTTGGGAAGATGTCATCATCATAGATCTATGAATTTTACCCTAATCTTGCATTGGAGGCTAGTCTTAAACATTTTTGTAGGGTCAATGATGCCTTTCTGCACTGTCATTTAGATGTTTGAGCTAGATCCATACAATTTTAGATTTCCATTGTGGCTACCACTTAGATCTCCGGATGGGGTGCTTGGTTCATACAATTCCTTACTTTCTCACATATTAGAGTCTATGGATTTCAGAATGCCCGCTATATGTTGCCGAAGTTTGTTAATGATAGCTGGTCCTTGATGTTGCTAGTGTGTCAGCGTGTAGAAACTCACAAATCCTTATCTAGCAAGCATAAGTTAGGGGTTCATTTCCCAATCACTATTAGGAGATATAGTTGTGCCTCACTCTTCAAGGCAAAATCAATTGATGCGAAAATGTCTCAGATTACCCTTCGGACCTTTCACAACAAACCTTATTTTGATGTGTTAGAGGGTTGGTATAAAATATTCTTAGCTATTCATATCAGCATGTCCCATATTACAAATACTATTGGATGGATTCTGATAGTGAGAAAGAGTTCAAGATCTAGGATTACTCTCACTTCACCCTTGAACACGTGATTGAGTACAACATAACATATATTTTATAAGACATTTAAGATGATGAAGATGATATGAATAATATTTATCATGAACAAGATATAGAAGCGAGACCCCTACCTCAAGTTGATTGGAGTAATCCATAATCAACATCCTTGGAGGATAGGACTTGAGAAATATTCAACAAAACTCTCTCATGGCTCAAAGGCAAATGGATCGATGCTGAAAATGTTGAATTCCCACCACCATTGAGCGCTGTAGACATAAGTCATGATCAACCGCAACAACCAAAAGATGGGAAATCAATTGCAGGTTCCTCTTTCAGTGTCAGTATGAGCCCAATTGTCATTGAAGAGGAAAAAGAAAAAGAATCAAGGCCCCACAAGTTGGTCAAACTGAAAATCAACTCAAGATCAATATTAGGAAATCGATCGGAGGAGCTAAATAAACTCTTCGGATCTCTACTGTTTTAAGTGATCTGTCTTCAAATGTTGTCCATTCTCAGGGGTTAATAAGGAACCCCGCATTGTATTATATGGCCATAGACCCTTAGTTGGTAATCCCTATGCCCAACTCTCCTAAGATAACTAGCTTGCTTCCTCTACCTTCTCCTAAGGATACTAGTCCACCTCTACCTCTTGATATTGAATCCAAACACGAATACCAAGGTTGCGCCTGAATCAGTGCAAGCCTTGATAATTTCCCTTAATTCTATTGAGAATCAAACCTTGACGAAGCAAAGGATTCTGAAATAAGCTCATAATGCAAATATTCCATATTGGTTGAATGAAGTAGTTAAGAAGAGAAAGAAAACACTTCAAACACAAAAAGTCAACTTCAGTGCACTCACCATACCTATTCTTCATGCACCAAAGAAACCAATGTTTTTTTGCATAATAATGGACGAGCATGGGGACATGTATGTCGAGGTTGCGATTCCTCCTCCTGACAAATTCAAAGAGGAAATCAACACTAGTAATTAACAAATCTCAAAGGTACACCTTGGCAATGCTACTCATGAGGGGATAAAAGAAGATGTGCAAACAACTATCGACATGTTGTTCAAGAAGTACTACCAGGAAAAGTGACCAAAGATCAGTTAAAAGAAAAGGTCGAACAACTCTCATAGGTGGTACAAAAATTGGTGAAGCCAATTCAATCATGTCCACATGACTATGCACTTGATACCAAAACAATGAGAACTTTTGAGGAGATGGGAAATATGGGTAGGGCCACCAAGGAGTGGTCATAAAATTTTCTTCTATAAAGAACCAGATCAATAAATATAGCCATGCTTGTTTATGTGAAAATTGAGAATGAGCTCAATTATGCTATAAAAACTCAGGCTACATACAAAACATGAATCAACAAATGGAAACAATTGTTGTGCTAGAGGCTTTCTCCAAAAAAGATCCAAACACTCTTATTGCAGAAAAGGTTCTAAGTCAAGAATGTCAGGGTGATCACACTAAATTCCTTGGTGCTACTAAGTTTCGGATTTGTGTGCTTGAAGAATCCCTGGAAAAATTAAAAGAGTCTCAGGGGATGACAACAAATGTTACAAATGATATACAATAAGTAATCGAAAAACTTCCTTGCTCCTTTCTTCAAAATAATGGAGCGGTAATTCTAACATAGAGACTATAAAAAAAGAATTAAAGTAGTTGATGGAGGAGTCAAATCCTAGCTTTGCCTTCAATTTTAGGTCTATTCAAAGGTTCATTAGACATGAAAATAATTTTGATAAAGTTGACAAAGATCTGAAAAAAATTTGACGTGTTCCACATCAAATGATAGATCTACAAGTTGAAGGAGAAATCAATGGCTTTCATTTAAATGGTCTAGATGAAGACAAAGTTAAAGAAATGTTGAAGTTGTTTGATGATTATCGAAATAATCTACAACAAAACAAACAGAAGAAAGTTCAGGTTGTTTATGCAGAAGGTAGTGGTCAACAAGAGGTGGAAGAGATTCTCCACTTTGCAGTTTCCAAAACTAAGTTTTGGTGTACTCTCCTTTGTAGTTTCGACATAAGAACTTTTACAATTTTTAAGTTATGATTTTTTGAGTTTTGTAATGTCAAATTTTAGTTAAAAGTGTAATTATTCTATTTTTAGAAAAGTGTTTATTGTGGTTTACTAATTCAAGGGGTAGAGTCCTTCTTTGTAACTACCACTTTAGGCTATAAATAGAGGCTTGCATGCCATTTCAAGGGGAATTTTTAGCTTTTTAACTTTTGACAAGATATAATATTTTGAGGGAAGAAAGGAGAAAAAGAATAAACTTCGTGTTCTTAAAAATTAATAAAACAAGATACTTGTAGGACTTTGTGCCTCTAGTGTCTTTGTGAATGAATGTTCTTATCTTCATTGATTCATTCTATTGATTTCTGCACTTTCTTTCATGTTAAATGCCTATGATTAAATAATAATCTTTATTTTCGTCTCAAGAACGTGGAATATAATTGAAATACACTTTTGTTCAATTATTCATGTTATTTCCTTGTTCTTATTTTAGATCTTACAGTTTTTCCCATTATTCTTGTATCTTCTACTCATTAAAATTTCTTTTTACACATGAAAATCCCCCAAAACAACAATGTATATTTGTAAATACTATTCATTTTTAGTTTTTCTTTACTTTCAATAAAGGTATCCTTGCTTGATGATAAAGGAGAGAATTTGGCTCATAACATTGTTGTCTATAATACAAAAACTTTGGTCGCATTATTTTTTTACAGCCAATAATTTTTGGCACCCACTTTGGGGCACAATCTGTGCTTTTCCGTGCAACCCTCAAATACCCAAAAGTCCTTGCATGTTTCTTCTTGTAATAAAAAATATACATCATGAAAATATGAACAATATGAATCAAAAATATAGTACATTAGCTAGAACTTGATTGGATACAAGCTGCATAGGTTGATATTGCTTCTGATCTCTGACAATTCACATGGAATAATAGGGTTGGTGCTACTCATTTTCACTGAGCCATAGCCATACAAGACAAGGAGGAAGATCAAGAAAACCTTGTCCAAATAACAACTGCGGTTTTTTCAAGAAGACGACTAAGATAAATTGTGATAAGAGTGGTTCATAGAGTTCATCAACCACCTCGCCTTCTTGGTCAATACACTATTTCATTCTAGCATAAAGAAGGTCACCTAAGCAAGTAAAGCTAAAGGTGTTTATGACCCTTTCTTTGATTTGAAACAATAAATTCATTTTTAGTTGAACCCTAAAGGAAAAGTAAGAAGCAAAATATTTGTAAGCCTGCCTACAAGTCCTAGGGTAAAGAAACAACAACAAGAAGGTACTTTGGTAAGCCAAACACCTATTTTTTTCAAGACCGTTATACCCCAAAAGGCAGCATCTCAAAATATGGAAATACATTGGGGTAATGTTATTGAGTCATTAGACCTAGGATAATTACATAAAATACCTATAGGTTCTCAAAAGAATTCCCTAAATTTTTAAGTGATGGGAAACAAGATCCAGATGAATGCATTGTTGTATTTTTCGCTATATGTGGAATCCTTAGAGTTGAGCATGAAGATGTTGCTTTAAGGTTGTTTCTATAAACTCTCACAGATGGGATAATTGCCTGTTTTTATCATCTCATCTCGATTTCCATCACTAATTATAATACTATAAGAACTAAGTTTGAAGGCTGGTTCAAATCAGTTGAGGATGCACATGCACTTCTTGCATAATTAACTCAAATGAAGAAGGAAGATCACAAATCTATGTAGGACTTTGTTTCCAAGTTCAACAAATTGTTGAATATGATTCTTCAAGTAGTCAAGCCTACATCAAAGAATCATAAATGTTTCTTTATTGTAGTGGGTGAAGTTTGGAATCAAGACTCAAATGCAAAATGATAATTTTTGCACGTTAAATTACTAAAAATCAATTCCAATTCCAACTAAATACTCACGATTAGGCAAGGTAGGCAAAGAGAATGCAAATTAAATTTGATTTAAAAGAGTTATATCTCAATCTTGCAAGCAATTTACCTCCATATACAAATGATGTGCTCTAATTTGACAAAATGATTGCACTTGATAGCTTGAATGTTGGATTGTCTCGTAACTCAAGACTTGGACAACAAGCTAGTATGATTTAGCTTGATTTGTTTGACAAGATGATAACATGAAGGACTTATCAATGAAGCTCTTGGATTCAAATTTTTAACATGGATTTTACATTGAAGGCTCTTCCCATAAATTTATAAGTTTTGTCTCTCATTCCAAAGATCATAAGTTGGATTTTAAATGGAGGATGGTTGTTTATATAGAAGAGGATGGCGATTTTCTAAAGAATTTAAAGTTCCTTAGATATTTCTAGAGAGGAAGGGTGTGGAGAATTCTAGAAAAGTTGGAGGATTCTAGAATTCATTTAGAAATGACTAATGAGGATTAATGAATGATTAAAAGGATGACTAGTAGGAGAAAGTGGGGGCAGTTGGAGTTAGGTGGGGATGGAATTTTAAATTCCAAGATAATGGATAAGTGGGAATAATGACAAGTAAGATGTGCTACAGAATAATTAATTGAGACGCGAGAGTTATATGGTTGATGTATGGCAAGAGAATTGCTAGAAATGATAGGCTAGTGATTAGGGGTCTAAAATGAATTAATGTTAGGAAAAATTATGGATAAAATTAGTAGCGATGGAGGAGACAACGAATTTGAATGTATACAGTTATAAATTCACAACTACCAAAAGTAGGATTCATGTTAAGGAGAAATATTTTACCTGACCTAGAACAAACTCAAGCATTCACCACTAAGGTTGAAGATGATATGGTTATCGCTGAGAAATTGAGAAGAGACTCTTCAAAGTATAAAGGGAAAGATTCATACCAATTTTCTATGAAACACATGATTCAAAAATTGGCAAATTATATTCACTCTAAAGAAGCAGTTACCTCAAAAGCAACTGGTTGCTTCATACCAATATAAACCTAGAAGAAACTAGATTCCTCACAGCAACAAACATCCTTGGTTGCAAGATCCACAACCAAAATTGACTATTGAATATCCTCTAGTAAATGGAGTATTGGAAATGGAATAAGTCCATGTGTATGATGATGGACTTAAAACATAAGATAGTGTAGAACCTAGAGGTGACTCCAACATTGATTTTATAGAATATGAGTCTGGAGAAGATGGCTATGAGGATATATTCAGAGATATGAATGGTCAATCTTATGCAATATTCACAAGGTCACAAGGTTTGAAAGAAGATACCAAAAAGAATTTTGAGGCTGACAAAGTGAATGGAGTTGAAAAGCTTAAAGTTAAGGAAGCTCTTAAGGCATATCCTACAACTATAATCCTTCCTCAAGGATCTCTCTTAACTCCTCAAACAAAGACAAAGCATTCAAAAGTCAAGGTAAGTACTTCTCCTCAGACTCATTCTCTAGACAATTAGAAGATCAATGCTAATTCTAAAAATAACATGGATGTATCATCATCACCTATATAAATTCAATCACCACATTTTCTTCCAATATCGCATCATTTTATATCCTAGATCATGTCAATAAATCCAAGGTTCAAATGTCCCATGCCAAATACTTGAGATTTAATCTTGACCAGATTAATAAGATTTTTCGGTTTATCAAAGGAGATTGCCAACATAGGCAAAAATAATTCTAAATGACAAGTGGGATTAGTGACAAGTAAGAAGTGACTTAGAAGAATTGATTGAGACGTGGGAGTTATATGGTTGATGTATGGCAAGAAAATTGTTATAAACGATAGGCTAGTGACTAGGGGACTAAAATGGATTAATGTTAGGATGAACTTGGTAGTGATGAAGGAACAATGTTTTTGGATGTATACATTTTGCCCCTCTTTGAAAGGGCATTGTGACTAGAAGAACTAATGGTCTTTCAAATAATAAATATGGTCATGGATGAATGTTAGTAAGTTATGATAGATGATGCCCCCTTGAGGGGCCGTGAAGAGAAGAAAGAGATAGATGGCCATTCGAAAGAGGAAACGAGGGGTGGGATGTGCGAATGGTTGAGAGGAGGAGAGGATGGGATGTGAGAGATGAGATAATATAAAAAAGACCTGAGAAATGAGTCAACAATAGAAAATTCCCCTAGAAATGACATAGGTGAGGGAGCAAAAAATGACGGTGTCATGATTTTTAGATGTGACCTAAATGGGAAGCAACCATGATGGGATGGTGATAAAAAGAATGCTAGCTTTAAACTTATCCTAGGTAAGGACACATGTTAGGAGAGCTACATGATTATATTGGATGATTGTCTACAAGCCTTAGACATATCCCAGGCAAGGAGTCATGCCAGGGAGAGCCATAGGGGACAAGGATGATGGGCCACAAGCTTTAGATTTATCCAGGCAAGGACACATGCTAGGGAGAGACACATGTGAAAGGGATGATGGGACACACACTTTAAATGTACTCCAGGAAAGGATACATGCCAAGGAGAGTTGTAGACTTAGATTGAATGATTTAATCACAAGATTTAGATGTATCCAAGGCAAGGACACATGCCAGGGCGTTCTATGGTTAAAATAAGATAATGATTTGACAAGATTGAATAAATATTTGAATAGTGTAGCTCAAAACATATGTCAAGTGATGATGAGAGCATGGGTGAGAAATGATATGATCGAATGACCAACGGACAAAGGGGAAGAATGAGTTAGTGTGGCTGAGCCCTCCTCAGACACCCTATGTCATCGAGTGTTGCCTACATACTCTCAAAAGATCTCAGTCCGATGTAGTTCTTCCTAAGAGAGAAGAATGATGAGAGAGGACATGATATAATAGAGGATTATGATGATGGATAGTTAGAGATGTTAGTTTTTAGATAGATGATTTGACTCAGATGTTAGATTTGATGATTTGATTGATAGTTGATTTGGGATGTTGACGATGAAACAAAAGATAAATGTGTTGGAGAAATGATTCGATTTTGGATTTTATAAGTTGTTGACATGCTTGTACTAGATGATTGGATAATTTATTGATGATAGGATATAAATGTATATTATTTTTAAACATCTATCAATTATTCATTGTTGCACCAAGCCACTTATCATCATAGTCCAAGCAATCCTTTTTAATGTAGCACTAGGCAACATGCACAATTATATATGTTTATATCATGATGATGTTTTGACAGAGTGCATGTTGGACTGACACAAAAGATGCAAATATCAATACAAAGTGTATAGTTGGCCTATGCTCTTGTACAAAGATGATAAAGGGGAAAATGATAAGACAAAAGATGAAAAAAATGCCTAATAAAAGACAAAGATGTAGACAAGTAGACAAGCATAAATGATTAGACATGAATATATACATGATAAAATACATTCAAATGAGTCAAACATAATCAAAGATCATCCAAGTATCTATATGCAAATTGTGTGATCAATGTTTTGTCTATTGTCTTGAAAGCCTATGTGATTAGTGGTTATGTTATGATTCGATGTGACTGTGTTTTCCCCCATGAAATTATAAGAACCATGAGGTTAAATTGGATGGAGGATTGGATGACGTGTTATATAAGGGATTGATAAGTTTCAATTGATGAAAGTTTTGACTTAAAATGTAATGGGCAATGTGATTTGGACAAGGTGTGCTTGAGCAAGTTTGACTTAAGTACAGGAGCTAGTTTAATTATGATGGGGTGCGGTAATGTAACCCTAAGTTTGACTTGCTTTGAATCAGATGGGGAACTGAGACAAGCTTATGATTTGACGGGTGTTAGGTTTTAAATTAGTAAAGATGTGATTTGACTATGTTTGATTAGGTCGTGGTTTATCCTGATCAAGGTTAATTTTGATAAGACTAGATCAAATAAGAGATTAGATGGGATTTTATCAAGTTTGGATGGGTTGACAATGGTGGGGTTTATAATATGATATGATATAGAGGTTGACTTAGCAAAAGGGATGACTATGTTGACCATTAAACAAGCTTATAGGATTGTGATGAGTGACATAAAATGAGTTGGACTAAGTTTGACGAGGTTGAAATGGGATGTTAATGATAGTGACAGTCATGATGTGAATTTTGATTAGGATATGGATTTTGGATAAGGATATGGATTTGGATTAGGGTGTAGCTACTGAGGACATAAGACAAGATGACTTGGATGTTTTTAGATTTTATGATTTTTAGGTCTTTTTGGGTTATTTTAATTTTTAGGGATTTTGGATATATGTGTACAAACATGGGGCTAGCAAATGGAAAATCAAAAGCCTAAAAACTAGTATAGGGACTGATGGCAGATGGAATGATGAAATGATTTGGGTGATGCTCAAAGGGGATGACGAATGATGAGGAATGGACTATGGATCTCCAAGGACCACACTGTGAGGGAACCAAATGTCCTATCATAAAAATGCCATTTGGAGGATATGCCAAGGTTTTTCAAGAATATGTCTCAAGACATCATCCACTCCCTTATGAAGGTCAAGATGGGAAGAAAGGACATACATAATAGGATGAGAAACATGATGGATAAAGATGGCACATGATGCTCAAGATAGGTAGGGATAGTGGGAGGACAAATATGATGGATAAGGATGGTTAGGATATGAATGTAGGGCCTAAGTGGATTTTGCTCCCAAGTGTCTAGGTACATGCAAACAATAGATTATTTACACATGATGTTGGAAACTAGTATTCATTATGATAATTTCCCAAGGTGCTAGAAAAGTGGTTTTCACCATTAGATGAATGATTTTTTTGACTTTTACCGAAATAAGACTATGTACATTATTGTACAAGGATGGGGTTATTTGATGCCATATATTAATGTTATAAACATGAGAGATGTGTGATGTTGATGACATTGTTCTACAAGCAAAGTTGGTCTTGGACAATTGTTGTAACCTTTATTGGCTCTTGATTTTGATTCCCCTTGACATCTTGGACATGGATCTTTGTATCCCCTATGAGAGATGATGTTGCCTAGGGATATGTGGATATTAGGGTATGGTTTGTGATATGAAGGTGTGATGGATGATTGGGAGTTGGGACTAGTAGTCTCGCATGTCACTGGAGATGTTTGATGCGTTGTTCTTGATTTGTGCCATATAACAAGAGATTTTAAGGGATCCAAGACTTTTGAACTTTATTTTATTTAATTCGAGTACTTGGAAGATTATTGACCATATTATTTTTGATGTTGATTTGTTTGGCAATTGGTGCTGTCGAGTCTTTTTGATTTGCTAGCTTGATTTGACGTTGACTTCCCCTAGTGCCTTACGGAAGGTTTCACCAGAGGAAATTGTTTTTTGAATTAATTCATGATTATTTTGACTTTGATGGTCCCATAGTGCCTTGAAGAGGTTTTCACTAGGGGATGATGCTTTTTGATTTGGCTAAGTATTTGAGTTATTTTGACTTTTACTTGCTATTGGATCAAAGTTTACTTGAGTATTATACTTGATTGTTGATTATATATCCCAAAAAATTTGGCATATGATTTATTTATTTAAAAAAGGGTCTAAAGACACATATCCTTGTTCATTCCTATTGGGGAGCTTGATGGAGCAATTGTCAAGGGGAAGTAAGGGATTGACAATTGATGAAGGTGAAGGGGATGTATCAATAAGGTTGAGGAGTGGATAGTGGGAATCATGATCCTCATAGACGTTACTAGGAGATCCAATTTCGATGTCAAAGAAAGCATCCTCAATATTCAAAAAAGGATCACTAAGGGTCATCATATGGCCTGCATCCAAATCTTGATCAAATCCATTCTGATAATCATTAATTGAGATCTCATTTTGAAGTCCCATAGTCACTGTTATGACATTATCATCCTGCGATAGATTCAGAGACATGCCTTTGTATTGGTTAAAAATAAAGATATCTTATAAAAGGTGGGTGTTGACATGATATTTTCCATTTGTAAGGGATGATTATTCTGATGTGGATTTTGATATGGATGCTGATTATGAATTTTATCTTGTTATTAATGCTAACTTTGACATTAATTTTGATGCTAATGTTGATAATAGTGACACTGCAATGCTGTTATAAGATGATTTTTTGATCATGGCCACAATGAGGGCCTATTGCATAGTGTTTTCCGCATGTATCATCTTAATTTTCTAGTTTATGATGTAGGCTTTCGGATGAAGTGAATTTTGGAATTGATGGATTTCATGCAATGGATGGAAGGTGGATGGTTGGTGAATGATCGGTTTGCTATCGAAGATGAGCATGTTAAACATGGCTTTGTTATCTTGTCCTTGGTTTGGAAGTGGAAGGGCTTGATCATGATAGGGAAATGATATTGGTATATACCCTTTTGTTAGCCCTTGGATGAGGATCCTTCTGGTTTAATCTTGATTTCAATGTTGTTGCAGTCAATGAGGTCTTGGATGAAATCTTTGAAATTACAACACATATTAATAGAATGCCCATGGGTCTTATGGTATTGACACAATTGGCCTTCTCTATAACATGAGGGATTGTGTTTATTTGGATCCAAAGGCCTTGTGTTGGGGTAAATGATGATGATTGCAGTGGTTAGTCGATGAACAAAGGCTTCTAAGGATATAGGGAGAGGAGTATATTGTCTCTCTTCATGACTTTGATTGGATGTGGAAGTGTTGGAATATATATTAGATAATTGTTTGGGGTATATCTAATGAGATGATGGTATTCAATGTAGCTTAGGGGGTAGATTGGTATTGAATAATTTTGCTAGGATAGAATTCCCTTTGCTATTATGATGGGGAATGTCATGATCAAGAATATGAATGGTGGATAGAAGGTTTGACTATGATAGGTTGGAACATAGACTAGGAGTACATCGATGTTGATGGGGAAGGATGAGTGAATCTTTCATTTGAGGCAATTCAGATTTTATGGGGTTGAAGTTTGCAAGAAGTCGGGTACCCATTTCTAGGAGTCATAAAAGGACTACCTCCTTATTGGTAAAGATGTATTTTTCAATTAAGGTGACATCTAAATTTGTTTTGGAGGCCATGGATTAAGATGGGAGAAAGGATAGAGGAAGTGATTTTGGAGGGTTTAGATTAAATTTGGATATTGGACTATTTAATGAGGGCTTGCTTCTTGTTTGGTTTTAAGTTTGACTCGATGATGTGAGATAAGTGCAATAAGCTTGAGCCAATCAAGTTAGGACATGAGATAGATAAAATTTTGATGATGGGACTTGATGTTTTGATGATGCACTAAGACAAGCTATTGGGTTTGACTAAGATGGGGGGCTATGTTTGACTAGCCAAAAGGACGTAACTAAGTTGTAAATGAACTTTGATTGGGTTGACTTGGATTAGACTAGCTCAAGTGTTTAAATGATCTGTTCAAGTTGGGATTGGATGAATTGGATGATGAGATTAGACTAAGTGGATGATAAGATTTTATGGGGTGTATGATTCAAATTTGACTAAGTTTAGATACAACCAAGTTTATGATGGTGATTATGACATGTGAAAAGGGTTGTTTCTAATGTGGACTAAGGTTAGATTTGCAAACTTGATGAGATTAAAGGTGATTGGTTGAAGAGTGTGGATATTGAAAATTATAGAATATAGCTGATGTTTGATGAGGTAATGATGGGTTTGGACTTGGTTTAGTATTTTGACTTGAGGGTTGGACTAAAGACATCAGGGATGAAAAGGGACATTAAGAATAGGGGATTTTAGGTGGATTAGACATTTGGATTAAAATTGAGGTAGACTTATTACTTGTTTGGGATGATGAATGGAATGTCTAGGTCTAGGGATTTTATGTGGATTGATGTGTTGGATAGGTGAGTGATATATTAAGCTTACCTAGAGGATGATTGGTTTGATTTGAAAAATGATTAGGGTTATGATGGGGTATGACGTTGAGTAAGGAGGTCATGATAATCTTGGAGATTAATAAAACTAATTGAGATGATGATAGGGTATGCGGACATAAATTTTAACTAGGTTAGTCTAGATTGATTATTGATTTAGGTTGATGATAGGTGCTGAATTCAAACTAGTAGAATGACGAGTGCTAGCAAGAGGGTGATGGGTGACAAAATTGATAGAATGAAAAGTTTTATAAAAATGATGATGGGTGCCAAATTCATATCAACAGAGTGACATGATAACAATGGGTGCTAGGTTCAAACCAATAGGGTGACCAGATAACGACAAGTGTAAGATTCAAACCTATTAGGGTGATGGGTCTAGACCAAATTTAGACTAATGGAGGGTATCCCTAATCAATGTGGATTTCAATAATGATTAGCTCAAGGTGATGGTGTAAATGAGTTTGATCAAGGTAAACAAGGTGGAAAAATGTGCTGTGACAAATGGACAAGTATGACTAGGAGGTAGATGGGTTTAGACTATGTCAATAGGGATGACTAAGAGGGATACACGTTATGGATGTCAAGAGGAATGACTAAGTCTTAGGTGGGATGTCTAGGTCAAGAGGGGAATGACTTGATGTCTAGGAAAGCTAGATGAGGATCGAGGGTGATGACATAAGACAAGATTTTAGATATGGTGAAGGATGATAGGCTGGACAAAGGGGGAATATGGAAATATGATGGGTGATATGGTTTTGACTAGGACAAATTGAGATGATGATTAAGGCAAGCTTAGACAATAGGATGTGTGATAGGGTTGGACTAGGATGAGATGAGATGAGGATGTTTTTACCAAATGGAGATAGGATAAGATGATTAAGAGTGATGAGGTTATGACCATGATAAGATGTGACAAGATGATGCTAGTGGATTGGTGAATATTGGACTAGTGATTAGATTTGACCTAGAGTTGAGTTTTGACTAGATAATTAGTTTGTGTGTAGGGTATAAGTTTTACAAACAATAGTGGACACAACAACACATAAACAAGAGTAATCATCCCAAAAACCTATAACTAGTTACTGACCTGGGAGTGCAACTCAACATCAACCCACTGAACAACTCACCTGAGAGGTGACTAGATTGGTCTTCTAACCCTCTCTCACCATCTGTACCTAGTAAGTGATATCTAAGAATGCTATTTGACCCACCTTATATGTCTATTATAGCTAAAGGGTCTTATTCTAGGTTTGAATGGGTATCTGAGATAGTCCCATAAACACCTTTTAATATGTGGGGCTTGAGTCTGTGTAGGGTGTTGTCTGATGCCTGAGTATTGGAGTGTTACCTCCTCACCTAATGAAATCCTATGTGGGAAGTTTCACTTAAAAATAACTATCTTTTATATTTATAATCCAATGGAACACAAAGTATGGTCTTGTGCATGGTGATGAAATCCATGTCACAATCCCCTTAAGACTATAACAAGTACATGGAGATGAATTCCATGTCATGTTATCCTTAGAAAATAAAAATGTGGAGGTTTATCAATAGTTTTTGATCTCTAAGAATTGCTCTACATGTGCAAGGGAGAGTATACACCATCATAACCTAGGGTAATAAACAAGCAATCAAAAAAGTGTGCTAAATTAATTGAAATTTTGACAATCAAGCAATTTAATTATTTAGCCCTGATTAAGATGTGATCAAAATAGTTTCAAAATGCCAAATCTTTGACAAGCAACCTGCAAAATCGATTGTTAGTAGTTTTTTATTGGCCTCTTTGAGGGTAAAACTTGTAAACAAGTGTTAGACCAAAAATTATAAATCAAGACAATTTGGCGGTTAGGAGAAAAATGCCGCACCTCCACAGTCCAGTCTAATGGCTGCACATACATGAATTTGCTAAAAGATAAGGTTAGCTGAAAATAATTAGAAGAAAATTTGTGGCATATAAAGACAATGTCATGTTTCAAGTAAACGAGGTCATGAAAACATAGATGTGAATTTTAAATTCAAAACAAGAAATTTTACCTAAACGAATTGACACCTAGATTCAACAATGTCACACTTCTCATTTTCAATATCGTGGTTATGTAACCACCAATTTTCATCTGTATGACAAAAGTAACAACATAAAACAAAGTTGCATAATTTAATAACAAAATAATGGATATTATTTTCAATTAGTGGGTTGCAAAATGAGATTTCACCAGAAAATAATAGGTGGTAAAATAGAGAAATGAAATAGTAAACATAGTCTAGATCGAATGTATCTTGAAGACTCATAATTTTTGAACTGATAATGGAATGTTAGATCCAAAATCTAAAAGTAATTATTTTATTATTTGATTGTTAAAGGATTCATCAAGGATTTGAATTATTTATCATCAAATTAGATATTCTAGTGGAATGTTTATATATTTGACAATGATTTTGAATATATTATAGTGGATTATGTGAATAGAGTAAAGTCTAATGAAAATATGTTTTGGTTTTATAAAATTACAAAACTATTGTAAAAATTGCAAAATTTTAAGTTATAAACTTGAAAAAACTTAAAACTGATAGACCATAGCTCTATATAAAACTTAGTAAATAGATTGAAGTTTGGAGTGTAGGGTAGATAGGTCGATGTCACACCTTACATGAATAATGTCATGGTTCCACAATGCAATGTCACGTCTATGAAGTTGTTGGTTCATACCTAAAAAAATAAAGAGAAAAAAGTCACGGTTATAGTTATCTAAATTACGGATTATAGAGATAAAATCATACAAGTAAAACACGATAATGTAACAATCAAGTTAGATTGTGATGGTCACTATTAGTAGTTTAAGATGATGTCATGGTTATACAATATAATATTGCGGGTTTGTTTTTGCAAAAATAGTAGAAATAAATAAATTCGTGCTTAAAATGAATTAAATCATGTGGTTAAGAAGTAATATCAGGGTCACAAAGTACGAGATTGTTAATGGTCAAGTAGACCATAGTAGTCAAACTAGACAGTCTGAGATGTGATTGGTGATCATGAAGTTATGTCTTCAGAAGATGAAGTCGTGGTTGTATAGAGCAATGGCATGATTTCAACCTAGAAGTGAAAATTATGTGTTCTTGGGAACTCTAGCCTCAAATTATTATTCAACAATGTCCTGTAAACTCAATCCAATACACTAAAATATCAAGAGGGTTAAGTTAAAGGGGGATCCCACTGTGGTTGTCATTTAGGTATTAGGTAAAATTTAGAATCAAGACTCAAATAAAAAATGACAATTCCCACATGCCAAATTACTCAAAATCAATTCAAATTCTAACTAAATACTCATGATTGGGCAAGGTCGGCAAAGAGAATGCAAATAACAATTGAAATAAAATAGTTATACTTCAATCTTACAAGCAATGTATATCAAAGTATAAATGATGTGCCTTAATTTGAAAAAATGATTGCATTTGATAGCTTGAATGTTGGATTGTCTTGTGACTTGGTTCTTAGAAAACATGCTAATATGATTTAGCTTGATTTGTTTGACAAGCATGAAGGATTTATCAATGAAGCTCTTGGATTTAAAGATTTGAAATGGATTTTTCATTGAAGGCTCTTCTCATAAGTACATAAGTCTTGCCATTCATTCCAAAGATCATAAGTTGGATTTTACATGGAGGATGGTTACTTATATAGAAGAGGATGAGGAATTTATAATGAATTTAAAATTCCTTGGATATTTCTAGAAATGAAAGGTGTGAATAATTCTAGAAAAGGTGGAGGTTTCTAGAATTCATTTAGAAATGACTAATGAGGATTAGTGAATGATTAGATGATGATTAGCAGGAGAAAGTCGGGGTAGTTGGAGTTAGGTGGGATTGAATTTTAAATTGCAAGATAATGGATAAGTGGAATTAGTGACAACTAAGATGTGATTTAGAATAATTAATTGAGACATGGGAGTTATATGGTTGATGTATGGCAAGAAAATTGTTAAAAATGATAGGCTAGTGACTAGGGGGATAAAATGGATTAATGTTAGAATTAATTAGGACAAAATTAGTAGCGATTAAAGAGCGAAAAAATTTAGATATATATATTTATAAATGCACAACTGCAAAAAGTAGGATTTATGTTGAGGAGAAATATTTTACCTGACCTAGAATAAAATAAAACATTCACCATTGAGGTTGAAGATGATATGGTTATGGCTGAGAAATTAAGAAGAGACTCTTTGAAGTCTAAAGGCAAGCTTCACACCTTCGATCTAAATAAGTAGTTGCCTCAAAAGTAAATAGCTACTTCATACCAAGATATTCATAGAAGAAACTATGTTTCTCAAAGCAACAACCATTCTTGGTTGCAAGCTCCACAACCAAAAGTGACTATCGAAGCTCCTCTAGGAAATAGAGTATTGGAAATTAAACAAGTCTGTGTATGATGATGAATAACTTAAGACATAAGATCTGGGTTTTCATGATAATGAGATTGAAGAACTTGGTGGTGACTCTAGAAACACTTTATTGTAATATGAGCCCAAAGAAGATGAATACAAGGATGTATTCAAAGAGATGAATGGTCAATCTTATGTAGTATTCACAAGGTCACAAGGTTGGAATGAAGATAACAAAAATAAGCAGGACACTAACAAAGTGAACCAAGGAGAAAAGGTTAATATTAGGAAGATCCTAAGGCATTTCCTATAAATATAATCCTTATTCAAGGATATCCCTTACCTCCTTAAATAAAGACAAAGAAATCGGAAGTCAATGTGAGTACTTATCCTCAGACTCATTCTCTATAAAATTAGAAGATCATTGCTAATTATAAAAATAACATGGATGTATTTTAATCACCTATAAATTTAGACACCACATTTAATTCCAATATCCCTTTATTTGATATCTTAGATCATGTCAATAAATCCAAGATTCAAATTCCCCAAGCCAAATACTTGAGATCTAATGCTGACCTTAATAGGATTTCCAATTTATCAAAAGGAGAGATTGCCAACATAGACAAAAGTAATTCTAAATAAATATTTGCTACACCTTCTCACTTGAAACTCTTAATAAATACCATGGCTACGTCTACTTATAATCTTGGAAAATAATAACTATTTTATATCCTTTTTATTGAAAGGCTACAAGCTAAGCAAATGTATATACTGAAGCCTTTGATAATGTCATGCCGACCAATGTTTCTCACATTCTAAGACTCACAAAAAAAATTTGTCGATGTTTTTTAAATAACAACCAAACATGTCTCATTAGTTGGCCATATCAGGGATTATGCCAAGATCACTAGATCAACAAATACATGAGTTTTATGAGTGATGCGAGACATGGATTACACAAAGACAAAAAAAAAGAAAGTATACACAAATTGCAAGTAATTAAAATCACATAAATGAGATAATTACAAAAACATGTAACAACAAAGATCCAACACTCTCCATGAATATCTCACAAAATGAAGATGTACAAATAAGAGAGTAAAATGTATAAATCCTTCAACAACTATAAAGAGCCTATAATAAGCATGTAACTCCTATGACGAAATAACATCCACTAACAAATGATGATTGACAAGAGTATCTCCCTATGTGTATGTACACCTAAGCAAGTTAATCCCACAAGTGTAGAAAAACTCCATGTGTGTAGAATTAATCTAATAAACTAATAAAAGGAAAATAATATCCTATACTAACACCCCCCATAAGTGCAAATTAGTTGGGTATAATAAATGGGTCTGGACAATAAGGCATGATAAACTACCTAGGTACAAAACAACTCTCATAAAGTGGAGAAAAGGATAAAACACAGGAAAAAAATCCCACCCAAAAGAGAGAAAATAAGAAGAGAGGGATAAAAATCCCCATAGAAGATGATGCTAACGTAACCCACACTCCAAGTATAACTCGTAAGATGACCAATGTCGATGACGAGATATTTTTCCTGAAGAATATAGAAGCTCCATCTGTATCGATCAATTTTTATTCCTTTTTCCAAAGGAATAACATGATATGTGTACTAAAAATCTTCCCATTCCATAATGTAAAATGAAGGTAGCAGTATGTAGATATTTGAAAATGGTTCAAAAATGAAGCATGGCATAATATGACAAGATTACATATAAGAACAATAGGTAATGCTACGGAAGTGGATCTATCAGAAGAAGGACATGGAAAATTTGATGGAAGAATGTCCATGTGAAGAGGAGAGCTCGACTCAACAACTATTAAAACTCAAGAAGATACTACAGATGAAATACACAAATCTATGATATGAATGCCCACATGAACATATGAGTCATCAAAGCTCTCCATGGGTGTATTCACATTGGAAATAGTAAACTCCTCCAAAGTACAAGACTATGAAGGTTCTAGAAGAGCAACATCCTAAATAGGGACAATAGTAGAATCTATAATAGGACAACTAAGGTCAGGCAGAATCTCATCCTATAGTGGTGACTCAATAGAAGGAAGAACACAGTCTAACCTGAATGTGTCATCACAAGAAATAGGAGTAGTAGGAGGGAGTACAATAGTATTTGAAGAGATGATAAGAAGAAGAGTAGTGATATATATCTTAGCAGGATCTCTGAGAAGAGACTGTAGAATTCTTCAAATAGTGTAGGGACACTATGTATGCTCCACATGGTAATGAATATCCATGAAAATATGAAATAATAAGGAACCAAAAACCTTATCACAAGTGTTAGCCCACTTATTATACCTAACATAATCAGTGGGAGTAGGAATCTATCCATATAGGTATGAAATATGATTCTTGATTGCGAGGAAGTGTTCTTGTAAGCACACCAAGAAGTATAGTTGGTATTTCTAAGAAGAAACATTGGTGTAAAATCAAATCTCCTTATCAGATGATATCTCTCAAGTGGAGTCAACATAACTAAGAGAAAACACCAAATAAATAAAAGGAGAAAAACATTGCATAAGTGACAATGCACACTCAATGAATGAAAATCGGGATCTACTGATAATGCATCCAAGAATATGAGAGTAATCTATGCAAATGACACCAAAGTGGAACACAAGTCACACAAATTTAGTGTGCACACAAGAGATAAAATAGGGCCAACAATAACCCCTAAAAAACAATCAATAATGAACCCCCTTGTGTTTGTAAGTAACACAACATGTTCAAATGTATGGACATGTCACTTAGTTAGAAATGTGTCCAAATAGGTAAGAAAAAATAATGCACAAGTGCTAATACATGTCTCAATGAATGGACATTAGACGCAGCTGATAATGCATTCAAATGAGAGCCATCAATGTAGTTGACATAATAAGTGAAAAAACAAACTAGTGAAACAAGAGGATGTCGGGCTCTATCGATAATGCATCCATGTATAAATATCAACAAGACATATACAATGTTTTTTGTGAGGGGTTATAACTACCTATCATATCAGACTTCACCCTCTAGTGGAAGGAAGTACAATGGAATTATTGAACAAGGGGCCACAACACAAGGGTTTGAGGGTAGCTGCCCCTAGTGGGGTCAAGGGGTAGAGCCCCTTGTAGGGTCCAGGATAAATCCCCTGACATGTTTCCTATTTTAGTATAGGGTAGGGTTGAGGGGCATCACCCCTAACATAAAATTCTATTTAGAGCTTGTGCAACCCTTGGAATTGCCCAAAATTCACTAATTTTATCTCAAAAATGCCCCCTTAGAAAGGACATTCGATTAACATCTCCCATTTTGACACTTTATAATTTTAGTGCATTTTACAAAAAAGATAAGACCAATGGATGAGGCACAAAAAATATGCAAACAATACTCAATTATGAGTCATCGATCAAAATTTATTTCAATTTTCATGTTCTTGTCATTAATGGCAATAATTAATTAAAATTGCACAATATTTAAATGCTATAAGGGTTAAAAACTAGACCTAGACTTGAAACTAAGCATTGCAATTAGAATTGAACTCCTGACCTCTTCATAGAAAATTACAAATATTATCCAATCCTCCTATGCACCCTTATGTTCTTCTTAATGAAAAACTTCCTTCTTAAGGCGAAATAAAAGGCAACTCTTTTAAAAGATTATTAAAAAATACCATGTTTCAAAAGATTTTTAGGGCACAACAGAATATTAAGTCAAATTTTTATAACTCAACTTAGAACAAAAGAGAATCAATGACTGCCATATGCATATACAGGTTTTAAAATATTCTAAAGTGAAATGGGTGCCCCAATGGAAACCCATGCCCCAAAATGAAGTGTCATATTGCAGGGAGGACACCGAAATAACAAACCACACTCAAGAACATGAAAAAATGAGAACAAAAACAGGAATGGCATCCAAAACTAAGGTTTTAATAATGAAAAATGGTGTCCAAATCTATTTTTTTAATATAAATATGGAGTTTTAACAATGAAAATGGTGCCCCAAGTAGAAAATATAGGTTGAAAGTGGCACCTAGGTTTGCAATAATTTTGCCTAGGTAGAAAAATGGCACCCAAGGGGTGTTGGGGCAAAAATATTACCGCCCCTGATCAAATGGATTTGCCTCATGATACATTCTTAATAAATGTATTCAATCAAAATATGGAACATGAATAAAAGACCAAAATCACAGTGTGCAAATCATAAGACGCATAAGCTAATATTCTTTATGAATATGTGGGCCTAGGGAACTACATGATGATTTTTGAGAGAGAATCAGGTGTACCATAAATTGTATAAGGTGACTCTAATTAGGTTTGGATGCTTGAATTTGATGGTAGATGATCTTTGGCTAGTGATAGAGTTGGAATTATTTTTATTTCACTAAATACATAATTTTTTATCTACTCTTACAAGATTTAGTTTGAATGTATGAATAACACTCTTGAATATGAAGCAATTCTTTTGAAATTACAAACCTCTAAAGAAATGGGAATAAAAGACTTGGAGGCATGAAATGATGATGATCTCATTGTGAAACAAGTGAAGAACCAATATCAAGTAGAAAATGACCATTTAAGGCACTACAATAATCATGTGGGACTCTATTGAGGCATTATAAGTATTTTTAATCACACCTATTCCAATGGATGATAATGCAAAGTGATGTAGGTGCATGTATATAGTAATTAAATTTTGTAAATTTTGGTCTTAATTATGTGTTAGGGGTCATATCTTGTCAATTTTAAGCTTTTTCATGCTTCACTTTGCATTGTAATAGTCATTTTAGCTTGTTTCTAGATTTCTCGTCAAAACTGAAATTTAATTTTTTAAACTAGTTATAAAAGGTTTCAAGAGTTTTTATTACTTATAATGTTTGTTTTTGTCTTGATAATTTATATAGGGGGTCAATTTATGTCCTAGGCATGATCTAGAATAATTCAAATATCCTAAACCTTGTATGTCTATGTTAACCTCACTTAAGAGTTAAGTCTTAAGTAGGGATACAAAGAATTGGTTAGGTAGTTTGAGAAATTGTAGGAGTTGTAATGAAGAGTGGAGGGTTAGGAGAGAGATAAGGTACATGAGATAAGGGTATAAGGTAGGAAAATAGATAATAAGCATCAATCTTTTGAAAAATAAGCATAATTCTGTCAAGACATGGCTGTCAAAATAGGACTACATGAAATTTACATTCAAAACACAATAGGACTATCTTATTCAGTTGATATTTCAATATATTCTTTGTGTATCTAGAAAGTGAATTATATTGTTGTTTTGTAACTCTGTTTACTGCTTTAGGACATCTTTTATTCATATTTTAGGCTTATGAACAACTACAAGTTTCTTGCAGTCTAGAAATGTGTAGGTACAATCACAAAAAAAAAAAAAATTTATTCACTTTTTAAGATTGAAAATTATAAAATTAGATATAAGGGTAACTAATGGTGGAGACGACCTCCAATATAAATAATTGAAAAATATTTCACCAAATTCAAATTATCTTTTTTAATTCTCTTAGCGTATATACATGCCTACTAGGGTTTGAAGGACTAATATCATTATAACTTAAAATTTAACCCTTTAAAATTATTAATTTTTTTTATAAAGGTGGAAGAAGATATTTTTGAGGTGTTATAAGTGTTTTCAAGATGGTTTTATATCTTTAGATAAATTTATTTTAAAAACTCAATCTGTAGGCCTAGAAAAACTTGTTTTGTATTTTCTTATATTTTCAAGGTTGGAAGAAGATTAAAATGAATATGACAATTAGAGATAACATAAAATAAGTTTGAATAAGGATTTTATTAAAATAAGACTCCTTATTTTGATCTCAAGTTACCATAAATAATGTCAAGAAGTCTTCTAGGCCTATTTTCTCATTCAAGCAAGCTGCAAATTAATTCTTCCTTTATCCATCACCATTACTTTTTGGTATTGGAGTAGGTTTGGTTGTGATTTAAGGTGAATTAATAAGAAATATTTTATTAATAGAAGTGAAGAGCAGGTTGTGAAAAATAAATTTTAAAGAAAGTGCAAGAATGACACTTAGAAGAATAGTCAGAGGTGGTGCTAGAGCAGGTCAAAGAAGACAACCAAAAAATGTATTGATAGAGGAGATAAGAAAATTATAGACACATTTGGATGTAATATAATTTATTAAAGTAAGAGGTGTTGTGATAGGTGAGTAAGTGAAGGAGAGGAATAAACACTAAGAATTTGTAGAAGAAAAATGTTAAGAAAGAATGGAAGAAAGACTTTTGAAAGCAGTCATAGGAATATGATCAAATCTTAAATTGAAAGTTTTAGTAAATAGAGGTATCCAAAATATTGAAAAATTAGTAGATTGAATATCTGCAATGGGCAAGTATTTTAACTTTGAATGAATAGTAGAAGACAAGAAGGTCAAGTTTGCCTGTATAAGGTTGAAGGGACATGCATCTCTTTGGTGGGATAGTGTCCAAGAGGAAAGAAAGAAAAGAAATAAAGAGAAGATCAAGAGTTGAGACATAATGGTAGCCAAATTGAAAGGTAAATTCATGCCAAAATATTACTAGAGTAATCTATTCAAGAAACTTTAAAACCTAAAGTAAAAGTACATAATAATGAAATATTATACGTAAGAGCTCTACAGATTAATAATCAGGGCAAGTTAACAATGTGAAAAAGGTGGTTATATTCATCAGTAGATTAAATTTCAATATCCAAGATGAAATCAATCTTATATCACCAAGATCAGTGGAGGAAACATATTAATTTACCCTTAAAGCAAAGGAGAAACTATCTAGGAAGCAAACTTGGCATTCAAGGGACAAAGACAAAACTTTTAGAGGTAGAGGACAACATAGTGGTAGGAGTCAGTTGTAGGTCCATAATGAAGAAGCTAGTAGTTCATAAAGTCAAAGTCAATATATAAGAAGTGGATATTTTTTTAGAGGCATGAGACCATACACAAGAGGTAGAGAAAGAAGCTTTTAGGGAAAGTGCTTCAAGTGTAATAGGTATGCTGGACATAGGTCATATGAAATTCCTAAAAATATGTAAAAAAGACATGCAAGAACTGAAGGCAACAATCAAGTTGTTCAAACTGAGGAAGATAGTATGAGATCCTTCTCATGAGGATGCACTGAAGTAGGAGAGCCTTTGCTTATGAAGAGAGTATTGCTCATACCCAACAAGGATATCAATGAACCAACATAGAACAAATTATTGTTCAAAACCACCCACAAGTCCAAAGGTAAGTGTTGCAAGATAATTATAGATAGTGGTAGTAAAAATAATCTAGTATCTTAAAAAATTATTGATAAGTTAGAATTGAAAAAGTTAACATACCCATTCCTTACAAAATATCATGGCTACAAAAAGGACACCAAGTCTTAGTAAATAAGCAATGCAAAGTAGAGTTTTAAATAGGAAGCTATAAGGATGAAGTATTATGTGATTTCTTGCCCATGGATGTCTGCCATATCCTATTGGGTAGACCTTGAAAATTTGATAAAAGATCCATCCATGATCGGAGAATCAATACTTACACTTGTGAAAAATATGAAAACACTTATACCATTGAAAGAGGAAAATGCAACAGTAGAAGACAGTCCTAAGGTACTAATTGTAGATTAAAAATTGAAGAGGGAGTTAGTCAATTGTTAGTGAAATAACAAAAAATAACTTAGGGACATAACCAATCAAGTCCAATATTTTGGGCAAGTTATGAGGGTACTAAACAATAAATACCATTGGAAGGATGAATACAATTTTTTCACTTCCCTTGAAGACGTACTTGATGACCAATATGTAGATGTTGAGCTTAGCTTATGGGCCAGGAGTCTTTGGAGATGCTAGTATTTCGTGGGAAACATCTCTCCTTGTTCACTTATGGTTTGTCTGAGCACATGAGATAAGAAGGTGAAGTTTCTTTCTATATTTTAGCGTAATAACATTACACTTAAAAAGATTATCTTTAATAGTCATTCAACCTTGCTTTTATAGACTTTTAGAATGATTATAGACCATTGAATCAAGATCAAGATCAGTGGTGGAGAATTATTCTCCCCACTCATGATTACATACACAGATTGTGTAAGATATGATATTTAAGACATTTTTGGAGTGTGGAAAGAAAGTAAAATGATGGCCTCTTGGAGTATGTAAGAGGGGTGTAAGTGGAAGAGTGTGTAAGAGAAGTGTAAGAACTTGATTTCAATCCTACTCTTTTCAATTGAGTTTATTGAATGACATCACCTATATGAGGTAATAAATCACTTTTTATTTAAGAAATTAGGATAACTTCAAAAAGTTATGGAATTTTCTATTAAAAGAAGATTAGGTTAATTAATCAGAGATTAATTAGAAATTAGAAGAATGGGACCTTTATAATAATATTTTATCCATCAAATATTCATTTAATTTGCTTGTGATAATGTTTACAAAGGTTAAAATTGATATTGGATGCATTTGATTAGATCAATATTGTGAAATGATCCATTAGTCACCATGATTTTAGATTAAAACACTAGTTGTACAGGTAAATTGAGTTTAATACTGATTTTCAATAGAATTTACATGTGATTATGAAAAATCATTTTGAAACATAGTTTAGACACTAAAGTGGTTAAAATGAGATATATACACTGATAACAAGTGGGAAAGAGTTCTTACACCTAATTAAAGAATAAGAGGTAAGCTATGCATTAGTTAACATACCTAAAATAATTATTACAACTATTAAAATGACTGATCTTCCTCTAAATATTTAGAATCTGTTGAGTGAGCTTGTTGATATAGTTGTGGATGATTTACCTAACGAACTACCTCTAATGAGAAACATCAGTCACCGTGTAGACTTGATTTCAGGAGCCAATCTGCCAAACAAGCCAGCTTATAGGATGACACCAAAATAGAATGAAGAGATAAAAATGCAAGTGCAAGAATTGTTAGACAAATGCCTGATCAGAAGGCTTGAGTCTTTGTGTAGTAATAATAATCCTAACCCTTAATCAGGATGGAGAATGGAGAATGTGCATGGATTTCAGAGTTATAAACAAGATTACAATCATGTATAGATTTTCATTGCCTAGATTTGATGATCTCATTGATTGTTAAAGTGGTGCAAGGTAATTTTTCAAGATAGACTTAAAAAGTGACTATCATCAGATTAGGATCAGAGAGGGAGATGAATGGAAAACAATTTTTAAGACTAATGATGGATTGTATGAATGGATTGTGATGCCATTTAGGTTGAATAATGCTCCAAGTACCTTCATAATGCTTATGAATGAAGTAATCAAGGATTTTACAGTTAAATTTATCATTGTTTACTTATATGATATTCTAATTTACAATCATTCAAGAGAGGAGCATCTTAAATATTTTTAGAATTGTCTTAAACAAGTTACAAGAAAAAAAGTTGTTAATTAATCTTAATAAGTGTAGTTTTATGAAGATAGAGTTGGTTTAGTTGGGGGTTGTTATTTCCAAAGAGGGCTTGAAGATGGATAAAGATGAGGTCAAAGACATAGTAGAATGTCCTACTCCAAGAAGCACATTTGAGGTAAGGACCTTCCATGGTTTGGCTAGCTTTTATAAAAAAACTATTAAAAATTTTAGTCGCATTTGTGCTCCAATAGTTGAAACTATCAAAGGGAACAAAAAATATTTCAATGGACTGAGGTAACTAAGAATTTTTTTCAATTTTCAAATAATAAAATCGTAAAGCAACCTATCCTAACTTTGCCTGATTTTAAAAAGTTATTCCAAGTAGAGTGTGATGCTAGCGGGACTGTCATATGAGTTATTTTGAGCCAAAAAGGTAAACCAATTTCCCACTTCAGTGAAAAACTCAATGAGGCAAAGGAGAAATATTCAACCTATGACCATGATTTTTATGTGATTGTACAAGCTTTGAGTAAATGGAGGCACTATTTGATGCCTAAATAGTTTGTGATTTATACAAAAAACCATGCCTTACAATTCTTTAATAGTCAAACTAAATCGAGTCAAAGGCATATGAAGTGGGTTGAGCTTTTTATTTATTTTTGTTATCAAACATAAGAGTGGGAAAAATAACAAAGTAGCAGACGCATTAAGCATAATAAATCTAATTATGCAGGACTATCAAGTGAATGTTTTAAGATTTGATTCATTGAAAGACTTGTACAGAGAAGATTATGATTTTAAGGAGGCCTATGAATCATGTAAGAATCTCTTAAGTAGGGATAGGATTCCATGGATGGACTATATGATACAAAAGGGCTATTATTTAGAGGCATCCAATTATACATACCTTGAGGATCCATGAGAGAAAATATGCTAAAAGAAAAACATATTGATAGCTTAGCATGTCATTTTGGGCAAACAAAGACACTTGATCAAATGAGTGCATATTATTATTAGCCAGAGATGCATGTTGATGTGAAGAGGTTTGTATAAATGTGCAGAGTATGCCAACATGCTAAAGGGAAAAGTTATAATGTAGGCCTATACCAGCCACTACCTATTCCTAGTAGACCATGGGATGTAATTAACATGGATTTTGTATTTGTATTTCCAAAGACACAAAAAGGTAATTATTCCATCTTTATTATAGTTGATATGTTTTATAAAATGGCACATTTCATATCTACATAAAAATAAGTGATGCAACCAATATTGCTAATCTATTCTTTAAAGAGGTAGTGAGATTGGTTAGTCTTCCTAGGATTATTGTTTCAGATAACGATACAAAATTTATGGAAATTTTCTGGAGGAATATTTGGTATAAATTAGGAAATAATTTTTAATTTATTTCAACTTACCATCTTAATACTGATGGTCAAACTCAAGTGGTCAACATGAGTCTTGGAAACATACTTAGAAGTTTGTTAAATGACCACCCAAAATAATGGGATCAAGTACTAGATATGACATAATTTTCATATAATGATTATTCAAACATAAGTATAGGTTAAAAACCATTCCAAATTATATATGGAATCAATCCAAGAGGAGTCTATGAGTTGAGAAACTTGGGCAAGTAAGAGAAAATAAGTGTATAAGGTGAGAATTTTGTTACAACAATTCAATAATTGCATGAACATGTCAAACCAAAATTGTAGATAAGCACATATAAGTATAAAAAAAGTTTTGATATGAGAATAAAATAATTCAATTTTGAAGTAGGTGATATAGTGCTAGCACATCTCAAAAAATAAATATTCCTTAAGGAGGAATATTATAAATTAAAGATCACTAAAATTAGACCTTGTAAGGTCTTAATGAAATTGTCTGCTAATGCTTATGAGTTGGAACTTTCATTTTATATTATAATCTCACTTTTTTTAATGTATAAAACCTATACCATTTCAAAGGAGAGGAAAAAATAGAGAAATCACTTGAAAACAATGATGATCAGATCATTAACTGGGAGCAGTGGTTACCAAAAGCACAACAATATGATATATAAACCATTATTGACAATAATATAGTCAAAAATACCATAGTTAAAGAGTAATTTAAGTACTTATTCAAGTGGAAAAACCATCCACTCAAGGATACAACTTGGATGACACCTTTACAAATAGCAAAGTATGGCAACATTGTAGAAGATATCATGAGTAAGAGCTCATGAACCTTTTTTGTTCTCAAGGAGTTTGATGCAAGTGCATGTATATAATAGTTAAATTTTGGTATTAATTATATGTTAATAATTATATATTTTACATTTTAATATTTTTGATGGTTCAATTTGCATTTTAATAGTCATTTTGGCTTGTTTTTAGTTTTCCCACCAAAACTAAAATTTGAATTTCTAAACTAGTTCTATGAGGTTTCAAGAGTTTTTATCAATTCTAATGTTTATTTTTGTATTGATCCTTTATGGAGGGGGTAAAATTAGGTATTAAAAATAAACCAAAATAATTCAAATGTCCTAAACCTTAAATATCTATGTTAACCTCACTTAAGAGTTAAGTCTTAAGTAGGGTTACAAAGAATTGGTAAGGTAATTTGAGAAATTTTACGAGTTGGAACAAAGAGTGGAAGATTAAGAGAGACATAATTTATGTGAGAGGAGGGTATAAGTTATATAAATTAGGCAATAAGTATCAAGATTTTTAAAAACAAGAAGAATTATATCAATACATGGTTGTCAAAATAGGACTATATAAAGTTTGCATTCAAAACACAATAGAAGGACTATCTTATTTATTTGATATTGTGATATATTACTTGTGTATTATTTTAAGTGAATGATATTATTATTTTTAAACCCTATTTAATACTTTGGGACATATTTTATTCATATTTCTTGCAGTATAGAAATGTGTAGGTACAATAACAAAATAATTTTTTAATTCACTTTATAATATTGTTCAAAGTATCAAATTGTATGGAAGGGTAGGTAACTTTAGGAAATACCACCTCCAAGAGAAATAATTTAAAAATAGTTCAGCAAATTTAAATTATCTCTTTTTGAATGCTCTTAGCCTATGTATAGGCATGCTAGGGTTTGAAGTATTAAAATCATTATAAATTAAAATTTAACCCTTAAAAATTGTAGAAAATTTGTATAGATGTGAAATAGGATATTTATGAGGTGTTAAAAGTGGTTTTATGGTGGTTTGACATCTTTAGATAAAGTTATTCTAAAAATTCAGTCTGCAGGCCTAAAAAACCTTGTTTTCTATTTTCTTGTGTTTTCAAGGTTGTAAGAAGGTTAAAATGAATATTATGAGTAGAGATAACATCAATTAAATGTGAATAAAGATTTTATAAAAATAAGACTCCTTGTTTTTATCTCAAGTTACCATAAAGAAGGTCAAGAATGCTTGTAGGCCTATTTTCTCAATCAAACAAGCTGCAAGTAAATTCTTCCTTTACCCATCACCATCACAAAGGTAGGTGCACTTGTAGTTTATGATTCACTAATTATCCCTCATCTTTGAATGGATAAAAAAATAAACCATGGAAATAATGTCTAGGCCTAGTGTGTTTGACAATGTATAAGATTGTCAAGTTTTCAACAATGATGAACAAATAATATCCTTCCTTGAAAATGCAAATAATTTTGGAAATATGTACTTCTAGGGTATCACTTCCACATATATGAAATCACATGTTTAAGATGATGAAAATGATATTTTTTATATTTTCTCAACCAAGGATCCTAAAAGGCCCATAAACTTAAAATGGAAGTGACCATGAAGGGGTGATTTGGTTGAAAAATAATAAGATTCTGAAAGGTTTGGTTTCTCTAGAAGCCTTGTTTAATAAGCATGATAGGTATGTCAAATAAATTTTTTAAAAAGAACCAATTGAATCTTTTGAGTATGAAAAGGTAAATATGAGTACTTCTAAAGAACCTAGATACGTTGACATAAGAAAAAATTGATTGAAAGAAGAGAGACACATGTTTTGTTAGGTTGTGGAGCTAAAAGCTTCACGCGAATGGAAACAGAAGGAGGTTGTTGAGTTGCAAGAAATCGACGTCGGTCTGATCAACCAACGTTGGTCATCTTCAGTGTTACAATAACTGATGTCGGTTATGGGTTAGCCGACATCGGTCAGACATGAACCGATGTTGGCAGCCTATGTGTGCATGCGTTTGCATGCGTCTTCAGAACTGATCTATTTTTGGACGGACAGTTAGTTTGCATGGAAAAGACTAATTTTAGTCTTGGAGCTATGGTTCTAATTATTATAATTAGAAGTCTAATTATTGTTTGTATGGGATCTATATAATAGACTCATAGGCTGTATTGTAAAGTGTGCTAGATAGAGAGAGCAAGGTTGGCTCCTCATAGTGCCACAATGCCAAGTGTATATGATTAGGTAGATCTATGTGACAGCAAGATATTGTAGAAGATCCACAAGGGTGCTAGTTTGGAGAATCAAAAGAATTCTTCATGTGTGTATGATCTCAGTCGGCAGGTTGTGCAAGGCCAGGTTGATCTACGGTATAGCAAGATCAAGTGAGATCTACATGTGTAAGTAAGGTCGATTGATCTACAGGTGGCAGCAAGATCAGGAAGATCAATAACACAATAGGTAGCAAGATCAGGTGAGATCTACTTGGAGTACATGGTGTACTCAGACTTGGAGTACTTTGAGTACTCAGTTGTACTGGCAGTATTGTTACTGACTGATTGGAGGTGAATAACAACTCTGTGCTTGGGTTGTTTGTTGTGACCATAATTTAGAGAGAGCTTTGAGGGAGAATTACTGAGAGTCCTAGAGGTGTGGGAAGCCTCAGAGGTGTAAGAAGAGTGTGGCACTTCTTTATTGTAATTTTATTTCTAGAAGAGTATTAATACAATTGGGTATTGTCTCTCATATTTTGTGTTATTTCTGAATTTCTAGTTACTTGTTACTTCTAGTTAAATTCTGTGTTTAGTTGCTTATACAAATTCAATCAACTGTGCTCTTTATGAGTTGGGGGTCCTGACAAGTGGTATCAGAGTGAGGTTAAGCTCACTAATAGGTGGTAAAGCTTGTTAAGTGTGTTGATTACAGGTCACTCTCAGGGTTTTTTGATTGAGTGGGAGTATAGCAATGGCAGAAGAAAGTATAGAGGAATTCAAAAGCAAGAATAATCAATTACGGTGTTATGAAAAGAAAGAGCAGGTAAAGAAAGATTGCTGGTTGGTAGCAGATCAACATGAAGGAAATAAAGGAGCATGTGTTGCAGGTATTGTTGCACTGGTTGTTCTGGTATATTTCTTGGATAAAGTAGAATCTTAGTTTATAGATTCTGTTGCCTCTTTCCATGCAGCCCCAAATAGAGTATTTTTCCATGTTAAGGTCCATGGAGACTTTGGAAAGATTTATTTAGGGGCTGGTGTGCCTTGTCAAAGTTTTGGCAAAGGGGAAGTGCGGCTAAAATTATAGATGACCAACACATGAGTGTTGAAGGATGTCATGCAGGTCCCAGTTTTGAAGATGAGGCTAATTTCTTCAAAAAAGTTGGGTGATGAGAGATGCACAGTAACTCTCACAGTGGATGCACTTGAATTAGCTGGTGGCAAGAAAGTAGGTATTCTTTATCTACCTATTTGTATTACTGATTCTTCTTCTGTTGCGAAGACATGGCTTTGTAGGCTTGGTCACATGAGTAAGAAGGAGATGCATGTTCTTAAGAAGAAGTCAGATGTGTTTGACAAATTTAAGAACTAGAAAGCCTTGGTGTTTATGAAGGAGATGATGGACAGAGATCAGCGGAAGAGACTGAATAACTCTGAGCAGGGTAGTTTGGACAGGTTGTTGATCTAAGGTGAGCTCGCGGGTAAAAAGTCATCACTCACAGCAAAACACAGTTACCAGTTTCGGTCAGGTGAGAACCAACATCGAACAGATAGCTACTAATGTCGGTCATGTGCAGACAGGCAAAGTCTTTAGTTTTGAGCAGGTGGTGATTGACGTTGATCAGGGAACCAACATCGGTGATAGGTAGACACTGATGTTGGTTAGGGAACTGGTGTCAGCAGTCAGGTTAGTCGCATGAAACCGACATCGATCAGATGCAGACTGGGTGGTGATCGACATCGGTCACTGAAATAGATTTTGGGCAGACAACAAGCTGTCAAGAAGTCTTAAATGCCCATATAGAGGACTGAAAGTGTAAGTAAGCCTCAAATTTTTTATTCTCCTTCTTTATACTTATTGCTCACTATAGAGCAGGTAAGATCCAAGAAACAGTGGGAGCATGGCATGAATTCTTTAGAGAAGAACGAAATGGGAGATTTGGTAGAGTTGCCAGCCGGTATGAAAGCACTGAGAGATGAATGGATTCTTTGGTTAAAGAAGAGAGGGAATGGACACTTGAGATGGAAGACCAGGTCATATGGTCTTGAGAAAGCTGCAAGACAGTGGTACAAGTTTGACAGGTGTATGACAAAGCATGACTTTAGTCAATGTCATTGTAACCATTGTGTTTACTTTACCAGGTTGGATGATGATTGCAACATTATCCTATTACTGTATGTAGAGGGGTCACACATGCAGGGTTTTGTTGAGCTAAAGGTAAATTTAGTTCAGTGGTATGTCATGAAGAATTTGAGAGCAGCGAAATTATTTGACATGAGTTTTTATAGAGACATGGAAGGTCACAGGTTGATTTTGTCTCCAGATGATTATGTGGATAAGGTAGTGGTGAGGTTCAAGATGCGGGATGCAGAACCAATTTGCACACTTATGGATGGACAGTTCACAGAATAGGGTCCAAATTCACATGATGAGGTTAAGTACATGTGTACTAGACCTATTGTTGCCCTAGTAGCGGGTGTTGTCAACAAGTTCATAGCTAATTCAAGAAAGAAGCACTAGAGAGTAGTTCAGTGGGTTTTCAGGGATCTGAGAGGGACCAGCAGCAGGTATACATGCGATGCAGGGCCAGGGACTTCTCTACATGGGTATGTAGATTCAGATGTGGCAGGTTACTTGGATGACATGCGGTGCACCACAGGATGTGTGGTGATTGGTCTTCAAGATTGATCTTGAAGAGGGATACAAGCCAAAAATAGATTAGATGATGTATAGATACAGGTACAGGTGTAGTTGTTTATCTCCAAGTGGGAGATTGTTAGGTTGTGGAGCTAAAAGCTTCACCCAGATGCAAATAGAAGGAGGTTACTGAGTTGCAGGCAACCGACATCAGTTTGATCAACTGACATCGGTCATCTTCAGTGTTATAGTAATTGACGTCGATTATGGGTTGGACAACATCGGTCAGACATGAACCGACATCGGTAGCCTATGTGTGCATGCGTTTGCATGCATCTCTGAAACTGGTCTATTTTCAGACGGACAGGTAGTTTACATGGTAAAGACTAATTTTAGTCTTGGAGCTGTGGTTCTAATTATTGTAATTAAAAGTATAATTATTGTTTGTATAGGATCTATATAATAGACTCATGGGCTATATTGTAAAGTGTACTAGATAGAGAGAGAAAGGTTGGCTCCTCATAGTGCCACAGTGCCAAGTGTGTATGATCAAGTAGATCTGTGAGAGAGCAAGATCTTGTAGAAGATCCACAGGGGTGCTGGTTTAGAAAATCAGAAGGGTTTTTTATGTGTGTATAATCTTGGTCGACAGGTTGTACAAGGCCAGGTTGATCTGCGATATAGAAAGATCAGGTGAGATCTACATGTGTAAGTAAGGTCGATTGATCTGCAGGTGTGTGTGTGTGTGCGAGGTCTAGGTTTGCAGGTATGCAAAACCAGGTTGATCTATAGGTGGTAGCAAGATCAGGGAGATCAACAACACAATAGGTAGCAAGATCAGGTGAGATCTACTTGGAGCACGTGGTGTACTCAGACCTAGAGTACTTTGAGTACTCAATTGTACTAGTAGTATTGTTACTGACTGGTTGGAGGTGAACAATAGCTCTGTGCTTGAGTTGTTTATTGTGACCGTAATTGAGAGAGAGATTTGAGGAAGAATTACTGAGAGTCCTAGAGGTGTGGGAAGCCTCAGAGGTGTAAGAAGAGTGTGGCACTTCTTTATTGTAATTTTCTTTCTGGAAGAGTATTAATACAATTGGGTATTGTCTCTCATATTCTGTGTTATTTTTGAATTTCTAGTTACTTGTTACTTTTGGTTAAATTCCGTGTTTAGTTGCTTATACAAAGGTATTCAACTGTGCTCTTTATGAGTTGGGGTCCTGACATGTTCATCAATATCTTAAATTTATAAAAATATTTATTTGCCTTAAGTTTTGATGATCTAAAACCCTTCAGGTAGAAATCTATGAAACACACAATTCCATTGAAACCTGATACATCTCCTTATAGGTAGAAACGAAAAAATTATAATGCCAAAATTGTTACAACCATCCATGTTGAGATTCAAAAGAGGATTGATGTGCATTTATCTATCCTATCCATCATTATTCATGGGTAGCTAACAACATTCCCATTCGCCAAAAGAGTGGTGAAATATGAATTTGTGTTGATTTTAGGAATCTTAATCAAGTCTCTATAAAAGATAATTACCCTCTAGCAATCATGGATTAGATATTGCAAGCTATTATAGGATCAAATATGCTCTCCATGCTCTATGGTTTTTTGGGTTACAATCAGGGTGAGGTTGTAGTTGAAGATCAACATAAGATGTATTTATGATGTGTTAGGGAAAATTCACCAATAGAGGAATGAATTTTAGCCGCATTAATATTAGAGCCATTTTTCAAACGAAAATTGATTTGGTGTTCCATGATCTAAAAAATAAGATGATATTGGTATATATAGATGATCTAAATATATTCTCAAAGAAATGAGAAGACCATGATGATCATTGGGTAAAAGTGTTTAAAAAGTACAGAGCTCATGATATCTCACTCAATCTAAAAAAGTTCATGTTTGAGGTAATTGAAGGGAAAATTATTGGACACATTGTGTCAAAATAAGGAATAAATATTAATCTAGAGAGAGCTTAGGGAATCCAAAATCTAACTCTTCCCACTAAGAAATCATGTGTTCACTCTTTCTTTAGTAAGGTGAATTTATTGAGAAGGTTTGTACCTGACATTGCTAAGCTCACTAAGCATATGGGGAAATGATAAAAGGTAAAGTCACCTTCAAGTAGAATAAGGAAGGTAAGGAAGTATTTAGAGAAATAAATACTACCATCACTAGAGCACCATCCCTAGTATGCCTTGATTTTAACAAAGATTTTATAATTTATTGTTATGTATCAAAGCACACTTTATTAGCGATCTTGGTATAGAAAATAATGAAGGAGTCAAGTCATGTATAACCTTCATGAATTATGGTTTGAAGCATCATGAAATTAGATACTCCTAAATTTAAAAACATGCATATACATTAGTCAAGGTCATCAATTAATTCAAATATTTTATCTTAAACTCACATACCATCGTAATGGTACCAAATGCAACAATCATGTCTATCTTGACACAGTATGAACTTGGCTAAAAAAGTGGAGGATGGATAACAAAGGTCCAAGAGTATGAATTGGATATAAATTTGACTAATATTTTTATATTATGTGGTCTATGTTAGTTTATGGCTGAAAATGGGCCTAGTAATGAGGACCTTGATGAACCACAAAATTAAGATGTTCCTGAATAGTTTCCCCTAGTCATTTTCATTGGTTACACCAATGAATGGTATAATAACATAACATACTTCCTCACATATGGAGAGTGCCTTGAGAAGCTTAGCGCCAAATAAAAAATGGAAATAAATTTAAGTGATACTAAGTGTTAACCAATTTTGCCAACAGGCAAAATTTTGGTCACCTTCTTCCCCTGCTACTCAATGCCAGTCATTAACAGGTTCAGTTCAAAGGCCTGCCATTGGCCAAAGGGTAGTCAAAGTACCCTTTGAAGGGTAGACACTTCGGCATTTCCATGATTCGGGCGCACTTCCAATCGAAGCAAAGGCCGGGTGGGAGAATTCCCGCGGACCTTTTTGTCTGTGGAAAAAAGCGAAGCCACAGTCAAGGCGCCGAAGGGAAAATAGCGAAGGAAGATGCTCGTGGAGAAATAAAGAAGTGCCCAGATGCCACGTGGTGTTGGACCTGGCTGAGTCAGTGATGGACCCGATGATGTCCCAGAGGCTATCGTTATTAGCAGAACGGTATATCCATTGGTATTCAAAACATGACGGCCACAGAAGCGTCAATTTTAACGAAATAGAATAACCATTTGTTTTCAAATGGGAAGTGCTAGTCAGAAAAGAGCCATAATGTAGTGACCCGACAGTATGTTTGCCCAAGGGGCCAAGTGGCCAAAAAAGACAAATTCCAAGTGACAAGCAGAGTGACAAGGCAGGGAGTAGTCAAGTAGTCCAAGTGGCATAAACAAAGCATTTTATCGCCTGATGGCATGAAAAACAATTGGAGAAGCGACTTTGGTAGGTAAAATAGTGCCAGTGAATTGATCATTTGGAATGATAGCAACCAACAGTGCAACCACTTTCTCTATTTCATATTAAATTGGAAGGCAAATCGTGTAAGTCACCAAAACAAGAAATGCAAACTTTGAGCAGACAAAGCCTAGGTCTCATTAATGTTTTGAGCAAATTGTTGAAGGGACGCAATGGCCACTTGTTAAAGGAACGCCACATAGGCTTCTTTGTTCTCTCATATATATTCGATACTTGTCATTTTTTTAATCATCTTTTCACGGTTTTAGCTAGGCGTGGCCCTGCTAAAATTTCACCTGAATCAAATAAAATATAGTTTTTTACCTCCATTTGGATAGATGTTTCAGAGTATGCCTTGAGTGTTTGTTTGTGTCCAGTCATTGTTTCTTGATGCTCTCACAGGTTCAACACCAGCAGACTTGTTATCTATAAGGTGCCATTTCTGCAGCTAAAAGGAGAAGAGCTGACATTTGAGAAGATTAGAATAGGAGTTACTTACAGTGTGCATTTCATAGTGCCTCAGTGATTTTTTATTTCCTGTACTTTCATGAAAGCCTCCCTGCCAGTCTTTTGCAGCCTGGTCCTTTCTGCCAAATGTGTAGAGTATGTATGTATTTGTCTGGTTCTGAGAGTGGATGTGTGAAGGTCGACCCCACCTTTTTTTGGTGCATCACCTCTTTTAGAGTAGGTTTGTTTTTCTTGCATCTCTCTCCCTTTTCATCCACCCTTTTATTATATATATATATATATATATATATATGTATGTTAGCACTTGCTGGAAAAAACACAATGCATCAAAGGGAGCTAGCCCTTATCTAGAGACTCCTCTATCTTCGCCAGTCCCACAGGCGAGAGGAGATTTTCCATGTTGCGAGGAGAAGGTAGGAGCTACGCCTCCTTGCCCCAGGTGCAATCTCCAACATCAAAAGTTTTGGCACGCCTGGTGGGACCAACTGGGACAGGTTTTGTCCAAAGAGTTGAAGAATTTTTGGTGTGTTCTTCAATCGACTAGCCTTTGGAGGCTTCTGCATCAAACACCAATGGCAAATCTGAGTTAAGTCAACTAGTTAAGTAGTTCTGGTACTGTACCATCAAGAAACAACATTCTGGTATGTATAATCCCATCGTTCAGAATTATGGACTCTATTTTTTTTGACCAGCATGGCTATGATCCTTACCAGCCTTATGTTGATCCTTATCAATTTCAATATGGCCAGTCCTAGCCCTTTAATGAGCTATATCAGCCTTATGCCTAGTCTTCTCAATATGTCACTGCTCCCACTCAACCCAATCTCTTTGCCAATCAACCCATTTCAGCCTTCAAGCGAACACTGCTGGGATACAAAAAATATGTAATAGATCTTGACACTAGAAGGGGATGCGGCCAAGAAATGCATTGAATCAGGTTAAGAAAGAATGGGCTCATATTGAAAGAGTGAATTGGCATAGGCTTTCAAATGAGATGCTAGATGTGAGTAGTTTAATTGCATATGTGGAGGAGAAGCTGAGTGTGCATGAGAGGCAGCGTTACCAAGTCTATCAACCTGCATACTCGCTACCCAAATCATCATATCAATCATATACATCCCCTGCTCTTTAGCCAAGTCGAGCCTGTCAAAGTCCGTTCCCCAATCATGTTGAGGAGAGTTTCGAAACAACAAACCTTGTGTTTAAGGCTAATCTTGATAGACAGATCGAAGTGGCAAATCTTTAGATGCAGCATTCCATTTTGGCAGCAAGGGAAGTAGAATCTAAATCTTCGATGCCCTCTCACATTATGGCCTCATCACCCCCAAAGGAGATGCCCAGTTTGAATTTCTTGAGCTGGAGTCAAGTGGTTGAGTCACAGAACAGCAAGGGGGTGAAAGACATTGTCCAAGAGTGCGAGGTACAAGATGAGGTTAGTCTTTTTCAAGTTCCTCCCACCCTTCCTCAGGAAGCTCCTTGCACTTCATGGAAATCTTCATGCACTCCCCATCTCTATGGTGTTTCCCATGAGCTCCAAGAAGTACAAGGTGAGGATTATCTGGCTAAGCGGGTTGAGGAATTGGAAGCTAGGATGAGACTGCTTAGAGAAAGAGAGATGGAGCTTTTAGACCCTGTAGAGGAGCCGACGCCAAAAGACACCCCTTCCACCAATCCACAAGCTAATTTCAATATTGATGAAGTGTTGGTAAAGTGGAGGGACGAAAATCAAGAAATTTTGGCCCAAAGTCTGCCCTGTCCTATTCTAGAGAAGAATCCCTCTTGTATGCCAAATCCTTTCTATCAGATGGCCCTTGCTCATTTTGACTCATCTGATGCAGCAATCGATCCTACCCTCAATCCCGTTCACCTAGATTTTTAGCATGCCTCTTTTCAGACAGCTCTTCCTATACATGAGCAAAACCTCCCAAATCCTCCCCAACCTCCTCAAATCTTTCGACATGATCTCTAGATTCCAAGCTGGAAGAAGGAACATCATGAACCAGCTCAAGACCTGGAAAATGATAAAGTTGTTGCCTGTTTATAGAAGCAAGATTCCAATCCCAAGATCATGAGCTGGAAACAAATAGTGGAATCTTGGGGTGGAAAAGAGGAAGAAGGGAAAGGTTTTGCTCAAAACCTTGAAGAAAATGGGGCTGCTCCTGCTCTTGATGATGATTGTGACTTCTGAGAAAGGATTTTCCAGGAAGATATGGATAGGCAGATTGCAAAATTGGAGTCCAGGGTAGGTTTCCTCAGCCAATGTGTAATGGACGGTTCAGACCAAATAACACATTCCATGTCTGAACACACCCCACCTACACATCCCCAAGAAAACTATCAGGGCATGTCCGATATAGGTGAAGCGCTGAGCAAATGGAAGGAGGAAAATCATTCGATTCTAATTCAAGGACTGCCTCCTCTTCCACGTGAGTTCGTCTATCAGCCTTCCACTTCACCCCTTCTCGAGGAGGAACTTGTCTTGAGGGAAGCAAGTGAAGAGGAGTATGCTCAATTCATGACTAATCAGGGAGACTCCATGAGTGCGAATGAGGAGGAGATCACCTTAGGTGACATGGAAGAGCATGGACAATCTCTTGTTCATGTTTTGAATGATCCATTTGAAGACATTGAGGCAGGCTGCACTGTTCTTCAAGGAGGCTATGAGCTGGATAAGAGCAGAGAAGGCAACATTGGGGTTCAAAAAAGAATGCAAAGAGGTTGTAGTCTTTCAGATTTATCCCTCTGAGAGGTTGGTGAATCTGAAGATACTTTCTTCGAAATCATCAATAAGGACAATCATACCATGGAACCCGAGCATGAGGCAGAGAAGAGCCAGCCAGTCAATGGTGCGTATCAAGGGGCTTATGGTGATGAGCCAAGAGCATTCATTTTCTTGATGGGAAACACCAGCTTGAAGAACCAACAGGAGGCAAGCTTCCAGGAACAAACAGAGTATGTATACGTTGGAAGCATGTTTGAATATCCACTCGGATTCCAGCCAAACCAGGTGACCGGCAAGAGGAGCAAGTCACCAAATCTCATTTTCCTTCAGCTACTTGCCTGGCACCATAAGTCTTCTTGCCAGGAAGGGGACTTAAGAAATTTTCCCTTTGATCCAGGAGGGAGGCAAATTTTCTTGGTTAGTTATACATAATAGTTTATTTTCAGTTTCTTTCCCGCTTTCCCTAAGTGCAGTTTGCACAGGTAGTGTTTTTAGCCTTGTGTGTTTCCCTTTGCTTGGGGGTAAAAGCTTCATGTTTGATTCTTGATCTTTTGGGCTGTTGTTAATTCTTTCATGGCTACACCTGACTCTACGGCCAATGGATTTTAAGGCAACTAAGTTCTAAAGCATAGCAGGCATGCTTGCCCTATGAGTCACCAATTGTTGACCAATTTTGCCAACAGGCAAAATTTTGGTCACCTTCTTCACCTGCTGCTCAATGCCAGTCATTAACGGGTTCAGTTCAACGAGTTCGGTTCAAAGCCCTGTCGTTGGCCAAAGGGCAGTCAAAAGTGAAAGTACCCTTTGGAGGGCAGACACTTTGGCATTTCCATGATTTGAGCGCACTTCCAATCAAAGCAAAGGCTGGGCGGGAGAATTCTCGTGGACCTTTTTGTCTGTGGAAACAAAGCGAAGCCACAGTCAAGGCATCAAAGGGAAAATAGTGAAGGAAGATGCTCGCAGAGAAATAAAGAAGTGCCTGGATGCCACATGGCATTGGACTCAGCTGAGTCAGTGATGGACCCGATGACGTCCTGGAGGACGTTGTTATTAACAGAATGATATATCCATTGGTATTTAAAGCATGACGGCCACAGAAGCGTCAATTTTAGCAAAATAAAATAACCGTTTGTTTTCAAATGGGAAGCGCTAGTCAGGAAAGAGCCATAATGTAACGACCTACCAGTATGTTCGCCCAAGGGGCCAAGCGGCCATAAAAGACAAATTCCAAGAGACAAGTAGAGTGACAAGGTAGGGAGCAGTCAAGCAGTCCAAGTGGCATAAAAAAAGCATTTTATCTCCTGATGGCGTGAACAAAAATTGGAGAAGGGACTTTGGCAGGTGAAATAGTGCCAAAAAATTGATCATTTGGAATGATAGCAGCCAGTAGTGCAATCACTTTCTCTGTTTCACATTAAATTAGAAGGCAAACCGTGTAAGTCACCAAAATAAGAAATGCAGACTTCGAGCAGACAAAGCCCATGTCTCATTAATGTTTTGAGCAACTTGTTGAAGGGATGCAATGGCAACTTGTTGAAGGAACGCCACATAGGCTTCTTTGTTCTCTCATATATATTTGATACTTATCATTTTTTTAATCATCTTTTCATGGTTTTAGCCAGGCGCAACCCTGCTAAAATTTCACTTGAATCAAATAAAATGCAGTTTTTTACCTCCATTTGGATAGATGTTTTAGAGTATGCCTTGAGTGTTTGTCTGTGTCTAGTCATTGTTTCTTGATGTTCTCACAGGTTCAACACTGGCAGACCTGTTATCTACAAGGTGCCATTTTTGCAGCTGAAAGGAGAAGAGCTAACATTTGAGAAGACCGGAACAAGAGTTACTTATAGTGTGCATTTCATAGTGCCTCAGTGATTTTCTATTTCTTGTGCTTTCATGAAAGCCTCCTTGCCAGTCTTTTACAGCCTGGTCTTTTCTGTCAAATGTGTAGAGTATGTCTATATTTGTCTGGTTCTGAGAGTGGATGTGTGAAGGTCGACCCCACCTTTTTTTGGTGCATCACCTCTTTTAGAGTAGGTTTGTTTTTTCTGCATCTCTCTCCCTTTTCATCCCCCCCTTTATATATATATATATATATATATGTATGTATGTATGTTAGCACTTGCTGGAAAAAACACGATGCATCAAAGGGAGCTAGCCCTTATCTAGAGACTCTCTCCTCTAGCTTGGCCGGTCCCACAGGCGAGAGGAGAGTTTCCATGTTGCTTGGAGAAGGCAAGAGCTAGGCCTCCTTGCCCCAGGTGCAATCTCCAGTGTCAACACTAAGTATGTTAAATGGGATAATAATCTCTTCAAGAGAGGGATCGACGGTCTTTTTTTGATATGTGTTGATAAAGAGCAACTGAAGATATTGCTAGTGACAATTCATAAAAAGGCATGTGGTGGTAAATTTTTATTTCATGTTATGACACATTGTATAATAAGAGTCAATTAATATTGACCTACCCTCTTCAAAGATGCTCAAGAGTGGGTTTCAAAATGTGAAGCTTGTCAATAGTTTATGGGTAGTCCAAAGCTCATAACACTACCATTAAAACTAGTCATGATCAAGGATCCTTTTCAATAACGGGGTCTTGAATTCATTGGCATGCTCAATCTTCATTTTAATACTATTCATACCCATGTTCTTACTGCAACTAGTTATTTCAATAAATGGGTAGAAGCTATCCCTATCAAGTAGATCAATTTGGAAGTAATATGTAACTTCATTAATGAAGATATTTTGGTCAGGTATGGTGTCCCACAAAAGATAGTAATAGAAAACACTTCCAATTTATCTTCTTCTAAGCTTATCAAATTCTATTACAGATATGGAATATCTTTGCCTCATTCTTCTAAATACTATCCACAAGGTAATTTCCAAACATAATCAAGCAATAAGAATACTATCACCATCAATTGAAAACTACCTGATGAAAATCAATAAAATTGGTATACAAAGTTGTATGATGCACTCTGGGCTGATTTCATCACTCTGAAAAGGGATGTTAACATGCCACCTTTTTAATTGATGTATGGTACTAATTCCACATTGACTATTTTATTGGAGTTACTATCTCTTCAGTTGGCTAAGGCAATTAAGAATCAAAATTTTAGAGATTAATTTGAATGAGAGGATCATGTATCTAAATAAACTAAAAGAATAAAGATTTAAAGTAGTTAATCGAATTAAAAAACATTAGAGAAAGGTAAAAGTATTATTTGATATGAAAAATAGACAAAGGGATTTCTAGATCAGTGATCTCGTCCTCCTCTGGAATAAAATAAGGGAGCCCAAGGGCAATCACAAAAAGTTCAATTCCTTATGGAATGGTCCTTTCAAAATATGATACTTTTATGGGGATAATACATACTATCTGGCTTATCTAGACATAACTCATCTCTCTCTTCCTTATAATAGTCAATATCTTAAGCTTTTCAAGTAGTAGCAATAGGTTTTCAATGACCATGTACATAGGTGTGCTTAGGATTTTGGTTATTTCCCCCTTTCTTGTTTTGTTTTTCCTTTGTTTTTGTTTTGTTTTTCTTTAGTTTTCTCTTTCTTTTCCATATTTTTTCAAGGTCCTATTTGAAAAGTCTTGTTGGGTATGATATGGAATCCATAACCCAATGGACTTAAGTGCTGATCTACTTAACCTAATATTATAAAGTTCATACTTTGAATTTTACAAATCCAAGTATCGAGTTGGAGCCAATTGCTATACCCAAATTTGAATCAGGTGAAAATTTAGATACCCCAAGTGTGATTATTTGTAATTGATCAAGTTGTGTTGAGTTGAGTGTCATAAGCATGTAATTTTGGTTTGTGTGAACAAATGTGTGAAAAATGGTTTTCTTGAAACCCACCATCAATGCGATCGATGCTTACATGTGCAAGGATCTTGACCCGTCCCACTACTTAACTATTTTTCCTCGATTATTATTTCCACTTCACCTCATTTTCCATCCAAACTCTTTCACTCTCACCCTTTGCTCACCCAAACCTTATATTTCATTCCATTTCACTCATTTAGGGATCATATCTTATATAGTTCACTTGTGTTCAAGTAGGGTTTTTAGCATCAACAAGGTTTTCATCGTCACCTTGGTTTTTCATAAGGTTTCCATCCTTGATCTTTAGTTTATCAAATCCTATAGCCAACGAAAAATTCATCATATCTCACTTGGTATAAATAACCCTTAGAATTCATGACCTACCTTATCACTTTTCGAACTCTACCTCTTGTTACCCAAATGTCAGATCTTGTAACCCTATTTGTAACTTATCAAGCTTCATTAATTGCAAAAAAAGGTTAGAATCTATGGTCTATAAAATAGTCATCAAACTCTATGACTTTAAAAATATATGTTGGAATCTATGGTCTATGAAACAAACTTTAGAATATGCTAACTTGCTTGCATTTCACCAAATTCTACCAACTACTTTGTAGTTCCTTGTTTCCACTTTTGGTCAAAATAGGTATGTTTCATCAACACTACCTCTTCTAGTTTCACATGTTAGGGAATATAAATATGAAAGGTGACATGAAATATCAATTTCAAGGGGTCATCCCTAAATCTAATTTGGAGTATGAAGTTGACCAGATTATTGACACAGATCTAGGGCACATCAACATGTCAGACTTTTCAGACTGGATTAATGCTACTCAAAACTCTAATTGGATTTAGAGCATATATGACAATGGACTCCCTAGGCCATAAATTTAATAATATCAGTTCAATGTCATTATTTAAGTTTGACCATGGTGAGTCACTATGATAAGGAGAACATGGAGGTGAAGAATTCAAAGGACGAGTATGTTTTCTAGTTTGGTGTAGAGCTTTTTGAAGATATGTTGAGAATAACCGACCATTAATATTTTATCACTATCAACCTTGATGTTTCTCAATTTTTTTTGGATTCTAACTTAATTTTGTGTTTCAAATCACTAAATAAACATTGGAGAGTAAAACCTAAGGCTGATTCTACCAGGATATCAAAGACCATTGTACGCTCTGAATTATGATGGAAATCAATGGTATTATCACACTCTTGAACAAAGAGGTCAACAATCCCATGGATAAGGACTTAAAATAATAGATGTACTCATATATTTAGATCATCCATGAGAATAAAAAATTCATAAATTGGGAATAATTAATCAATAACTATTCATAAATAATTGTGTGAGGTGCACCAAATAAGGAAGTTTTACATGACTTCTAATCTGGTCTGTGTAGTTGATTACAGGAGGATATATAGTGGGTTAAACATAGTTGGGTAGATATCACCATCATAGATCTATTAATTCTACCTCATCTTACATTGGATGCGAGTATTAAACATTTTTTAGGGATAATGATGCCATCTTATACTTTGTCATTTAGATGTTTGATCTAAATCCATATAATTCAATATTATACATTACGAATACCACTAAGATCTCTACTTGGTGTCCCTGGTTCATACAATTCCCCACTTTATCGTGTATTAGAATATGTGGATTTAATAATACCCCATATATAATTTCAAAGTTTGTTGATGACAAGTACACCCTAATGGAGCTAGTGTGTTAGGTTGTAGAAACTCACAAATTCCTTTCTAGTAATCATAAGTTAGGGTTGATTTCCTAATCACTATTGGGAGATACAATTATGCCTCAATTTTCAATGCAACATTAATTGATGCAAAAATGACTTGATTTACCCTTTGGTGCTTTCACAAGAAACTTTTTTATGTCAGAGGGTTGGTATAAAATATCCTTAGTTATTATATCAGCATGTCCCATATTACAAAGAATATTGGATGGATTGTGATGGTGATAAAAAGGTCAGGCTCTAGGATTACTCTCACTTCACCCGTGAGTAGGTGATTGAGCACAACATAACATATATTCCAAAATAAATTCAAGATGATGTGGATCCTATTTATTATGAATAACATATAGAAGTGAGACTCGTAACTCGAGTTGATTAAAGTAATTTAGAATCAACATACTTGGAGGATAGGATGAAGAAAATTGAATAAAACTCTCTCATGGATTAAATTCAAAGGGGTCAATGTTGAAAATTATAGATTAATTCTACCATTATGATTTGTAGACATAAGCCATGATCAACTAAAATAACCGAAACAACCAAAAGATGGGAATTCACTTGCATGTTCATCTTTTGGTGACAATATGAGCCCAATTTATTGAAGATGAACATTAGAAAGAATCAAAGACCATGCAACTTGGTCCAGTTAAAAATCCTCTCAAAATCAAGATTATTAAGTTGATTGGAGAATCTAAAGGAACTCCTAAGATATATATTATTTTAATTGATCTATATTCAAATGTTATCCATTCTTGGGGGCTAATAAAGAACACCATATTGCAGTATATGTCCATAGACCCTTATCTAGTAATACCAGTGTCCACCTATCCTAAGATAACTATATTAACTCCACATTTTTTAGGACCCTTATTTTGGTATGTAAGGATTCACACCGTCATGATAGACACATCGACGTGAGGCATCATTTTGAGTGATGATGACTTGTTAGCATCTTGGCACCAACTAGAAGAATTAGTATAGATCTTGAATCAAATGGTAGGTGGCTAACCAATTCCAATATTTTTGTAGAATATTTCATGTTGGGTGATACATGGTAACTATAGTACTAATGCCACAAGGTGATGGAGTTGGCGGGAATGATTATAAAGGCTCTAGATTGGCACTTGATGTGTGCTGATGCAGGAACATCACTTTTAGGGAGTAATTTTGTAAATTTTTGGTTTATTTAAATTAATTTAGGTTGGATAATTATTTGGATGAATTTATAAGGCCCCAATTATTCTTAGAATTCAAATTGGTAGTGTAGGGATGCATCTAGGTAGTTTAAATTTTAAATTTAGGATTTTCTTGCCAAAACTAGTTGTATGCAAAATTTGAATTTCTTGTGTGTTTTAGGACCTATAGGGGTATGTGTAAGGATTTAAATTTTTTATAAACATGTTTTAAATGTATTTATATACCCATTGAATCATGGATAAGGGCATAAAGTGGTATATGCTTTAGAACTCAACTTTGGTGCTTGGTCACCTTTCAAACTTGTATTGTGAACATTGCCAAGACTTATCCAAGTTAGTTACACAATTCATCTTCCATATAAAAGTGAATATTTTAAAAGAGGAGGAAATTATTGCATGTTTTTTAAGAGATAATTTTCTAATGAAGGAGGAAAAATCCCATGTTCTTGAAGGATCAGACACATACCCCTATTTATGAGTTGTCTTTCTTGTGACTGTAGATTGTGTTTTCAAAGTTGACAATCACATGAACTTTGAAATTGGTTCTAAATATTATTTAAATATTTTTGAGTGTGTTTGAGATTAAAATTTTCAAGAAATAGTAATCAATTCATTTGTTGTTCAAGTATATTCACTGTCAGACCCCTATTTGGGAGTCATTCTTTTGTGTGCAGACTGTGTGTTAGTTCTTGCGAAGGACTAGCCATTGATTCATTCTGAACTATGTTATCAACATATAAAAAATATATTGATATTTTTTTTTATAATTTATTCTCTAAGTAATGACAAGAATATTTTTGATGCTTGGAAACTAATATAGAAACCATGTTTCTTGTAGCAAACTTTGTATGGTTGGACCGTGACTATGCTCATTTGAAAGAAGTGATCCATAAATTGATGATCAAGTGCTTATGGGAATTAAGGTGATTTTTTTGAATGTATTTTTAAAGTTTATTGACACTTTGTCTGAACTTTTATTTGTTTTATCCATCTTTATAGGTACACAGACCTGTAGATGCACCATTTGCCTACATAGTCGAGTGTAATTTTCCTTAGAAACCTATGAAAATGAATTGAAAGTGTGAAAAAAATGATTAAAAAAGGTGATCAGGGTCAAGATAGGCTTAAAAAAATAAATTTGGACCTTTGAAACCCATTAAAACACTCACAGTTAAATTTTGTTCACTCTCAGGTTGTGATAGAGCTACAAAAACCCTAAATTAGGGTTTCTTTCATAACTCCATTTCCAACCATTCAAAATTATTAAAAAATTGTAGTTTAGTCAATTTCAAGGTTCCCTAACTAATTTACATGGTTTCATTACTGTACGGACACCCCAATATGGAATTTTGTGAATTGAGTTGTGTTTAGGCTTGAGGATGCCTAATTGGGGAAGGCTAGTGAATTGAAAGTGGGTCTATAGGTGGATTTATGTATTTAAAATTGGAAAAAATGTGGGTATAAATAGAGGGTAGACATAAATATATTTATTTTCACCAAAATCATTGTACTTTTTTCCATACAATCAATAGAATAGGTAAAATAGGGCTACTAGGAAGGGTCAAAAGGCCTAGTGTGTTGGGAAATAACTTCAAGTTGAGAATTTTCTACTGAAACCTATACATAATTCTAGTATCAAATCCAAGAATAAATACCTGAGAACAAGTGGGAGAGAGAATATCCTTTGGATAAGATAAAAATAGGTACTTGTTTGACATATTGCTTAAACAAGGATCACAATGTGACCTAGGAGAAACAAAGGAGGTGTTGCAAGGAACCAAGGGAACCAAGATGTTGTGTTGGTAGATCCAAGGGACTTAGAGTCAACTTGGATTCTAGGTTGACTAGTGTATAATGAAACCAAATAAGAAGAGTCCTAATAGGGGAATTGAGTGACAGGGAAGATGAACCACAAGACCATGAGGAAGAAGTGGGAGAAGAGACAATTGAAGGACCTGAAGAGAAAGGTATATAGAGGAAGGTCAAGTTTGCAAGAACCAAACTGAAGGGGCATGCTTTATTATGGTGGGACTTCACACAAGATGAGATAAGAAAGAAAGGGAAGAACAAGATAACTTCTTGGGACAGAATGGTTGCCAAGCTCAAATTCAAATTCTTGCCAGGTGACTATGAGACAAACTTATTTAGACAATTACAAAATTTGAAGCAAAAAGAAATGACTATGAAGGCATATACCAAAGGAGTTTTATAAGTTAGCCATCAGGTCAAGAGGAAGACAAAGAAAATATTGCAAGGTACTTGAATGGCCTAAGGTACAATCTACAAGATGAACTAACACTTGTTATCCCAAGAACACTAGAGGAGTGCTACCAATTTGCACTCAATGTTGAAGATAAGTTGAATAGGAAACATAATCAGCAAAATAAAGGAAGGGGCATAAATTTTAGAGGTATAGGATAGCAAGTGGGCAAAGGTTTCTCACAAATAAACCATCGAGGTAAATCAAGCAATTCATAAGAGTAGTCCACTAGTTCAAGAGATGGATTTACAAGCAAAAAACCTTTCAATAGAGGTGGTTATTCATCAAGGGGTAGAGGACCAAGTGGATTTGTAGGAAAATATTTTAAGTGTAATAAATTTTATGGATATAAGAAATGGGAATCTCCAGATGACCAACTAGCAAGAAGCCCAAGAAACAAAGGGAGAAATTAGATTGCACAAGGAGGTGAGGAAGAGAGTGTTTGCTCTTCATCACACATGGAAGAGCCTGAAGTGGTAGAATCATTGCTCATGAGAAGGGTGTTAATCAAGCCACCCAAGGAGAAGGAGCCACCACAAAGGAAGAATCTCTTCATAACATCATGCAAATACCAAGGTAAGTGTTACAAAATGCTCATTGATTCAGGAAGTATGGATAATCTTGTTTCAGTAGAAATGGTTAACAAGCTTGGATTGAAGAAGAAACCTCACCCCACTCCATACAAGGTGTCATGGTTGAATAAGGGACAACAAGTCTTAGTGAGTGAACAAAGTTGGGTAGAGTTCCAAATTGGAAACTATATAGACAAGGTTCTTTGTGATGTCATCTTAATGGATGTGTGTCATGTGCTTTTTGGAAGGCCTTAGCAATATGATAGGCAAACCACTCATGATGGAATAAGGAACATGTACACTTTGATGAAAGATGGAGTTAGTCACACTTTTTGCCTTGAAGGATGAGGAGAGTGATCAATAGGTTGGTTCTCATGTGATGTCAGTAAGTGGTAAAGAGTTTTTGAATGCCATGCATGAAAAAAAGATAGGCTTTGCTTTGGTAATACAGGCCTAGAGCTATTATGACAAATACTAAGATCAATGAGCTACCCCAAGATATCCAAAAAATGTTGGAGAAGTATGTAGACGTAGTTGTTGATGATCTACCCAACACATTACCACCTATGAGGAACATAACACACCATATATACTTTGTACCTAGAGCAAGTCTACCTAACAAGGTTGCATACAAGATGAGCCCACAAGACAATGTTGAGATTAAAAGACAAGTGCAGGAGTTACTTGATAAAGGGTTGATCAAAGAGAGTTTGAGTCCCTGTGCAGTGCCCATAATGTTGGTGCCAAAGAAAGGTGAGTGGAGGATGTGTATAGATTCCAGGGCCATCAATAAGATCACCATAAGGTATAGATTTCCACTTCCTAGGATGAAGGATTTGATGGATTGCTTGAGTGGAGCAAGTTACTTTTCCAAGATTGACTTCAAGAGTGGATATTACTAGATAAGAATCATGCAAGATGATGGGTGGAAGACTGATTTTAAGATAAACAAAGGTTTGTATGAATGGCCGATCATGTTATTTGGTATGACCAATGCACCTAACACTTTCATTAGATTAATGAATGAGGTCCTAAAATATTTCATAGGCAAGTTTGTATTAGTATATTTGGATGACATACTAATCTACAACTAAAGCAAGGAGGAGCATCTTCACCATTTGGTGTTGGTTATGAGGAGGCTACAAGAAGAGAGGTTATTGATCGACCTCAAGAAGTGTGATTTCATGAAATCAGATCTGTTGTACCTTGGATTTGTCATATCACAACACATGTTGAAAATGGGAAAGAACAAGGTGAAGGCAATCATGTAGTGGCCAACACCTAGGATAGCATGGGAGGTAAGAAGTTTTCATGGTCTATAAAGTTTCTATAAGAATTTTATAAATAATTTTAGTGGAATAGTGTTCCCATCATTGACACCATCAAGGAAGACAATAAAAACTTTGTGTGGAATGAGAAGGCAGAGAAGAGCTTCCAATACTTGAAGCAAAGAATCATGGTGCAGCCCATACTAGCATTGCTAGATTTCAATAAGGTGTTTCAAATAGAGTGTGATGCAAGTGATGTAGCCATAGGGGCTATCATAAGCCAAGAGGGTGGATGTCTATCCTATTTTAGTGAGAAGTTGATTGATTCCAAGAAGTACTCATCCTATGACTTGGATTTTTATGTAATGGTGCAGACATTGAAGAAATGGAGGCATTATCTCATGCCAAAGGATTTCATAATGTATAATTTTAACCATGCATTTTAGTTCATCTCTAATCAGCCTAAATTGAACCAAAGACATGTGAAATGGGTGGAGTACATGCAAAATTTCACTTTCACCATCAAGCATAAACAAGGACAAAGTAACAAGGTTGCATATGAATGGAGTAGGAGAGTCTTATTGGTGCACGAGATTTAGTTAGAGAGTGTTGGGATTGAGGCACTCAAAAATTTGTATGAGGATGATGAAGACTTCAAGGAAGTATACCATACATGCAAGCACCCAAGTACACTCAACAAGGAGCTATGGTTGGATTATGTACTTTAAAATGGATTGTTGTTCAAAGGACCACAGTTCTGTGTACCAAAAATATCTATAAGATAAAATTTGATCCAAGAGAAGCACAGTGGAAGCATGGCATGCCATTTTGGGTTTGACAAGACATTGGAGTTGCTCACTAGGCACTGTTATTGGCCTATAATGCAAGAAATATAGAGGTATGTAGAAAGGTGCAAGATTTTTCAATTAGCTAAGGGTAAGATCACTCATGCAGGTTTGTATCAGCCCCTACCAGTCCCAAATAGGCTTTGGGAATACATAAATATGGACTTTGTGATGGGATTTCCTAGGACACAAAGGAGTTCTGATTTCATTTTTGTAGTTGTTGATAGATTCTCTAAAATGGCACATTTCATACCATGTAAAACCACTAATGATGCCATACTTGTGGCTAATTTGTTTTTCAAGGAGTAGTGAGACTTCATGGATTGCCAATGAACATTTTTTCTAACAGTGACAATAAATTTCTTGGTCACTTCTAGAGGACATTGTGAAAGAAGCTAGGCACAAATTTGAGTTTTAGTTTAGCTTATCATCCTTAAATAGATGGGAAAACTGAGGTGGTGAATAGAAGCTTAGGAAACTTGTTGAGGTGTTTATTCAAATACCATCCCAAGCAATAAGATCTTATGTTGCCTCAAGCAAAGTTTTCTTACAATGATTTTACCAACAGGAGCATTGGTATGAGCCCATTCCAGGTAATCTATGGCATGCATCTTAGAGGTGTATTTGAGGTTATAAATATCATCCATATGGACAAAAGAAGTGTTGAAGGTGAAGAGTTTGCAATCGCAATGAAAGAGGTACATGAACAGGTAAGAAAGCATTTGGAGTTTAGCACTGACAAGTACAAGAAACAAGCAAATTTGAGTAGAAGAGAAGTGAATTTACAGGTTGGGGACTTAGTCTTAGCTCATCTCAGAAAGGAAAGGTACCCAAGGGGTGAAAACAACAAGCTGAAGATGAAGAAGATAGGTCCTTGCAAGATTCTTAGAAAGTTTGCAAACAATACATACGAGTTGGAGTTGCCTAGTGGAGTAGAAATTTCACCTATATTTAATTTTTCAAACTTATACAATTACAAAGAAGGAGATGAAGGAGGAAACACAATAGAGGATACAACTACAGCAGGTCCATATTCGGTAAGTTAGTTCACTAAGGCCAAGACAAAAGAGATGGAGTGTATTTTTGACAAGTAGGTGATCAAGAGGTAGTTTAAATTTCAAATCTAGGATTTTCCCACCAAAACTAGTTATATGTAAAATTTGAATTTCTTGTGTGTTTTGGGACCTAAAAGGGTATTTAGAAGGCTTGATTTTTTTAATAAAAATGTTTTAAATGAATTTATAGACCATTTTAATCATGAATCATGGATAAGGTCCTAAATTGGTATATGATTTGAAACTCAACTTTGGTGCTTGGTCACCTTTCAAACTTGTATTGTGAACATTGTCAAGACTTCTCCAAGTTAGTTACACAAGTCATCTTCCATATAAAATTGAATATTTTAGAAGAGGAGACAATTATTTAATGTTTCTTAAGATACAATATTTCAAGGAAGGAGGAAAAATCCCTTGTTCTTGAAGGATTAGACACAAACCCCTGTTTATGAGTTATCTTTCTTGTGACTATAGACTGTGTTTTCAAAGTTAAAAATCACATGAAATTTGGCATTGGTTATAACTATTATTTAAATATTTTTAAGTGTGTTTTAGATTAAAATTCTTAATAAATATTAATTAATTCATCTATTGTTCAAGTATATTCATAGATAGACCCCTGTTTGGGAGTCATTCTATTGTGTGCAGACTGTGTGTTAGTTCTTGGGAAGGACTAGTCATTGATTCATTCTAAATTATGTTATCAATGTATCAAAAGGAAATTGATATTTTTTTTATAATTTATGCTTGAAGGAATGATAAGAATATTTTTGATTCTTGGAAACTAGTATAGAAACCCTGTTTCCTGTAGTAGACTTTGTATGGTTGGACTGTGACTATGATCCTTTGAAATTAGTGATCCATAAATCAATGATAAAGTATTTAGGGAAATTAAGGTGAGTTTTTAAAAAGTGTTTTTAAAGTTTCTTGACACTTTGTTTGTATTTGTATGCATTTTATACATCTTTATAGGTACACAAACCTATAGATGCACCATTTGCCTACATAGTCAAGTGTAATTTTCCTTAAAAACCTATGAAAACAAATTAAAAGTGTGTAAAAAATGATTGGAAAAGGTGCTCAAGGTCAATAAAAACCTAAAAAACTAAATTTGGACCTTTGAATCCCATTAAGATGCTCATAGTTGAATTTTGTTCACTCTCAAGTTGTGATAGAGCTACAAAAACCCTAAACTAGGGTTTCTTTCATAACTCCATTTCCAAGCATTAAAAATTCTTAAAACTTTATAGTCTAGTCAATTTTAAGGTTTCCCAATTTATTTACATGGTTTCATTACTGTACGGACACCCCAGTATGAACTTTTGTGAACTGAGTCGTGTTTAGGCTTGAGGGGGCCTAATTGGGGAAGGCTAGTGAATTGAAAGTGGGTCTACAGGTGGATTTAGGTCTTTAAAATTGGAACACAAGTGGCTTTAAATAGAGGGTATCCAAAAATATATTTTGTTTCACCAAAATCATTATAATTTTTTTGCATAATCAATAAAATAGGTAAAACATGGCTACTAGGAAGGGTCAAAAGGCCTAGTGTGTTTGGGAAAGAAATTCAAGTTGAGACTTTTCTATTGGAACCTCTACATCATGTGTACTCCAACTTGGCAGATACATTCTTTTAGAGATATAAAAATATCTCAAACTAGTGAAGTAGAAGAGGTGAACTTAGTGGAGTGAAGCTCTAGAGAATTGGTTTTATATATAGTGTAATGGTTGTCATTAGATCTAGAAATAACTAAAATACCATGAAGGATCCATTTGTATATGTCCAAGCTCACCTGTGAGCCTCTGGGCCATTAAGTATAGTGAATTAATCATGTACTCTATCTTAATTATAATGAACTCTGCTTTGTATTTAAACTTTGATTAATGATAAAGAATTTTTATGGTACCTACAATGAATCTGGTTTATATGCCTATATTGTGATTACAATGCAAAATGAGTGTAATGTTATAATTCACTCCATTTATATTGAATAATGTATATGCAAGCTTCTATTTTAAGACATTAATGGCATCCCTACAATAGATGATGTTGTAACTTGTAGCTTGTAAAAAGACTAAGTATATAACTCCCATGTGCCTAGTGTTCCTACCCTTGATAAGAAGCGTGAGCCTAGTATGAGAAATTTAATTCATAGTAATTCATTAAACCTTCAAGTGTTGATATGATGCAAGGATATATTTAAATAAAGGCTTGAGCCCTTATGAATAGGACTAATCCACCTAAAGGCTTACACCTGTAAGCCATCATGCTTAGCCCATGAAAGGCTTGCACCTTTGAATCTACTTGAAACCTTCTTGGAATTGACCCAGTCCTAGAGTTGATGACTTATGCCATGGCATAACTAGCTCAATGTGGACCCCAGTTCTTTCTATGCTATGCTTTGAGTGAGCACATAAGGCCTGTGCCTTATGTGAATTGATGCCAACATAGCTGAGTGTAAAATGTTGAGCACAAAAAGACAATCCCATGTTTGCGCTTGGTTGTAAAAAGTTAAGACCTAAATGAGACACCTTGTGCACCTTAATTTTATACAAAAACCTTCCCTTAAGGCTATCAGTCCACCTTTGCATCCTATTCTTTAATCCAAAATTGAATTTCCTATGTAAGATAAGGGAGTTGTTGTGCATGCATAAGTGAAAACCTTGATAATTTCAATTTTTATTACTAAGAATTAGACCCAGATGGAGAAAGGGATTTTACAAGAAGTTCATAGTGCAGAGATTGTATATTGGTTGAACAAGGTAGTTAAGAAGAGAAATAAAATAGCTCAACCACAAGAAGTTGACTTTAATGTACTCATCGCACCTACTCATTGTGCACTAAAGAAACCCAAATCAATTTCTAACATAATCATATATGAGCATGTGGATAGGTATGCTAAGGTTACAGTTCCTCCTCTTAAAAAATTCAAAGAGGAAATTGATTCTAGTGATTACCAATTCTCAAAGGTACACCTTGGCAAGGCTACTCATGATAGGATAAAATAACATGTGCAAACAACCATCAACATGTTTTTTGAGAAGTATGACTGGGATAAAATGATAAAATATCAATTGAAATAAAAGGTCGAAGAAATATCATTGGAGGTCCAAAAATTAGTGAACCCAATTCAATCACGTTAACATGACTATGCACTTGATACTAAAACAATGAGAAAAACTGAGGAGATTAGACATATGGGCATGGCCACCAAGGAATGGTTATAAAAGTTAGTTTTGTAAGGAGCCAAATCAATATATGTAGCCATGTCTAGTTATGCAAAAATTTAGATTGAACTCAATTATGCCAGGAAAATTGAGGCTAAATACAAAACATAAATCAACAAATGGATTTTTTTGCCTAAGTTAGAGGATTTATCGAAAACATATCCAGACACTCTCATTGCAAAAAGTTTGAAGTAAAGAATGTCGAGGCGATCACACTAAATTCCTAGCTACTACCAAGTTCTAAATTCATATGATTGAACAATCCCTAGAATAATTCAAAGAGTCTTAGGTGATGACAATAGATACTACAAATGATATACAAGAAGTAATCGAAAAATTTCCTTACTCATTTTTTGGAAATAATGGAGTAGTACTTCCAGTAGAGACTATCAAGAATGAATTCAAGTAGTTGATAGAGGAGTTAAATCCTAACTTTACCTTAAATTTGAGTCTATTTAAAGACTCATCAGATATCAAATTACTTGTGATAAAATTAAAAAATATATGGTTAGATTTTGACGTGTTCCACATCAAATGATAGATCTAAAATTCAAATGAGAACCCAACTACCTTCATTCAGATGGTCTAGACGAAGACAAATTTAAAGAACTTATGAATTTTTTTGATGATTATTGAAAGAAGTTACAAAAAATCAAGTAGAAATAAGTTCAAGTTGTGTATGCAGAAGGTATTGATCAACAAGAGGTGGAAGAGATTCTCCAAATTATAGTTTCTAAAATTACATTTTTGTGTACTCTTCTTTGGAGTTTTTAAAACTATGTTTTAACACAATCACTTACACAATTTTTAAGTTATGATTTTTGCACTTTGTAAATACCAATTTTGAAATAAAAGTGATACTAATCTATTTTTAGCATTTTTTTTATTATGGTTTACCAAGTCAAGGGGTAGAGTAATTATTTATAACTAACACCTTCAAGCTATAAATAGAGGCTTGCATGCCATTTCAAGGGGACTTTTTAGCTTTTTAAAATTTGACAAGATACAAGATTTTGAGGGAAGCAAGGATAAAAATAAGAAACTTTTTGTTGTTATTAGAAATTAATAGAATGAACTCATTGCAAGACTTTATGCCTCTATTGTCTTTACGAATGAATGTTCTTATGTTCATTGACTCATTCTATTAATTTCTACACTTTATTTCATGTGAAATGCCTATGGTAAAATAGTCATTTTTATTTTCATGTCAATAACATGGAATATAATTTAAATATACTTTTGCTCAATTATTCATGTTCTTTCCTAGTACTTCTTATAAATCTTACAGTTCTTTCCATTATTATTCTATCTTCCACTCATTAAAATTTGTTTTTACACACACACAAAGCCCCCAAAATAACATATTTTTATAAATACTTTTTGTTTATAGTTTTTATTTGATTTAAATATAAGTAGCCTCACCTAATGATAGAGGGAATCTATCCCGTAACATTGTTGTCTTTAATACATAAAATTTGTTCGCATACAAAATTTCCAACCAACAAGCTCAAGTTGAATTTATTATAGGTTGAATCTTGTAGTACGTTTTGTGACGAGTATGAAATCACACACAAATAAATACACTCTTACAAGGGGAGGATGAACATCATGAATTACATATTTGGTAGAAATGTAAAGAGGAATGAAAATTAAATTGGATGCTATGGATATTGCAATGAAGAGGAGTTATTTATGACATAAGTGAATTTAAATAAGAAGCTCTATAATTCATTTATAAGAGTTTGAGGAAGAACCAAAGGATATCTTTTTGAAATTTATTTCCAAGATGGGAGGTAAGCCAAACTTGGACATCCCTAACTATGCATCAGGTTTAAACCTTGAATACTTGATCAATTAAATCATAGAGTTGGAAAAGTACTATAAGTATGAAAAAATTGAGGACTGAAAGAGAGTGAAGTTTTCTTGAACAAAGTTGAGGGGACATGCATGCTTATGGTAGGACCATGTGTAGTTGGAAAGAGTAAGGAAAGGTAAAGATATAATTAAGTCTTATGATAGATAAACTTATAGGTTAAAAAGGAACTTTTTTTCCTTTTGATTAATAACTAAATTTGTTTAAGAAGTTGTAAAATTTGAAGTTGAAAGACATGAGTGTAAAGATTACACCAAGGGGTTATAAAATCTAACTATCCAAGTAGGTGATGTAAAACATGATGAAGAAAAGATATCAAGGTATGTAAATGGTATTTTACTTCCCATACAAGATGAGATTAGAAGGATAAGAATATGCTCTATTAAATAAGGATATCGATGTGAATTGAAGGCTGAAGAGAAGTTGTTTAGAAAATAAAAACACATATGAGGAAGAAGTAGAGGACATGAATGATAAAAATATGGAAGAGGTTAGACCTATAAAAAAAAATAAGGAGAATGAATCAATTTGCTCACAATATAACCAAACAATTGATTATAACTCCTACAGAGGAAGAAAATGTGGAAATAAAGGAAGAGGATTCAAATGGCACATGTTTTAGATGTGGCTAACATGAACATAAAATATATGTATTCCCTGAAGCAGACAAAGAGAATAGAAGAAGCGAGAAGAGAATGCATATAAAAAATTCACATGGGAAAAAGAAGAATAATTTATCCTATAAAACCTAAGCATGGGGAAAACCTAATGCTACATAGAGTCTTGTTGAATCCAGCCAAGAAATAGATTAAACCCTAATATAAGAGAAACATTTTTAGAAAAAAATACAAAGTTGGAGGCAACTATTAAAAATTGATCATAGATAGTGGTACCACCAATAATTTAGTTTCCATCGAGATGGTTTATAAGTTTGGATTGAAGTGTGTTTCTCACCCTAATCCATATAAGGTTTCATGGTTTTATAATAATCATCAAGTAATTGTGATAGATTAGTGAAAGGTTAACTTACACATTGGAAGTTAGAATGATGAAGTATGGTGTGATGTAATACCATGGAAGCATGCCATTCAAGGGAGAATAATTTTCAAATTACCAAGGATAGTGATAAGTTTCAATTATTTCTTATGAAGGAAGATAGAGCCAATAGCTCAATTATGTTGCCTTTAGAAATATAATTGTGAAAGTGCTAAGACAAAAGTTTGTTTTGTTATTTTATCAAAACAAGATCAATAACTACAAGATAAATAAATGACATCATAAATTCCAATTTTTTTGAATGAATACAGGGAGATAGTCTCAAGTGACTTACTTAGTGGATTGTTACCAATGAAAAACATTTCTCATCATATGGATTTGAAGTCTATGAAAAGTTAAATACACAAGGCACCACAAAATGAATCCAATTATGACTGAAAATTGAAAAATCAGGTTCAAGACTTGTTGGATATGGTTTAGATAAGAGAAATTTTGAGTCCATGTATATTTTCAATGATGATTATTCAAAATAAGGATGAATAATGGAGAATGTGCATAGATTCAAGAAATATAAAAATATCATCATTAAGTATAGCTTCTTATTTATAAAGATAGATTACATGTTATATTGTTTGAGTGAAGAGAAATAATTCTCCAATATTTATCTAAAGAGTAGATACAATTAGGTTAGAATAATGGAAGGTGATGAATCAAAGATATGTTCATGTTCAAGGAATGATTGTATGAATGCCTAGCAATGGTGTTTGGGTTAACCAATTTACATACTACATTCATGAGACTGATGAATGAAGTGTTGAAGCCATTTTTTAAATGTTTTTTGTAATGCATCTAGATGATATACTTAATTTTAATAGAATAAAAGAGGAGCACCTATTTCTCCTAAAATGAATCTTGGAGAAGTAGCTATAAGAGACACTATTGAAAAATGTGAATAATTTTTCATTCTTAAAGAAGTGCTAGTGTATCTAGGATTTGTGAATTTTAAAGAAGGATTGAAGATGGACCCAAGCAAATTCAAAACAATAAAAAATGGCCTATGATAAGGAATACTAATAATTCAAGAAGTATTCATGGTTTAGAAAGTTTCTATTGGAAATGCAAGAAAAATTATTTAGAGTGTGTGCACCATTGATTGCGTACATGAAGAAAAGATTGTTTAATTATACATCGAAAGACATAAATAATTTTGAGCTATTGAAGATGTAGGTCATAGAGAATCCTATGTTAGCCTTTGCTATATTTTTGAATTTTTTTACAAGTTAATTATGATGCAAGTGGAACAAAAATTGGTGCAATGTTGAGGTAAGAGGAAAGATTAATTAAAATTTTCAATGAGAGTTTGAATGAGGCCAAAAAGAAATATTCAATGTAAGATCCATAATTATATAATATAATTCAAAAATTGAAGAGGTAGAGGCACTACTTTCTATCCAAGGATATTTTATTGTATACAAAATATCAAGCTTAAAGTTAATTAATATAGACACCTAATTTTTGTACAAGACTTGCAATTGAAATTTTATTATCATTTTTCCATACATATCGATCATTGGTTTAGATTATGATCTTATTGGTGATTTTAACTTTGTGTTGAGATCTATATCATATTTTAAGTCATTTAGGGTCAAAATTGATATTACCATTTATATTTGAAAAACCTTAAGATCTATAATTTGTTTGCATTAAGATACTTTCATGTACTCCTATAAAATTGTAGGTCTCTATTTTTTGGGTTTACAAAGTCACTTTGATCAGTATCAAAATTTTCTGATACTATTTTGACTACTATCATACCATCTTGATAGTGGTCATGTCAGACATGGTCCCTTTGGACCTTTCCCATAGTTTTTATCATGTTTCTCTATGCCTTAATTGTTAGGTTTATTTCTTTCATAATGTCAACTTGTGTTCCAATAATGTCTTAATTTAAATTTGAGAATTATATATATACACAGGTACCCTAATACATTTAACACATCATGAAAAATCATCACATTCTCATGCAGTTATAAGGATCACATCTAAATATTTCTCACACTTAAATTTTTACTGCATTTCTATCTATTTGAAAGTTATTGTTGCATACTTATACTAAAATAAGGACTAGTGAAAGAACATATAAATTTGATTAATTATTTGCATCTAATACATAGGGGTACCAGATGGGATATTCATACACACCAGATTGCTTGTTGACTTGAATTAATGTTGATTTCCAACTTTTGATTGAATATGGGTCAAACTGAGGCATGCCTCTCACAACAACACCAAATTTGTATACCCTTGCAAGGTCTCTTGGAGTGGATTAGGACTTTATAAAAGGATCATAAATTCAAGTAGTTTCACTCATAAATTCATTAATCTAGGATATATTTATGTCGAGAAGGCATTGATGAAGAATTCAAAAAGTTTCAAATTGACCTAACATTTTATGACACTATTGGGGATCATAATACAACTATCAGGATAAATAATCACTATTATATTAGTTTTATAATGGTATGCCACAATTAGAATAATATGATTCTAGTTACATCATCATATCACAATCATCTTTCTAGATTTTCTTTTGCACTATTTTAGAGCCTATTTCTTATTATTTTTAGTTACCACTAGGGTACAAGTGAGTAAACAATTAGGTATTTATCTATCAACCCCCTTTATCCAAGGTCATTTTAATAAAATCCTTTGAGATACAAATTAGGTATTTAATTACTATTTTTATTATATTTATATCAAATATGCTCTTTTGTACCATTTTATGGTTTAGTGTAGTATTGTTTAGACCTCAATCCAATTTTCCATAATTATTTTGGTGATTACATATTATCTCACACCCAACCCTAGGGCTTCATGCTCAATCCCTTTAGGGTTTATCCTTTCTGTGCTTATTTTAGATTTGATTTCTATATGGTTTTGTTTTCTTGTTATGTTATCATTAATGCTGGCTCACTGCATGTTATATATGTTTCTCTCTTATGCCAGTTAATGAGGTTATATCTAAGGCACCTACTAGACAAAATGATAGTTCAAGTGATAAACCTATTAATTTTGTTCAAATTCCTTTATCTGGTACTCATTTAATTTTAAAAATAAAGTGATTATTGTTAATGAAGTTAATGCTTCTTCTATTAATACACGTGGATGATAATGCAAATGATGCAAACATGAATGATACAAATTTAAATGTTTTAAATGATAATGTATGGATGCTAACATTATGCATGACAATGATATGACTGATAATTGTATGAGTACAAATAATACATATTTATTTTAGAATTATCTTTCAAAATATCATAAAGAAACATATGCAATGACATATGTCTTGATAAATGAGAAAAATAAATTTGTGGCCAAATAAATACTTGTTACAAAAAATCATAAATATTTCAATGTTGCTATTCCACCTTTTAAATGTATTCTTCTTATTCTAGGTAACAATGTTATTAATCACATTGCTTCTATAATTATGCCTCTACTCGCTTCAAAAACACAAATTATTAAACCTATACTTTTTTAAGTTGGTCTTAATGCTTTTTTTGTGCCTCCTCGTGAAACTCAACTTTTTAGACTGGTTCATCAATTCACACTAGTTTTTAATATAATTCATCATATGTATAAGGTGTCTATTCCAACATACATTTTTATACTTCAGTCCCCATTCAATATACACTCATTCAACAAACTATTCAAATCATATAAGTGATGCAATAACAAATTCAAACACTTTCCTAAGGATCGAAAAAATAAAGTCATACAACTACTTCACATGATATTTTACTTAATCCTTTTGCTTATGAGATCCTTGTCTATGCCTTTCCTACCTATTTTCCAATACAATCAACATTTTCCAAAAGGCCACATTTCTTAGTTGGTTTAACTCAGATAATGGCCTAATGAGAATGCTAGTGAGTATGTGCTTAAATTAAAAACAATGTTGATGAAAACGATTCACCAATTCCTTGATATATAATTGAAAAGTATATTCTATCAGATTTTACTTCAACCTATTAAATAAAAATTGATTTTCAACTCATATCAATCTTTCGATGAAATTTGTTATGTGGTGAGAAAGTATGAGGTCAAACTAATAAAGGCCAACATGTTCGAATATGGGATTAGTGCCCATACCTATAATGGAGATAAATATAAAGGTATAACTACACTCAAAGCTAAGGCTAATGATGCTACCTTTCAACCTAAAAATAATACCAAGAATGTAGTCAAAACAATAACTCAATTACCTAAAAATCTTGTTATTCCACAACAAAAATAGAGATAATTTACACGGTTAGCTAAGAGTCCTCACCAAGTGCTTAAATGATTACTAGAATGAAATATGATATCTTTTAATATAATAATTTGATCCATCTCAGTATTACCTAAGAACTATGATGCAACTATATATTATGATTGTCATAGAGTTTTTAGTCATACTACTAATAAATGTTTCTTGCTAAGGCATAAGATTCAAGACTTGATTGATAATAACCAAATATAAGCTGAAGGACACAATAATATTTTGAATGAATTGGTTTCTCAACCAAATAATCATTTGAAGGTATTTACCGACCCTCTTCCAAATCATGCTACTCAAAACGATACAAAATAAGATGATGTTCATATTGGAGTAAAAAATAATCTCTAACAATTTTTTATTCTCTTCTTATAAATGGATTCATAAGTGTGGTCATAAAATAACATAAGGAGCTTCCACTAATTATATTATATGACCATGAGATCCCAAAGGATAATTATAATAATGGTCTAATTTTTATATAACCTTTCATTGGTACAAATTTGAGCTTAAAAAAATGCATTATGGTTGATAATGGTTCAAGTACAAACATATGCACGATATAATTTATTACTAATTGTAGATAAACTCAAATGGATTTAGATATTAAAACCACTATTATTAAAGGATGTGACATTTTTATTCAAACACCACCTAGGGGTATCACATTACATCATCGTAGGTCCTAAGACCATATTAGTGTAGTTTCATATATTTATAGATATTGAGACATATGAGGTATTAATTGGAGCACCCCGGTTTAATGAAATGAAAGTGATACCATCCACTTTACATGAGGTCTTCAAGTTTTTGATAATAACAAAATAAATATTGTTCATGCTCTCCTTATGAGTCACCAATACAAGTTCCATCCGAGGTATAACAAAAAGAGCTACCAAAAAATTGAATCATACAACCAAGAATGAATCCATCTATAATTTAAGTATCTACTCATCCACACATTAAATTATTCTCAACACATCCTCTTACACATAATAAATATAAAGGACCTACTCAAGGCTGAACCATATGAAACATTGTTTAGACTACAATAATTAATCCTTAACAAGAGGATGATACAACTATTATAGCTAATTCTGGTGATAATGATTATATTTATTATAGCTACTATATGAATCAAGATTATACTAATGATGATACTAATTATGATGATACATTGGATTTCTTAGATTCATGGTCATTAGACATCTAGATGTTGACTATGAATATAAGATGGAATCTCTTTATACGTAATATGGTTACATAGATGGTTATATAGATGAATTTACTGGTTATCATTGCTTTCTAATCCCACACATTTAAAATTAATAATGTATTACACATAGCTTATTTATTTCACTTTCCTCTATTTTTTATGTATCTAAGTGTTTATTTTTCTATTGTTTCATATACAATTTTTTTGTTCCTCATGCTTTTCCAAATTTATATGATATTGTTATTCTCTCTTGAGATTTTCATTGATTTTAGATTCTTCTAAATTTGACACCTACATTTTTTCAATTTTGAAGTTACCTTCTTCTTTCATAACTTCAGTTTTTCACTACATTTCTCTAATGGTTTTATATGCTATTCTTCTAGCCTATTGTTTATGTTGATTGCATTGTTTCTTCAGTCCTTTCCTTTGATTGTTGTCTCCCATCCCAAAATTCTATGTAGACTTCCTAATGATGACAACAAATATATAATGAGGCCTTCGACCCAAGTGTGCTTATAGTTTTGAAGGACATTGTAGGTTAATAGGGATCCTTTCTCTTCTTAATTTTGCTTGCTTTCACCTCTTAGATTCTTTTCTTGCTTGATTAAATTATTTTGATTTGTGATTCAAGTTTTATAAAAATTATAAAAAAATAAAAAAAAATACTTTGCATTTATATGTGTTACATAGTTATGTAGTTAAGCATATCATGATTATCAATTTATTATTAGAGGTTTTTACATATATATTATTTACATAGATATTTTTAATTCTAATATTGAGTTAGATGCAATATATATGTGTTTACATGTAATTTTTGACTTAAATTTACTAAATAGCTTCATCACACCTACATTGAGGGTGTCCTTACATTGGGAGCATGCGTACACTAGGGATTTTTTAAATTGTGTTTTAGGTTTCATCTTTCCTATTTTCCATTATCATATTAAGATTTATATTTTATTATATATGGCTCGATATAGGATATATATTATGTGCTTCATTACTTGAATACTTTGTGTTGCTTTTAAAGTGCTTTACATATCTTCTATATTGCATGCCTCTCTTGTTTTCTATATGATTGCTTGTATTTACTATGATTGTGTGTGCTTGTGCTTGTTGATTCATATGATTTTATTTCCTCATATTTAAATGATACTCTATTTTTATATTATATGTCATTTATGTGTGAATGATTTCATTGTTTGATTTCGTTCATTGTGTTTCACTTATTTTCTACAATTTCATATGTCAGTTACATAATTGTGTGTGTTTAAACTGTTTTACTATCCTATGTTAATTTATGTTTTATCCCATAATTTATATCATACACACTATTAATTAAGGTATTGTATGCTTGTTGCATACATTTCCATGGATTCTACCAAGCATATATTGGGGCATACTATGTCTATGCTTCGTCAATTAGCATATTTACATTAGGGGCATGGGATGCCCATATGTCTATAGATTATACATTGTTTATATTGGGGCATAAAATTGTTATATATCCTCTCATACATATTTTTCACATTGGGACATACTACTATTTGTACCTTCATTACTATAATTTTTCCCTATTGGGGCATATTGTAACATAAGGTCATATTTCTTACCCCTCCTTTCCATTCCATTGCATATATTTCTTCTGCTTCAACATATTGGTTTTTGATTATGGATAACTTTTGATGATGAATATTTATATTATTATATATTCACGTGTTACAAATGTGCTTTAATGATTATTATAGATTTTTTTAAACTATTTTACACATGATACATGTAATCCTTTTGTTTTGAGATGAGTGATATACAAGAACATCCTTTACCTCAAAAGGGGCACATATGGTCAACTTATTATTTTTTTGTTTACATGAAATTTTGATAGGTTACATAGAGGTACCATAATTTTTATTATTTAGTTGGGAAGCATAGTGTTTTTTCCACTCAGGATGGTCAATAAAGCCTAAGTTATAGAGCTTTTCCATTGGGCAAGATCAATAAGACCCAAATGTCATTTATTTCACCCATTTTTAGGTTCAATAGAACCCATGAAAATTTGATATTTTTCAAAGATGAAAACATGATTCACATACCACTAGGTGTTTTTATTTATTCTTAAATTTTCATTTTCATTCAGTTATTTCATCAATTATTTGAGTAGTGATTTATATTAACATTAATCTACTTGAATTTATTCCCATTTTATTGTAGGTACATCATATTTATGCACACCAAATATGGGACACATGATCATTGAAGATCATTCATGGACCCTCAATAACAATATAGACATTCATGCATATAGCAAAGAAATATGTTTTTTTTTTTTAAGGGTATAGGAGCCATATTATGTTATAAGTTAACCTCTCTCCTCCTTTTGAATTTTAGATCAATTTCATATCCAATATAGAATTCAAGCATAACTTACAGGTTTTGCCCACAATTTCTTCATCAATCCTTCCCATGTGTAATTGTTTTTTTACTTTTGTGTAAATACACACATACATATTAAATCAGGGCATTATGTAGACACTTAATATTGGTACAAGTCTTGTAATTATAGTGTTATTATTGTGTTTTATGAAATATAGATTATTGATTTAAATTAGGATCTTATTGGTGCATTTTATTTTATGTTAATTTTTATATAGTCTTTCAAGTCATTTATGATTAAATTTCATATCTGAATTGACACTTGAAAACATTCATATCTATCTTTTTTTTTCCTCGGGATACTAATAAATACTCCTAATATTTTTAGGTGTATGATTTTAGGGTTTTGGTCACCCTAACCAATATTGGAATAGTCTAATACCAATCTCATTTCAATCAAACCATTTTGATAGTGAGAGTGTTGGCCATAGGTCTTTTTGGTCCCTTCCCCTAGTTTTATCATGTTATTTTCTGCCATGATTTTTGGCTTTCTCGCTTTCAATATGTTAGATTATGCATCAATAGGGTATTAATTTGAATTTGAGAAGTATATACACACACAAACACCCTAATACATTTAACACAACATGAAAGTACATCACATGCTCACATAATTACAAGGATAACATATAAGGATTTAATACACATTGATTTTTAATGCATTTATATCTATTGAAAAGTTATTGTGGAACACTTGTATTAAAAATAATAGTGAAAAAACATATAGAATAGATTAATTATTGGCATCTCATACATATTGATAATGGTTGAGATATTCATATGCACTTGATTTCTTATGGGCTTACATGAATGTTGGTTGCCAACTTATCATCGTACATGGGTATGACTGAGACATGTCTCTCATAAAAACACCAAATTTTTATGCCCTTATAAGGTATCTTGAAGTGTATTAGGATTTGAGAAAAGTATAAGTAATTCAAGGAATTTCACACATCAAGTTTATAATCTAGGATGGGTTTTTGTTGAGTAGGCATTGAAGAAATGATTGACAAGGTTTCATATCAATCTGACATGTTTTACAAATGTTGTCATTATACTACCATTATAAAGAGAGACATCCTCTATCGAAGCAGTCTAATATAGATATGAAATTATTAGAATAGTTTGATTTTGGTCACATCATAAGATCACAATAATCTTTCTAGATTCTCTTTCGCACTATCTTAGAGCATGTTTGTCAACATTTTTAACTACTACTAGGGTGCAAGTGAGTCATAAAGTAGGTATTTATATATTAACCCCAAGGTAATTTCATTAAATTATTTAAGGCATAAATTAGATATTCATTTATTATTTTTATTATATTTATATCAAATCTGCTATTATGCCGAATTTTATGGTTTAGTGTAGTGTTTTTTATACCTGGATCCAATTAATATAAAAAAAAATAGCTAGACCAAGTTAAACCAAAGGTATATGAATTGGGTTGAGTATCTAAAAATTTCCTTATTTACGATTAAGCATACATGGAGTTAATTTAATCAAGGTAGTTGATGACTTAAGTAAGATAATTGTGTTATTAGACTCTATGTTTATTATGATGACACTACCACATTTTGACTATTTAAAATCAAATCCTAAATTCACCTTAGTGTTTTCTAGGTTTTTATTTTCAAATATAAAAAATTAAAACTAGATTTAAATTCATATTGGACAGACAATGTAAGGAGGTGATGTTAGGGTGCCACTAACATGTGACTTTAAAAAATGATGTTGGTGTGTCACTAAAATTTGACTATATTTTTGACACTAAGGGGTGACATAAGGGTGTCACTAATAGTGATTTTATTTTTGTCCTTAAAGTGATTTTAGTGTTTGAATCAAAGTCACATTTATTACAGTCACACATTAAGTCAGATGGAATAATACATTGTTGTATTTGGGTAAATAATTTACACTGATAAAACTAGGGCATCATTTTGTTGAGTATTTATGTACACACATAGATTTGGTACTAGACACTTGATAATATTAGTTTTGATACAAAATTGACATACATAACTTATGTGTACACGTATTTCACACCTTTTTCCCTATCCAATTTCCTATTTATTGACCTGGCCAACCTAATATTAGACATAATTCATATATATATATATATATATATATATATATATATATATATATATATATATATATATATATATATATATATATATATAATATCCCTAGTTTATGCCTTAATGTTCTATTATCATATTACAATTGTCACCATGCTCTAGATCACTATTTATTTGTTTTTGGACAGCGTCAACAAAATTCATGGTTATACACAACAAATTTTTTAATAAAATCCAAGACATTGCATTTGAACAAGATATACTCTCAAAGTTTCAAGCCTTGTGCAAGACCCATCATTAGGAGGAAGAGATCGGTGAGATCCATGAGAGCAAACACCAGTAGAACCACCATAAATATCCATTACTCACCAATATTTTCATTGGGTCAACTCAATAGAAAATAATAATAATTATTTTTTAATTTTAATTTTATTTATTTTTTATTTTTTACCATTCAAATAATAGGCTTCCATTTATCACTAAGATCCCAACCACCATATATATTCAAATTATTTAGGTTATTTTCAATCTCAATCACTTACCTAACCTTTCTACTCAAGAAATGATAATCTCTTGTGATAATTCCAACTTTATCTATGCAAATGTGATGATCCAAGCTATAAGAATGTTATACTAAGGCATATTTTTGGATTCGGTTGTGAAAAATATCAACACAATGCTATTTTATCCTAATTTTAAAAGAACAACTAGTTTCATCTATTTATACCTTATCACAACTGTAGTGTCAACAATAGTCAGATGATACCAATTGTCGGTAATGTTTGCCTTCACTAATAGTGTCCAAGGTTCTTCAAATTACTATTTTTAAAATTAAAATCAATTATTTGGATTGGTCCACACATTTCACATATCAGTTATGGATGAGATTTACCAAAAGAGTAATACACACACACACACACACACACACACACACACACACACACACACACACACACACACACACACACACACACACACACACAAATCCTAAGGCCATTTCTATCTAGAAACCATCTAGAAGGCATATGGCATTCACTTTCACATTGAGAAATATATTTGCACATCCTTGAGACATTATCAAAATCATCCAAATCTAAAAACCCTTAAAAGAATAATAAAAAAATCTAAGTCTGAATGTTAATTGCATGGTTACTACCATATAATGTCAAGTGTCAAAATTCAAACTATGCATTGCATTCTAGTTAAATAGTATTGAGTACATATACACATGGGTGGGATAAATATGTACGCTTTGAGGCATCTTTGGAGTATTAGAAAATAGGCAACACTTAACCACTCAATAGGGTGTGATTTGGGTTTTCCAACCCATGATTCTAACGTCTATTTATTGGTCAAACAGGTGTTGAAATTGGATCTAGGATTCCAATGCAAAGGAGGATACAATATAAATTTGTGCATAGGACCTAGGGTAAGAAATTACTCAAAAAACATCTTGATAGGAAAATAGAAAAATCTATGGAAGAATTACTCAAAAAAATAACATAGATAATTGTGGTCGATGGTGGACACATCTAGTTTCCAAATGTGTCTAAGCATTTACCAGAAATGTCCTAGCAAATTTTTATAGTTAGTCTCTTGAGCTGAACAATCATGTCACAACCATTTCAGATCATATTAGACGTGTGTACATTGATTGAGAGAAAAAATAGAATATCAACTAAGTACCCTCTCTTTTGGTCATTTACATATTTAATAAGAGTAATATATTATCAGTGAACATTCAAATATTTTTAGTTTATGCTATTTCTTGTGTAATGTAAATATTTATAGTTTATGCTTATTTAGATCACCTAAATCCAAAATAATTTAATTTTTTTGTGTAACTAACCTTTGTCTCGAGCACAATGAATCCTAGGTATTTCCCCCTTAAGGTATCATCCTTCCTTATTAGGGTTTTAGATATCTTTTGCATTAGGATTTCATATGTAATTTCTGAGTTACCCTTATTATGTATTAATCTATCCATCTTGGCTATAATATTTTTGATGTTTTCATGATCATATTATGTGCTATCAAAGTGTAAACATACAAATTTGGTATTAGAAACTTAAAAATAATAGTTTTGACTAATAGTTAACATACACGACTTGTGCATACATAATTAAAATCTTTCTCACATTTTCTCCCAACAATTGTATCTATCTAAAACCCTAGCCTTCTTGATTTTTTTTCATTCACATACAAGATCTCCCTAGTGTGTGACTATTTGTTATATAATCATAAGAATTTTTTTATCATTATCCAAATCATGTTTCCTCAATCTTAGGTAGTGCTATAAATATTCAAACAATACAGATTATTGTTGTTACCTACCTTTGTCATAAGCGTTCTAAGTTATATAAATGATTTTTAAAAAAATTAGGATCCTTCCCTTGGGTCAACCCACACATTTCACATATCGGTTATTGAGGAAAATTAAATAAAGAGTTATCTATATATGCATATCAATTTTAAGGCTATTCCTATGTAGATTTACACTTGCACATTTAGGAATACATCTACACTTCTTAAATCACCACCCTAAAGCTTCCAAATGTGAAAATACCTTAAAGGAACAATCACTAGGCAATGTAGGAACACCTAAAGAAAGATCAAAGTTGTATATTTTTGAGTGCCAAAAATACAAATAGGTTATATACATACTAATGAATCACTATTAAGTGCACACCCACATAACTGAGAAAACTACATGCGATTTGATCCCTCTTCAGAGTATTAGAACATATGAAACACTCAACTATACAATGAGGTGTGGTTGGGGTTGTCCAAACCATATTTATAGCCCATTTTTTATAGGCTAAGAAAAGATTTAACAGTGGAACTAAGGTTTAAAAGTGAAGGGAGACAAATTTGAATTTGTGCAAAGGATCAAACATCTAAATTATACCAAAAAACATCTTGACGGGTAAACATAGTGATTTTAATGGAATAAGCTGACAAAAAAACATAGAAGATAATTATGGTAGATAGTAGACATATTCATAAGATGTAGACATCTAAGCATTTTTGGATCCATGCAAAAAAATTCTAACATTTTTCTTAAGTTGAGTGACCACATATCCATTTTAGGGCATTTCAAATAATTTGTACATATAGACTAAACATAATAAAACAAAAACAAGCTAATTATGTTATCCTCTTGGTCATTTTTATAAATATAAAATGTAATTAATCAATATCATTCCAATTTTTACATTTATATCTATGTATAATATGTTGTATATCATGCAATATAAGCAATCTCAAGTTCAATAAATCCAAAATAAGTTAAAACATTCTCGAGATCTTGATCATTATTTTGATTGCATAAAACCCTAGGTCTTTGTCCTTTAGGATTTCATAGCACCTTCTTAGAATTTAATATTTATTTTTTATGTCTTCAAATATGATTTCTAATTTCCCTTTGTCATGTGTGCAAATCTAAGGTTTTCCCATTTTACCCTATGGATTTATGTTTATTCTCCTTTTAAAGTTTTCTCTATTAGAGTTATGACTTGTCTTCATACATCTTCAGCTCATATCTGATTCAAAATGACTCTATTTTTAAAATTATTGGATGTTTTTTTAGTCATATTGATTGGATAAAAAACCTCTTTTTATTCCCTAAAATTATGTACGAAAAATTATTATATCTTTATGTTTACTAAATTCGGTCTAGAGGGAAAAATACATTTCTACTTTTGAAACAAATTCCTCACAATTATCATAGGGTGGGTGGTTTTTTTATTGGTGTTTATTTATTCTAGGGTTTCAATGATTGATTTCCAATATTTTAAAACCCTAGAGTTGTATGTTCATCCTTATCCTAGGAGCAAGTCTTGTTCTTATATTCCATATCATCTTAGGGTTTTATGATTTTTCTATGCATGTGCTTCCCAAAAACCCTATTATGTCTCATCCTATGAATTCATTATTATCTACTTATGTTGTGCCTTTTAGTTATGCTAATGAGTCCAATTTTTTTGATGTGGATGATCAAGTTTTTGTGATTGAAGGAAGTGACTATGATATTATGATCATGATGATGTTATATATTGGTATGCTAGTATTTGTATAGTTATAGTGAATAAAAATTAAAAAAAGTAATGTTTTCATTTAAGAAATAAAATTTCCTTCTTATTTTACACTCTTCCACTAATCATACACTAGAACAAGAATAAATCACAACCAAACTAATCAACACACTTCTTGATGCTACTAAATTTTCACTAAAGAAAGAGTACAACAAAACAAAGAGAGATGATATACACTTTGAATCTCATTATGACCCTATGATAAAGATTTTAAATGCAATGATATTTTTTGTGAAACACTATGTGAGGCTATTCATTCTTCACTAGAAATAGAATTTGATGATATTAATTTTTTGGAAATGAAATATAATGATAGTTATAAACTATGAAATGATATGTACGTTAACATGGAGTGTGATTCTAAATAATATAATGATAGAAATATTTGTTATGAGGCTAAGATATCTATGTTTAAGATAGATGATGAGATGAAACCAAAGAACAAATATTTTTAAACCATCACCACCCCTACTAGTCATGTAGTATCTATGTCGCATGCTATAAATGAGCTTCAAAATCAAGTTGCTATACTGAAGTTAGAATTTAAATCACACAAGGATAAATTGGATGGTAATATATGCATACGAACTTGTACCTCTAATTATGCTAGTTCTCAAAATAAAAAACCTTCAGCTCATAAAAAAAATATCTTCACCTAAGAAGAAGGTAATGAATATGGAAATTAATAAAGAGGAAGTTACAAATAATAACATTGATAAGAAAAAATCTCTAAATAAAAAATTCATACAATAGTGACTTGTATTAGTCCTAGTACTTCAAATGTAAGTAACCCAATCTAATTTCATATCTTCAAGGATAGACCAATTGATATTTTACACACACTCCTTGATAATAAATTGGACAGGTTATCTTCTAATCACCATCACCCTACACTTCGTCAAACACAATTTGGAGGAACATCATTTTTTAAATATCATCATATAAATGGGGATAGAGATAGTAATTATTATGCATTACAAAATAATATTCAATAATTATTGGATAAAGATCTTATTACATTTGAGAGATCTAAACATACTTCCACAAGGCTATATTTTATATCTTCTAGTATAAAATTTACAGAGATTGATGCATCCCAGGAAATTCCTAAGAAGGAACCATTGGTAATTTGATCTCTTATAGTAGGTGAACATATAAAACATATCAGTGTTGATGGAAAAACACAATACAATGCATTCATTATTGAATTCCTTAAAAAAATGGGATACAATGACTGTGAGTTATAAGATGTGAGCATTTATAAGGATACAATAGGGAATGACACTATACTTATTTCTCTTGGGTCGAACATAATGGATGCATTACTATATATGATTCCTAATATCCCACAGTTCAATGCAATATTGGGACAATCATGATTACAATAAATGGAAACAAAAATGGGATAAGATCAATATGACTATTTCATATAATTTTCAAGGTGGTTTACTTACATATTAGAGAGATACAACATTCTAGGTGAAGTATCTCATTAAGGGTGTAGTTACATCTTAAAGACAAATATGGATACCAAAGCAAAGTAAACAAAGTACATATTAAGGAATTGAGCAAGTAAACACCAATCCAAAAAAATCAAAAATAGAAAGAATTTCAATCTATTACCATTTGTAAAGTGAAAATTATGCATATTTAAAAAAGTTATTCAATAATTTTTCAAGTGTTATTAAGAGTTTAATTTAAACTGTTCATCCAAAAGATCCACTTGATTATGAACCACATCAGATCACTCCAAATAATTTAGGGTGTGAAGAATATTCATTTAACACATATAATTTTATAGAATAATTTTCCAAGGAAACACAGAACTCATTCAACACTATTCAACTTAAGGGCATATGACATGCATGCCTATTGATAATTAAAAATTGACATTTAATAAGATAATTCAAAAATAAGGTGTAGTTGGTTATGCATATCCTATTATAAATACAAAAAGTGATTGCGATGATGTGTCTAAACTAATGGATGATTATGACTACACTTGGAAATTAAAACATATACGATATAGGACATTATTATGACTCTAAAATTGATGAGATATTTGGTTAGTTAGAATATAATATATTTTACATAGCTACTTGATGTTTCTCTGATTGCTCATCCTCTATATTTTTATAGATTAACATACATGTGTACATATATTGCATTGATCATTCTTCTATCCCTTTGCTTTATTATGGCTTTGAAATTTTCATTTGGACTCTACTTATTGATTATTATCCTAATCTAAGCATTCGTGACATATATCCTACAATTATAAAACATTTAAAACTGCCTCATCTTAGTGCACAGTCTTTGTGATGTACTAATTACTCATCCCTATATGTGCACTATCTATAATGGCTATTGTTATACCCTACAATGAACATACATGATCACACACATTTATACCTACATATTATGACATGACTATAGACATTGATTCTCGCCCATTGGAAACATGTGTTATTTTATCTCTACATACTCCCTTGTGATAGGATGTTGTGATTCACATATATAGTGGGGGAATGTTACTTACCTTAATTTCTTCCAAACTACCATAATTATACACTTAATGCATACTATGCCTTGATCTATGCAACAAATTGTTAAAATAATTTCCATTATTCTATTTTTGAAACCTTACAACTTGATTCAAAAAATATTAAAAATAAATAAATAAGACCTATGCATGAAATGCATTTCTAGTTTACATGATTCATTCATGTTATTTATCATGTGCATAGTACATTGCCTATCCATTTTATGCATGCATGTTTTTCATGATGTACATGAGTGAGATGCAAGACATTCCTACACCTAGGGGATACATTTATAAATTGGGTGCATTCCTTTATTGGGGGCATGTTGGTATATTATACATGTTCTATATGATAAATCCATTGATCGTATCAAGCTACTTAGATTTATTAGACATGAATTGATATTGTATTTATTATTTAGAGTGTTATATGCTATGGATAGTGTACTTTACTATGTGGGATGAAACATAGATTGATTGTGTAGACTAACATTACTTGTTCTATGCATATTTTATATTGATGATTGTTACACAGTGTGATCCTTGAATGCATATTACATTCTGTGATGATTGTTGTGCATGAAATTTTGTGTTACATTGTGTGATTTATAAATTAATATTGATGATTATGAGTGACTATTCATGTGTGTTATATTGAATTTTAGCTTATGTGATTTTGAATGAATTTATTGTGTGTCATCATGTCATGCGTCAATTATATCGAGGAATGAATTTATCTATGTCATGTCAAGATTCATTTTTTGATTTGATTTCTTTTGTACATCATGATAATAACATTGTTATCATGTGTATGTGCATATCTACATGAATTTTGAGATTATGGTTTCATGATTCATATAACATGTTCTTTTAATTGTGTGCAATGCTATGATTTATATCATGCATATTATATGTATCTTATTACTGATTGCTTATATCTATGATGATCATTAGTGTGATGAATACTACTAAATGCCTATATTAATAAAAGAGATTAACCTACCCCTATACTACCATAGCCCAAAAAGAATTGGGGTTGTTGGGGCCCTTACCCTATATTAGTAAAAAAGATTACACAAACAAGCCAAGTTAAACCATCATGGCCTAAGAAGAACCAATTACATAAAACAGACACAAAGCCATAAGAAAATTAAATAGTAAAACCAACTACCACCTAAACACCAACAACAAAGTGGGAAAGTACTCTAAGAAATTAGCCATCTTTCCCTTTTTACCTTTTTTATTTTTTACCTCCCACCACATGTCTTGTTCATGATTCACCACAACAATTTGTTTGTTTGGATTCTAAATTTTTGAATTCTTGGTTTCAAACATCTCTTTGTTTAAATTTGAGTTTTCAGATTCATTTCCTCTCTTTAATCCCCCTACTAGATTTTTCAATGGAATATTCTAAAAAAAATTATTGCCCCCACATTAGACACGACTTATTTAGAAGAAGCAACTTTTTCTCCTCTCTATCTCCTAATTCTGCATTTTCCTAAATTTTTGAGTCTTCAAAATAATCTTCAGCCACTACCACGTAACCACTAGATCTGGAGCACTCCATTTGCTTGAATTTAACTTCTCCCCCTTTTTCTTCCCTATTTAAAATCACCCCTAAAGACAAGATGCATGAAGATGCCCTGATAATTTACAATTACGGTATCTAAATATGGTATTCTCATAATCTAGATCTTTAAGATGAAATTTTTTGCCACATTTCAAAATGAATTTTTTTGTAAGACCTTTGCTCAAATCAATCTCTACATAAATTCTATCAAAAGAGTACGAGCCTGAAACAACTCTTTCATGATCATTATTGATAGATGATCCCAAAGCATTACCTATTTCCTCATAATCATGCAAAAAATGCAAAGGAAGATTAGGGAGATGAACGCATACTAACATATTTTTTATTAAGAGAGTGTTTGGATTAAACTCCAAAAACTAGGGAGTGATAAATAAACTTGCATTGCCCTAAAACCAAGGGCCTTCCAATAAACATTTATAATGATCTTTCTATTCAAGAAAGTGCACAATAATAAAACTTTTAGAGCAGAAATAAGTTTTGTATTAATTTGACCATGTCTCATAAACCCATTGATATAATGCAGTCAAAAAGGCCATAATCCATTGAATCTACAGATAACTACATCCTCTACCAAAGTATGAAAATAATCATCCACTTATCCATTTAAAATATCCACAAAAGGTACCTCCTTCACTTGCTCTACAATATAAGCTTGAGGAGGAGGAGGACACTTTGCATAATTTGACTTGGAAGCAACATTTCTAATCGCATCTTTGAAAGTTGTAGGTCTGGGGGGATACGCTTGTTTCAACCCTTCCACACCTACCCACAATCTTGAAGTCATTGAAATGATTGAGTCTTTTTCTAGATGATAAAAGACAAAGATAAAGAATCCTACAATTCTTTGCCCTGATGCACCAAATACTAAAACTCAACTGGAACACCTAAAGAAACCTCTAGACTCTATTTTAATCTTTCACAAAATTTGTCCCTTTCATCCAAATTCATTTTATTTTTATTGAAAGAGATCAAACCAAGATTTGATACCCTAGTTTATCCACCTTTGGATCCTTATGATATTCATTTAGATTATCTATACGGAATTCCTTATGCCAATAATAAGACATCCCATTACTAGCTAAATATCCTATTTTATTCACTTTTCTACCATTTCTAGATTTCATAATTCATTCAAGAATTTTGTCAAATAGTTTACAAACAACCTCTATATCCTTTACAAATGTTTTTTGAAGTGGCATTTTTTTAAATAGTTGTCAAACATCTACCAAATATTCTTCTTTGTTTTTATACGAAAGCCTATTTTAGAGAGATATGGGGATTGGTTATTCTTTCCTAGGATGTCAAATATTTGCCCCTCCTGGCCTTGACTTAGCTTACCTGATCTACCTCCTACATCCACACTTTTCACTTTAGGGACATAAAGTGTCCTGTCGTTCACGAAATATCCTACTGTCTTAGTCAATCCACGAGAAGATGTAAAAACATCCTCAATCCTAGAAAATTGTAGGACCTTCTTAGGCACTTGCATTGCCACAATCCCCACACTTTTAGGAGATGACACCATCTTGACCATCACAAACCCACACTTCCCCCTCACCTTAATTGGTACCATATGTAACTTCCCAATCTTGTTCCCCCAATAACCCTTTGTCACATTTCGATTCCTTGCTAAGCAAATTTACCTAATTATCCATAGATTTTTATAGTTGGTAATTTAATTTGATTATTATTAACTAAGTTATAAGCTATATGCTATTATGGGATAGATGTATGTTACTTTAGTTTTATGATCACATTATTATAAATTTAGCTATATTATATATTATTACATTATGAGCACGTTGATTTACTATTTTAGCAGTATTTTATGACATATGTCATGATGTTATGGACTAACTACCTGCTTGTCATGAGTTGGATGCAAGAGAGATTTCTATCTCAGAGCATGATGGAGGAAGAACATCATCAAAAAGGGTGTCATAGATGAAGGTGTTTGTGAATGATAGAAGAATTGATAGAACCTACACACACCACATTAGATAGTACATATTATATGTATTGTTTAAATTATTAGCATTAGTACGTTCTTTATGTTATCTACATTTAGATAATCATTTATGCATGTTAGTTGTATGTTAGCTCAGTTTAATGATTATGTTTAATTAATCATGTGTGATTACATTGTGGATGTTATGTGTAGGTTTAGTTGTATAATGTTACAATATGATTATGTTATGCTATTATAGCCATAATCATAAATGTTTACGATAACATAAATCTATGTGAATAACATAGTAATAACATAATGATTATGTTGGTGATTGGTTTAAGAGATAGATTAAAAGAATATAACTAAATCTATATTAGTCATATTATCCTTAAGTCATGATAATTATTTACTCAAACCAAGTTAGTAGCAAATGAAGCAATTTTGTTATAATTACCAATTGCATTATATTGTGTTAAAATCAACAAATTATATTGTAATGGATTTTTTATAAAAAGTAAATAAAATGTATTAGGAAAGAATTAAGTTAACTATTATTAAATTAAAAATATATATAAATGAGGAAAATTTAAATAAAATAAAACTTAAAGCTTTAAAAAAAGGGTTTTACAATGGAGAAAAGGGGAAGATGGTGACTTAGAAGTTTGCAGGAATATAGAAAAAAAGAAAAGTCATAAAAATGGAAAAAATAAAAAGAAGGAAGAGGAAATAACAAAGCATAAAAGATGAAGAGGAGAATTAATGAAGAGAACATGAATTGGGAAGATAAGGGTAACACTAAGAAGAGAGGAGAGATCGAGTCAGACAAGTTTTTTTTTTGGATCGTGTTATTCCAATCTGGGCAACATAGCAAGGTAGGTGATTTTGTTTATAGTTTGAGAGAAATTTAGTAAAATTATATGTATTCTTGTTTGAAAACTATGAAATTATATGATTTCACTTTGTGTGTGTGTTTGACAAATTTGGTGTCAAAATAATTTGGGGGGAATCAAAAAAATTAGTATATAATGTATTCGTATAAGTGTTTGAAACATATAGGTGTAAAAAAAACTATGAGTGAATGAAAGTCCTAAAAACTGAGAACATATATTAATATGGTTGTGTGTATATTCATTATTAAAAATAAAAATAAAACAATGAACTATATAAGTAAAAATAGTGATGAATATATACATAATAATATCTAAACAATGTTATATATATAATATATCAAAAGTGAATCCATTATGAATAAAATTTATGATTGTATCAAAGGTGAATCCTTTATGACATCTAGCCAAGATTTTATGATATAACATATTAAGTTTATTAAGTCTTATATAATATGGAACTGTCATTAAATAGAATTTCATATATTACGAATATACTTAATACTTTATAGAATAACATCTTATTTGATATTGGATCATATTCTACATATAATATATGGGATGTGACATATTATCGTAGATATACACATATTATATTTATAATATATGTAATACATTATTATGAGTATTAGTCATAAATATTTTATGATAATTTTATGATTTGTACTATATATTTTTTGGTAAATGCCCAATGAATCTTAACAAGTTATCTTTTTCCAAGAGACGTGTTTATTAAGCCAAATGCAATTGCCAATTTCTCACTATGGCGGTAGAGGAATGATTCTCTTTCCTCCTCTGCCACATCATTAAGTACATATTGTGAATCTAAAAATACAAATTCTCCATCTTTGCATAATTTTTTTTATCTCTTGAACATCATCCCAATTCTGCATATATGTCTGAAAAAAGAACATAAGGTGCATCATTTTTAGGATCCAGTTCCAAAATGTGAGTTTTGGACTATTATTTATAAATATGAAGATATCTATATATCACTGGTATGCATCATTATGATTTGTCAATAATATGGGAAGACCCGTGTTTTAACTATCACTGCTATGAATTATATTTAACTTCAAAATATATATTTTTTATATTCTTTAATAATAAGTATATCGCTACTATACATGTAGATGTATTGATGTAACAAATACACCAGATGATGGCATATCAGTTAAAACCATAATTACCTCTGATATCCAAAACTCAACTAAGTGTGGATGTATAAAAAAAGTAGGTATCCTTAATAATACTTGAAACATCCACATCATATGAATTATATGGATCTACTGACTATACGAACACATTTAGATAATGTATACATATGGTGGATATACAATGGCATCACAGTAAAGTGAATTTTCTAATAACTATAATTATCATTATATGAACCTACTATTACCTAATTTTTAGAATATAATCAAGTCCATTAAATCTAGAACTCACTGTACATGTGTTAAACCACTATTTGTCAAAATGCATAGATAAATTCATAATAGCCTTATGCATTTTGACTAAACATTCAATATTAATAATATTGAATTCATCCATGTACTAATATTGATGGTAGTGATACTCTCCTATATGATTATTATTATAGTATGTTGAGCATCATTATTCCTTCTTGTCATGAGTTTCACATTTAGTATCATTAGGTTATAATATATAGCTTATATTAGTACCTTGGGAGGTGTGCTTACAATTAATTTTATTATCTGTTAAAAACTAAGTCATAGATTATTGAAGGATTTGGACATTATGCATACAACTTCCTAAAAATATAACAAGTTGCTTAAATGAGAGATTACATTTTCATGAGAATTATGACTTTCTTTAGCATAACTAGTTATTTGTCATTGAGTAGTCGTATATTTGAACAATGGACTATGATATTGTTGTTCTTCATAAAATGCATTACATTTGAATCTACTTATGGTAAATTAGTGATATGCAGTCTAAACATAGATTATACCTGATTTGTATAAATCACACTTGTTTACTTATTATTTATGTATTAAATAATAAAATGTAGATTGATTCATACATTTAATGGACTAAATGTATATATTTTAATTATTCCTATGATTGCTACTAAGAAGTAATTTGCATGAATCTGTTGGCTATATTTATATTAAAAAAATATTGCATTGTTGGTACTAAGTAAGTAATGAGACATATTTTACTAGATTATTAGTATCACTAATGTCAGATAAAAGTAATCTGATTAAATGGTGTGTATGAAATTTACTGATTCTAGAGATCAATAACTATTAAAAACTTTAGCCAAAGTAATGTTAGTTAGACATTGTCATTTCATGTGTATGATTTACATGTTTATGCAATATCATGTTAGAATAGATCTATTTATGGTACACTTCATGTTATTAAAAATTATATAACACACAGGTACTATCTTGTCTCTCTGGATTCTTACACCATCACTATCTACTCATCTATGAAGGGAGAGCTATTCCTTAATAGAGAATTGTGTGGGGGATCGATGGTCCATGTTTGATATGTAAAATCACTCAAATGATTCTCTCCCTCCCCACAATAATACTTATTTAGAGACGACACTTGAGATTACCATAGATACTAGAGTTAGGGAACTTTTGCTTCGTAGAGCCTTGTATCTTGTACATTGTAATATATTTATTCTTATTAAAACATTATGATTAATGACTGTAATTATTTACTTATTATACCATGATAGTAGTGGCTTTATGTTTGTACCATCCATGGCTCTAAATATATACTTAATTTTTATATTCAATTATGTTTTGTTTCATATGATGCTAGTGATCAATAACTGGTAGTTTTTTCATGCTTATTTTACAGTTAAGATACTTAGTGTGTTTTAATTGGATCACTAATTAGATTCTCGTGGTGAATTCTAATGAAAAAATATGTTGATTAAAGTAAAAAAAAATTACATTATTCTAAGTAGATCCTAGTAGATATTTTACATCCCTCCTCATGGATATAATAGATAGCTTCACCAAAATCAAAGCCGCATGTATGTCTAGTACAACTTCTTTGCTACAATCCATGCCCAATCTGTCATGGCCATTACAGTCATTGATGACAATGAAGGTCTTAAATATTTTTCTCTATCCTACGTTGATTTGTTTCTAGACATGAATGATCTTCATGACCTCATCCTTTAGTTAGGGGTCGAGCATTGCTTCAATGATCTGATGTTCCTTCATAGGGAGAGAAAATAGGTAGATTTACTCTAGGGAATGGATTTTTCTCTATTTTACAATGCACCCAAGTTTTGTGATGGGCACCCATTTTTCTTCCTCATCTTGTCAAGGTCTCCAACTACCTCGATGGTCAACTCAACCTCTATCACTATAGTTTCTATCACTACTTCCTATCCTATAATTGAACCCCTTCCTCTTTTTGCCATTATTTTTGTAGATGTAAAAGTTTGAAACCCTAGCTTAAAGTTTTTCACTACTAATGAAACTGCCTCCTACATGACTTATTGTTATGTCTCTCTTGCCATGGCATTTATATGCCTTGGGATACATGTTTCATATTTACATGAATGATAAAATATATATATGATGACATAATCTAATTATGTTACTACATGTGCCTTGCATTCTTACATATTTTTTATATTAAATTATGTGTATAACTATTTTCTTTTGAAATGAGTGATTTGTAGGCTACATCTATCATCGCAAAAGAGGGTATACTAGTGAGCTTGTCATAAATATTCAATCTTTGAAAAATAAATAATTTATATTCTGAATCATATCACATGATTAAAATGATATAGATTAAGACATATTATAATCCACTCAGGATAAATTGTGATTTAGATTGGGATGGATTGACAGATTGACACATATACAAGGCATATGTGAAGCATTTAACAAGAACAAATGACATATTCTATGACATTATGAGACATATTATGTGGGTCATATTTTATCAAATTTCATGGGCCAAATTATCATATTGGGGTAGATTATTAGATTAAATAAAGTGACACATATTTATGGCATTCTATATCACATTGAGGTACAAATGGATCAGATTATGAGGCATGGATGTTTTTCATGCATGTAATTTTATATTTATATGATTGTAATGAAGGTAATTACAAAATCACATTGAATATAAAATCTATTTGTAGTATTTGATTTAGAGTTTTTAAATTTACATATGATCCTAGTTTGGGGCTCCACCCTTTCCATGTGAACTTGGTACATGTTTCAACAAAATAATTATATGATATTTTGAGATGTGTGGTTGATGTTTAAGTGTCACTCAAATAAAATAATTTATTAGTCTTCAATGAGGTTTGAGGGATATTATTCCCAAACTATGATCTTAACATGTGGCATTCTTTTAGGCATAATCACCCCATTCTCCAATGACTTTAGAGGGTAGTTTGGTTTGCATACTCACAAATGTATTTTTTCCTTATTTTTTAAAAATTCATTTTTTTCAATAATCTATATGGTTTAAAATTTTATATCATGAGTGGACATTGATTTATACATGTTTCATTTCAGGTTTTGCATGGGGTAGTCTGGATACTTAAGCTATGCCTAAAGACACCAAATGTGGTTACATTTAGGTACCAAATTTATTAATTTTTCATTTTAATCTAACAATTTCAATGTTAGACTAAAATAAAGAATTTTTAGATACATAAATTTGGTATTAAAAACTTAAAAACATTAGTTTTGACTAATCTTTAACATGCATGACTTGTGTACATAATTAACTCTTGCTCAATTTTTCTCTTATCCATTTAATCTATCTATGAGCCAAGCCTTACATATTTTATGTCATTCACATAAGATCTCCCTAGTATATGCCTAACTATTAAATTATCCTAAGTATACTATAAAAATTCTATAGATAATTGTTTCCTCCATCTTGGACAATCCCAACAATAGTCAAATGATACATGTTATCAATATGATCTACCTTCACAAGAAGTGTCCTTAGAAATCCAAATTGTTTTTTTTCAAAGTCAAACCCTTCCCTTGGTTCAACCCACATGATTTAAATCTTAGTTATGGAGGTAAATTACCCAAATAATCATTTATATATACATATCAAGCCTAAGGCCATTTCTATCTAAAAATTATTTAGCATTGAACTTGCACATTGAGGAATACATTTGTACATTCTTGTGGTACTACCATAAAAAATACAACTATGAAAAACCCTCACAATAATAGTCACTAAGCCATGTTTAAAATCTTGAATCAAGGTCAAATTTGCATTTGTCAAGTTTTTAAAAGATAAACACGATGCATACATACTAGTGGATCATTATTGAGCACACATCCATATGGGTGGGAGAACTAAGTGTGGTTTGATCCCTCTTTAAATTCTTACAATGTAGGAAAAAATCAACCATAGACCAAGGAATGGTTTTGGTTGTTTCTAACCCCCTTTTTACAAGTCAAGGAAAATGTCGAAAGTGGAGCTAAGGTTTCAAGTTGAAAGAAGATAAATATAAATATGTGCACATGATCAAAGATTTAAAATTTCATAGAAACCATGATCTAGACATGGTTAGAGGTGTCAGTTAGGAGAGGCATTCTATGATGAAACCCAAAAATGTACAAATAAATTCATACATCAGATCGATCACCAAAGATAAAACCTTACAATGGTCAAACACACAACCATAAACACAACCTATAGGATTATAAACATCAGCCCAACACCACAATGTGGTTTCAAATAACTTGATTTCACTTGTCCTTTTTAGATATGTACATAGAAAAACTTGGAGTAATCCTTGCAACTGCACTTAAACTCTTTCTCCAATCTATAGTTGAATGCCTTTCTAATATGTAAATAATATGTTTATATATACATAATCCAAAAATTTACATTAATTTATTTCTTAAACCCACTAAGGATAATAATATTTAATGCTCATGACACATTAAGATTCATTCTAATTATTAAATGCACACAAGTATCAATGGAAATACATTCCCATATAATGCATCACATATTATTTATACCATAACACATCAAAAACCCATTTACCTATTCCTAATGTCATTGTAAGCCTCATCCTAGACATATTACCACTTATCAATGCAAGGTATCCTAATGAATAACATTAATATCTAAGAAGTGTGAAATAAATATATACAAAGGGAAAGTATAAAATTAAGTTTGTTAAATCTATGTAATTGACTGAAGCTAACCCCAAAAAAGGACTCATCATAAATATGCATAACATTTATGCATATAAACCAACTTATGTAAGGAACCCCTGAGACACAAATAAATAAATCAAATACATAAATAAATTATAATATGTGATGATTAAAATAAAAATCCTAATCCTTGTGAATATTTCAGCCACCAAATAAATAAAAAGGCTACCACACTTTATTAAAACTAACTACACATTTTTAGTTGATGCAAGATTACATGTGGACTTGGTTGATCCTACATCATACACCTTGAGTAATAAAATGTGTGAGCATGGTGCTCACACACTTAGGATAACTGGTAAACCCAATATTTCAATCCTATCTAAAGGTTTTAACATGATTTTTCTCCATGTGAGATGACTCTCACCTTGGAGTATGCTTAGATAATGAAATGGGTAAAAAATAGACATCTTTTTACTTCACTGTTGCACCAACTACCCTTCCACTTGAATCGATATCCTCTAGCTATGATATCCAATGTAATCTTTTAATCCTCCTTTGCAATACTACCCACTAAAATAATTTTGTGTTTGTGATTCACACTCTCATTCACCTTACTTTATATGGTATTGTTCCTTACCTTCGTATCACCACTCTATTTCCTCTATGTGGTGTTATTATCCATCTTCACACACTCCAAACATACACATGTTCCTTGCTAATTCACATGACCAAGTGAATTTGGTGTGCATCCTACTTGTTATCTACCTTTAATGGATTTAGCATATGGACTCGTCCATCTTTTATCACTTGCAATGTATTTTCTCTCCCATCATATAATATTTTATGTTCGTATCAGGAGGGTCACCCCAAAAAAAATGACATCCATCCATATCTAACTCATTACATAGAACCTTGTCTGTGTAGCTACCAATCATCATCTCCACTTCAAAAATTTCCTTTACAACACTATTTTGACCAATATCAATCATGACACTCTATATGGTCTTATATACATCTTTTTAAAAATGGTTCCTTATTAGATAAATCTAATTAAGTAATTTAAATAATTAAAATTAGAATGATGGAATATATAGATATGATAATAAGATATAATACGTCACTTGATTTTATAGAATTATAAACTTATTAAATATAGTAAATGAGCCTAAAAATATGCAATCCTGCCTAAAAATAATTGGTACCGACTATTTACTAATTTATAACTAATTAGATCGATCTATGAATTATGTCATAACTAAAAATAAAATTTTATAATATATAGGGACAAGTCTACGTTAGGAGGATAGGCCACACCATGGAACTATCTATTAAAATATATCGTGTCCCACTTGATTTTAGAAATGATGCTTTTGGGTGTGTGCAATCATCAAAGATGTACTGTTGATAACCTACCAAGACCATTTTGATGTGTGGAAGTCATATAAAAGTAAAATCCTAGCACATGCATATAAAATCAAATATAAATCATAGCCCAAAAGGGGGAATAGGGTCAAGGGAATAGTCGAGCTGGGCTTAAAAACTCCTTGTGACTGACTACTTCTTACATAGCCCAAATGGGCCTCAAGTCGATGTAGTTCTTCATCATATAGTGATTGTGAGATCCATGATTGTGAAACTATATGATGTAGATAGAATATTTGATTGAAATAATTGAAAATAGATGACATTTACCTACAAATAAAATATTCATACTTGGCCTATACCTGTTAAGATGCATTTGAATTAAAATTGGAAAAGATAGTGTTATTTTGATTAAAGTGCAATGATTTTTATAAGGTCCTTTTAGGTGAAGCAATGATTATCCTTTATGTGTTTTTATATATAAATATTTAAAATATTTTCACTAGATGACATTTCAAAAATCATGAGAGAGCCATTTCGAACCATTTAAAATTAAAAAATTATCCATTGGAGCTATTTGGACAAGGGCGCACTAGGGGAAAATGCCACACCGAAACTATCAAACCTTATGTGGACTTGTCCCAAAAGGTTAGAAAATTTTGAAACTTATTGATAAGAGTCTATGAGTAGAATAGGGATGATTAGAGCTATCTAGGGATGAAATGGGATGTCAGAATGATGTTCTTAGTATTTTCAAGATAGTGAAGGCTCTCATATGGATTTCAAGTTTGATAAATAGTGAGTAGGTCAAGTAAGGGTGAGGATGTCAATAATAAATATTTTCAAGCACTTAATGATTAAATTTTAGTGTCTACATTTGATCCAAATTTATTCTAATGATGTAATAAATTGAAATGACTAGAGTAAAGTAGATGCAAACATAAGTGTATATATGCACTTGTTTTTTGATGTGAAGTTTGATTGTGTAATATGTCTTAATACAAAACTTGTAGCAATGCCATTAAAAGTAATTATTGTCCATATTTGAAAACTAAAAAAATCAACTTGAATTTTGAAAGTTTAAAAGAGAGCAAGGAAAGTGTACACCTGAGAGAGTATGGAGTTTAATTTTCCTGTAACTTGGAAATGGAGAAGTGCTTCCCCCTTTGTTGGAGAATTTTTGAGTGAAAATAGGGTGATTTCAATCTTGTTTGCTTCCTATCCAAGGATAAAAAATAAAATTTAAAGTGGTAATAGGATGAATGGTAGGCCATTGGGTGTTTCTAGAGCATAACCATACTAGCTTGTGGAGTTAGTGGACAATTTAAGGTGATAAAGTCTCAATTTGAAAATATTTAAATGCTCTTGAGTTGGAAATATTGAATGATCCAACTCTTATTTTAATATATAGATTATTATATAAAATAAATGAATTAGGGGGGACCACCAAGTGTGGCTCGCTACATCTTGAAAAAATTTAACCATAGACATTGAGTGTCACTAGAATCTAATTTTGGCCCATTTGAAATATTAATATAAATCACACCATTGCAAATGATTCTACATTATATTCGAAACCTTACAACTTTGAAACTTGAAACTAGACAATTAAATTACCATATTAAAAACATGGACATGAATAAGTATCATGCCCCCTATATCTGCATTATATTGACATTGAATGTTAATTGAAATTTATGGATTTTTAAAAATTTTAACTTGTAAATTTGAGACTTGAAATTTGAAATGCTTAAAATTTGCAACTTGAAATATTTGAAACTTGTAACTGTAATTTTTTAAAAATTGCAACTGGAAATGTTTTAAAGTATTTATGCTCATGTATATGCATCAAGTATATGCAAATATGTATTTAAGTACCTAGATCATGTTTTAATTATGATTTTTTTTATTCATGAGGATTTAAATTCTCAAGGCAAGCCCATTGTAGTGCCCCCACTTTTAGATGAGGGATGAAGCTTGCAAGTCATTTATTTAAAAAAACTTGTAGAATATGTGAAAATATATCATCATGTAGTAGTATCTATTGTATCATAGGATTGAATATAGATTTGAATTGTATATTAATCATGTTTTAAATGAATATAACATTGAGTTATAGATGAATCATGTATTGTATGGATGTAACATTCAAGTACAAAATTAACATGTGAACCTTTGGAATGTAATGTATCATAACATTGTATATTGAATTGTAGACACGCAGTGTTATGCATTTTTTATATAATGTCACACATAAGGCTCAAAGTATTAAATTAAGGGACATAGAAATGTTGCATAAACACACAAGGACAATGGCTCACACATAAGTGGGATAATGATGTCACACAAGTAAAAATATGGAAATGTTGCACAAATAAGCCCAAGGGCCATACGTAGTAACTAAGAAAGTTGTAACTTATCATGAGTGAACTAAGAATTTTAAAAGAAACATTATGCAAATGATATCAGTCTACATCATTCATATGTATCCATGTGATTTGTTATAAAATAACATGTTCGAGTAAGACAATGTAAAGTATGAGTGGGTAACAAAAAATTTAAATGCTATATAGCTCATCATGGTAATTAAGATTGTGGCTAAATATACCATGTTAAGTTATCCACTATGAAGGAAGAGATGCCCCCAACTTAGTGAGGATGTTGGGTAATAAGGAAAACCCAACATCAAGAACCATGTTATAATGTGTCTTGTATCCATTCACATACCTCATGAAAAAGCATTGTGTTGAAAAAATAAATAAAATATGCATCTATGAAACATGAAATATATAACATATGTAAAGAAGTAAGAAACATTTGAAAAATGATTTCAAGTCATGATTTTTATTTTATGAAAATATTTTGAGCGGTTTAAAATTTTACATTATTTGAATGTTTTGATTTTTTTCAATATTTAAATTTTAAAATTTCAAAAAGGTGCTAAAAAGAGAGGCTTGAAAGATAAAATAAATTTGGAGGGATTTTAAGAATCTAAAATAAGGTGAAAAATCATGTAGTAATATCTAGAAGACGAACAACGTGCCCACAATGCATGTGTAAATGAGTCATAAACAATGTAGCATAGATGAATGATATAAACATGCCCCCTATGGGAAAGAGACTATGTGCTCTTGTAGATTGACCATTTGAGTGTAGATGGAAGCCATAGTATAATAGATATGAAATAGTAAAAAAATGGATTGTCATAAAGAATGAGCTTTGTAAGCATTGCAAAATATTTGTGTTTGATTGTTTGAATCGGTTTATAAAAAAGGATTGTAATTGATTAAAGTGAAGATAAGGCCAAGTCATAGAAGAATACTTAGAATTTGGAATGTTAACATAGATTTGATAATTTCATTTATGCGTGTGCTTTAAAAATGTTATGTATGAACACTTTGAGATTTGATATAGTTGACAATTTTTTTATGTATATATATTTTCATTCTATTTTTACTTTTAACTTTTTAATATTTTAAAGAGAATTGCCAACTAGATTGAAAAATGAATGCCAAATAATCAATTGCTTGTTGATTGATTGTGCTTATAGTAATTGGTTCATTATGCACATGTGTTTAATTATGTTCAATTTGTGATTGTTGCACTTTATGAATCCATACTTTTGTAGGCAACTTAGTTGGCATATTTGAAATTTGTGAGTTAGAAAGCTCTTGTGATAATGTTTCTTCTTTGATTGTAGTTATATTTTGGGATTATCAATGATATCTTTAGCTTGATGTTCATCATTAATAGAATATTTTGAAACTGTTATTTCCTTTATTTGAGATTTTTGAGAGATCTTGTGTCTAACATTTAGAGATTTAGAAGAGAATATGAAGACTATTTTAGCTTATTATCCATTTTCTAAAATGAAATAATTTGTTTACTTGCAAGTTATTTTAATTTCTCTTGTAATACATAATAATTGTTATCACAATGTCCATTAATACCATGATAAGTACAAAATGGTTGGCCCTCAAACTTTTTCAATTGATGAAGAGGATGATAAAGTTTAAGGCATAATTTGCTTAACTTTTTTTAAATAGTGTCTTTAAAATATCATGAAGGTGATCATTGAAATAAAATTAGAGAGGTTGTCCTTTCTTTGATGCAAATGAATGATAATGATTAGTATATTTAGCATTAAATTATTTTCCTTTATTTAAGACTTTGATATTTTCAAAAGTAGCTCGAACTATATTTTAATGTGTATTTTAGAAGATAGATAACTATTTGACTTGTTTATTTGGTTGACATTATATGATTGGATCTTATTGTCTATATATTCGGTATGCAAATCAATGCCCCCATCTAAGTTGTTTGATATGTGAACAAGACCCAATTCTTCGTCTAGTGCTAGTGCCTCAAAATGAAGAGCTAAAAATGATTAACAAGTACGATATAGTAGATTCTTTGTTAAGGGGTAAATAAGACCTCTAACAACAATACATTGTATTTCCAAATTAGTTGGCTAGTAAATTAATTATCGCATAACAGTCTTAAATCACAAAATATAATCATAAAATTTCTCAAATTTGCATTGGTGTAAATAAGATAGCCTCCCATAAGTAAATTGAGGCCCTTTATTTTTATATCTTTTATTAAAAAAAAAATCTAATTCAAGATAAATAATTAAGGATCCACTAAGAAGAGAATGAAACCAAACAAGTGTACATCCTCATAATTTTTTTGGAAATAATTACAATAACATTTGACTACCATTATAACTAATCATGGTATCTCAAAAGTATTTAACATGTAAGTAAGGGTCACCATTTCCATCAAATGTAGAAAATGTGGGTATTTGGAGATTTATGGGTATGGGTGTATATAAGTTGTTATGCACAATGAGATTTACATGGACTACATTGGAGTCAACCCAAGCATGGTATGCCTCACTTTCTAAGGATAATTGGTGTACTTGGGCTTGTAATTCACCTAATTCATGCATTAAGGACATGAATTCTTGGAAAGGTATGTTGAGGTTCTTAATAGGATCATTTAAGGGTTGAACTATATTATTAATTTTAGCCATGAGAAGATTAGTTCGAATAAGAGGAGTAAGGATATGGTCCTTATTGGGTTTAAGAGATTATTTTGCATTTAATACATCATTAATTTGTAAAGGATTATTGAATTATTTTGGGGTAGAATAAATAACATTATCACTACTAGAATTAACATGTACACACTTTGATTTTCAAAGGGAAACTAGAACTTCATCATGATATGCAATAACATCATTATTAAGCATTTTATCTTTTGAGTCATTGAGTAACATATTATCAACATGAGATGAAAGTAAATAAGAAGCTATACTAGGATTAGTAAAATAATTTTCCTCATCACTATATTCATAATACTAATCATCATACCAATCCTCATCACGATCACTATAGTTTTCATACTCAACATTAGCATTTTAAATAGAAACATTGTCATTTTTACAAGAATAAGAGAAATGGACATTATTTATATTAATAATATTCATTTGCACTTCAAGGGAAGGAGTAATATTTTTTATCATGAATGATTTTATCCTTATTTATAAATATTTTATGTGAATTTAATTTATAAGTGTGAATTCCATATAATGCAGTAGAAAAATGGATAGAAAAATTAGGTGTGCATGGATAAGGCTCTTTCATATCAAGAATAGGTGGTAATCTAAGAGATATTATATAATCATATTGAGGAGGATTTTTTTTACTAGAATATAAAATCTAAGGAGTATGGTGAATAAATATTATGGGCAGAATCTAAAGAGACATCCATAGTTGACACTAAAGAAGGATCTAAGGGAGATTCTAAAGGGGAATCTAGAGGTGTGACCAAACGCAGGTCTAGAAATGTTACTAGAGAATAATCCAAAGAGGAATCTATAGGAGTGATCAAAGTTAAATCCAAAAGGGAAGCTAGAGAATAACCCAAATGGGAATATAAAGGTATAACCATAGGTAAAACTAAAGAGGAAGCTAGAGGTATGACCAAAGGTAATCCAAAGAGGAAGATAGAGGAGTGACCAAAGGTAAATACAAAAGGGAAGCTAGAGAAGAAGCCAAATGGGAAGCTAGAGATATGACCAAAGGTAAACCAAAAGAGGAATATAGAGGTATGACCAAAGGTAAATCCCAAGAGGAAGCTATCTAATAACCCAAAGAGGAATCTATATGAGAGTCCAAAGTGAGATCTAGATTAAATTCCAAGGTGGAATCCAAAGGTGTGACCAAGGAGGAATCTAAATGGGATCACAAAGTGGAATCTAGAGAATAATTTTATTGAATAAGCAGTTATTCCCAGGGATATAAAATTCACTTTATTCATACATTATAATATTATCAAAATCAAAATCATCATTAAAATAATCTTCCATGAGTTTTTTATTTTGATGATTTGTCCATTCATTATCATAAGTAAAAGGCACAACATAATTTGAGAACAAGGAAAATTGTCTATCCATGATATTTACAATGAATGTAAATAAATCAAGTGCAATAAATAAAACACTTAGTGCTATCAAGTAATCAAGCACACACAAAAGAGCTAATGCTTATGAATAAAATAAAAGAAAAAATCATGGCATGAAGGTGATCTAAAAAAGGGTTTGAATGATATACAGGCTCTCAATTATACTTGAATCATGTGTTTATTAGTGTCAATCCAATATTTTTGAGCATTAACAACAGAGATATAAATATGCTTGTAGTCCACTAATCCTATTTTCGAGGGTTTGATGACAGTAACTTCCCTGAGTGATATGCTTCTCTCAAGTGCACCACATATTAAATAGATAAAATAAGATTTTTATTATAAAAATAAGGGGTTACTAGGTGTTTTTGATATACCATGAAGCATGTGTAAAATAAAGTACATTTTTAATGTTATACAATGGCTATGAGTATTGAGATAAACCCCTCATGCCACATATTCTGTGAATAAAACTACGTAGCCCTTCACATCAGTAACTTGTAGTTGTAAAACTACTGGAACATAGTTTTTAAAACAAGAAAAAGCAAATGAAAAATAAAATCAAAATATTTTTTGTATATAAATCAAGAAATTTCAACTCAAGGTCAAAATAAAGACTTTCAATGTTAGATTTATCCAAGGTCACAAGACAAACCTATTCAATGTTTGATTTAATCCAAGATCGAATAAGTTGAATCTTTATGGGTTAGATTTTATCCAAGGTTAAATGCTATTTTATTTTAGTGTCAAGAATTTACATAAATTTATTGAAACCCTAAGACAAAAATCACGCAAACAAAAAATAAATAATTTTATTAAAATAGTTGGTTCCCCAAAATGTATGATTTTTAATTAGATGAATATAATTAAGTGATTTAAAATATTGAAATTAGAATGTTGTAATATACATATATGATGATGTGATATAGTATGCTACCAACTTTTATATAATTAGAAACTTGCTAAAGATAGAAACAAGCCTAAGAATATGCAAACCTCCTTACTAGTTAAAGGTTTTGTAGTTTGTTTATTTTCCTCTACTCCCTATAAATAGTTTTGCTTTCCTTGTTTTGGCTTGTTTATCTTTCATGTCTCAGTTTTGGTGTACGTGTGTTATTTTTTAATAAATATAATAGTCTATTTATTTTTGTCTCATCTCCATGTGTCAATCTTTATACTCACATGTGTATGTAGTTATGTTCTTTGCCTGAGAACTCTTAGTGGAAAACTACATGATTTACATAAAGATGTCAAGACAACCACTACTTCAAAGTAGATGAAAGGATCACATTTTTAGGAGATGTATGATCATTTTTTGACTATTCAATGTTTGCATATGTATTTATTTGGACACTTACTTTGAATCCAAATGAGTACACATTTGGACCAATGACAATTCTAAAGTGAAATTCTTATTCATTTTTTAAAATGGCATACAAGAAATAATCTTGAATCATTTCATCTAAGTGGGTCTCCAAGCCAACATATTTGACAGTGTATTTAGACAATGGCAATTACAGTCATGAAAATGTAAATAGTGATGTGAATGTTTGTTTCTTAGGCATCAAATGAACAAGTAAATATTTTCATGAGTCTTTTCAAGTGAACAGGAAAACATATAAAGTATTATAAATAAGCAATTTAAACTAACATCGCATGTTCATTTTTCATAAGATTGAGAGTGGCAAACTCGCTATCAATTGGTTGGATCAAGATATATAGTTTTTTTGAAGTTGGTGATGTGCCCTATTAACATCTTCTCATTTCTCATATAACTAATATAGATAAACTAGTTATTAGTTGGTTGGATAGATACGTACAAATGTATGCTACACATTATAACCATGAACCTTCTAGAATGAGGCACCAATTACCAAAGATTATAAATTTCTCCTACATTTTTTATGAAATGTGGTCCCATAGTCAAAACCAATTGTTTTGAAATTTTATATTTCACGAGAACATCCACAATTACACTCCTACACGAAATTGGAGGAGTTACAAAAATAGGGATAGTAAAATTCTTAAGTTTTTGATATTCTTACTTTGTATCTCAATGGATAAGGCTTAGTTCATGTGCATAAATCTACTCAAATCAATGCCAATGACAGTGGCTCCTAAAATAATGCTTAAATTTTTATCATTAAAAATCAAGAATTATGGTTAGGTATAAAAGAAGTAGTTTCATTAAACTGAGAATATTTTGCATCTTAAACATATATGCAACATATTGAAGCTTTCAATTAATATTCACAGGGAATTTTCACCTCTCATATCAAGAATGCAACAAAATGAGGTTTTTGTCTTGTTCAAAGCTCATATCATTAGAGAGTCACCTAAAAATGATTCTATCTTATTTTTACATGGATCAATATCAAACAAGGGAACATGCATGTTTAGAGGCATGCAAAAAAGTTACATGAAGCTAAGGAACTTTAAAAACATCTTATTCCCATTAATGAGGTTGATCCCAATGAGGAATAAATTGTGAAATAGAAGAATAAAAACATTATGGTGCATGTAGGACTTTGATTTGATATATGAACCCTATTTATATAGAACTCCCACTAGAAGTATGCTTGAATCTTGATGTTTCAAGCTCTGCTATTTATTCATTATATTTTATTCCTTATGTAATGCATCACATAAATATTTTGAAGCCAAAAAATCAGATATGATGAGGGACATAACGAAATATATATAGGAAAAAGGCATGGATTAGTTCATGCTCCATTTTTTTAGGACTTCAAAGTGATTCCAAATAGTTTCACATGGATTTATCAAGCTAGAATAGTTTTTCAAGAACATAAATAATCCTTCATAGTTATAGTAGATTTTCAATTGTTACGTACTACTTTGAAAGATTTCACAGGTCTGAATGAAGTCCAAGAATTTTCAACCGTGGCATCTACATAGGTTTCAAGCTTCAACATTTTGTTCAACAATTTTATTCAGTCCTCTCAAGAAATATAGGTCTGTAGAGACTACAATATAAATTATAAAGTTATATTCATCCTCTCAAGTTTATTACAGTGATAATTAGGTCCATACATTCCAACCATTGCTCTTCCTAAAACCATTGTGTTGAGAAATTTGACCACCATTTCCAATGGATTTCTAGCTATGTTGGCAAGAAGAATAAATGGGAAATTTTCGTGTTCATATGCTTGAAAACTTCTACAATATTTATTGGTGGTGTAGTTTATGTTGAATGAATTTTTTCTGATCTTATGACACCTTCATATTCTAGTACATGGAATCACTATTTATTGGTTCATCATTGATTGCACTAAATATGAAAAAAAATGAGATGGAAAACCATAAGTGTTATAGTTATCTCAAAGTTCTAGATGGTATATTTTGGAATCCTTATAGTCATGGGTTTCAAAATAATTACACAAAATTCATCATTCATGGTTATAATGAAGATAATGAGGTTCCCTAGAAACCTTTACAAATAGAGGGGGAAGTTTATGATGGTGAGAGTTGTGAACTCTGACGAAGTCTATGTTCAGGTCCCTTCTTGCATCAAAAATACTCATGTTGGGATGGGTGAAATTAAATTGCTCATGATTGTACAAAATAAAAATTACAAGCAAATGGGTTGCTATTTGATAGAGGTTAGTAAGGTTAATTTGAACCAAGTTGAGTATTTCATACAAGCTATTGAAGCACATGAAGGCTAAGTTGAATATTGGAGATATTTCCAAACCTAATGTTGATCTTGAATCTAGATTTCCAATCATTCCATTTAAAGACTCATGCCTAACTTACCTCTCCCATATATCCTCATATTAGTTGGATTCATTTAGGAAACCCATCAATGGTTATAAACAAGAAAAGTGAATGATAAATTGCTTAAATCCTATGATATTTTTATTGATGAGGTACAAAATAATATGTAGGTCCAAGTGAATTATCAAATGATTTTTTTAATAAGTATTAATTATTTCTATTTGGAATTAATTGATACTATAATGTACAAATTGAAAAGTCTCCAAAAGTGACAAACTTGAGTTGGTCTAAGTTAAGTCTATTTTGGAAAAATAGAAAGTGTAAACTCAAGTTAATATGATTTAAGATATAGTCAAGTTAAAAGGTAGTTAGGTAACTACCTAGGGAAAAAACTATAGAAAGGATGATTATCATTTTAAAGGGGTTCAAAACTTATTCCACTCAAAGTTCATGGAGAAAGAACTACTACAACTTTGTACAATTATGTCATTGAAGCCTTTTATGAATGCTACATAAACAATATTATAAATTGAGTGGATTACCTCATGGATTTTGATTATTTCTTATTTTTAATACCTATTTTTTAATTTATGAATGAATAAATCCATTAAAATTTGTGGTTTTTGGAATACGTGTAAACTCTTCATTTGAAAACCTTGTGATGGAAACCCCAGAAAATAGAATTTATGTTATATACACCCAATCTAGTTAGAATGAACACTTTTAGTTTTCAAGTAATGATTCATGATTTTTTTCATGTGTTGTTATTTAAATTACTAAAAGGTATTTTTCAAAACCGTAATGGTTGATGCCAAATGAACCCCTGCTTAAAAAGAGGAAATGGAAACTTTGTGTTCATTTCTAATAATAAATACAAAGGATTTCCATATAAATTTATGTCTTGAATCCCCTTTGGTAATGAAATCCATCCATCTATTTTAAGTTTATCTTTCTTTCCTTTTTAAAGATACAAGTTTCCATTGTTGAACTGTCCAACCTACTCCATTTATTCCATGTTATCTACTCGGTTTTCTATATTTAATCTAATGGCATTCTCCCATTCTTTCATCCATTCTCTTTATATTCTCAACTTTCTCCTTTCTTCCATTTTTGTTTCCTTTCATACTTTTTGATTAAAATTACCACAAACCCCGAAAAAACCCCATCATACAAAGGAGTCTCCCCTCTAAAATACAAAAAATAATAACACTTAAACTCATGGTTTATCCATTGTCTAAAGTTTCATGTCACATCCAATTGGGCCAGTCATAAGAATAATTTTAGAAATCATTATGACATAAAATATTGATAGCAAGAGCCTTATACAATGTCATGGCCACATGTATCTACAAGAAATTCATATTGTCACCTATTAAGTATAAGAATGTCATAGTTCAACTAGATATGTGTAAGGTTAAGGTGGTAGGTGAATTACTAAATGTGTACATGTAACTAGCTTAAGAACCATAAGTTTAACAATTCATATATATTCAAGTACTTGAGATATCAGACACTTACAACATGTTGACTTGTGACTAGTCAAAGACATTAAATGGGTACAAGTAGACTGATTGTTCTCATATGTGGCTGCCCTAGAGAGGGGTAGCCAACCAAATTAGATTCAATAAGGAACCTAAAATGGATCATGCCATTATAGAGTATAATTCCAAGAATGAGAAGGTGAAATTTATTTCATCTAACCTCTGCATGTACACTTTGGCAATGAAAGACATCGAAAATAGAGAAGAACATGCTACCTAAATATGAATTTGGACCCTATACTTTGATGGGGAAAAATCAAAGAAAGGCTTGGGTGCATGTATTATTATGATATATCCCTATGGTAGGAAATACTTGGAGGCTTATAGATCAAAATTTCCCTGTATGAATAATCTCTTGTAATACGAAGCTTTAGTGCTAGGATTGAAACTTGGTCTTAAGCATGATGTCAGGAAAATCTTGGTCTATGGTGATTTTGAGTTGGTAATAAACCAAGTAAGAAGTAAATTATAGTGCAATATCTCATAATCAAATATATATATATAAGCATTTCACTTGGGATTTGATGGAATCCTTTAGAATCTTTAATATCACACCCATTCGTAGAGGGAAAAACCAAGACATAGATTCCTTAGCATCTTCTAAAGAAAACTTAGCTCCACTTCACGAGCTAATCTTGTGGAAGGTTTTAGTACAACTCACCCCATGTCCCTCATTATTGGATAATGTGGACAACTTTTAGGCATTTAAAAATGATAAACAGATCATCCAGTACATGCATAATAATTTTTAAATCTCATATCATTGATTAAGGTGACAAATCTAACTAATGGCACAAGAGTAGGTGATGATGATGTCATATTACTTATAGAAAACCACATCCCAAATAAAATTGTGTCTTTGGAGAGATCCTTTGACCAATATGAATATGTTGTGAAACAAAGGTAACCAAAAACTAGTAAAAAGGTCTTTGGAATAATCAATTTAGGAACCATGGAACACCCAAAGCATGTTAATATTAAACTTATCTACTCCAACCCTCAAAAGGAGATTTTGAATTTTTTTTTATATTAATACAAGTATGTGATTGCATGGTCCTATGATGAGTTAAAAAAATTTGACCCATGAATCATCACACACATGATACTACTTAAAAATGCCCATAAATCCTTTAGGTAGAGACAAAGAATACTAAACCCTATATTGGAACCTCCTATTTATAGATAAGTCCAAAAACTAATAATCATAGGAATTTGTATTCCCCTTCAAGCATTTAATTTGTGTTAAAAACTTGGTCCTAATACACAAAAAGAGTGGTAAAATTAGACTGTGTGTTGATTTACGTAACTTGAATAGAGCCTCCATGAAGGATAATTACCCCTTGCTCTCACTCAATGAAGTGATTTATATTGTTAATGGTTCCGAGATGATGTCTTTCTTGGAAGATTTTTCAAGTATAATTAAGTTTTAGTAGTAAAATAAGATAGAATGAAAACTTCTTTTACTATTAAATGAGGTGTTTTCACATACAAAACGATGCCCTTTGGTTTGATAAATATATGTGCAACCTTCTAGTGAGGCATGAATGTTGCCTTCCAAAAGTTAATTATTAAATATGTCATTATATACATGGATGATGAATAGAGCCTCCATGAAGGATAATTACCCCTTTCTCTCACTCAATGAAGTGATTTATATTGTTAATGGTTCCGAGATGATGTCTTTCTTGGAAGATTTTTCAAGTATAATTAAGTTTTAGTAGTAAAATAAGATAGAATGAAAACTTATTTTACTATTAAATGAGGTGTTTTCACATAAAAAAGGATTCCCTTTGGTTTGATAAATATATGTGCAACCTTCTAGTGAGGCATGAATGTTGCCTTCCAAAAGCTAATTATTAAATATGTCATTATATACATGGATGACTTGATTATTTTTTCAAAGAATAGGCTACATTATGTAGAGCATTTATATAAACTCCTCAAAATATGTCACAAGTATGGAATATCTTTTAATCCCAAGAAAATCATATTTAGCATCACATAAGGTGAACTAATTGGCCACATAATCTGTAAAGAAGGAATTTACATGGATATAGATAGGGTTGTTGCCATTTCCCAAATCCATTTTTGTAATAGCCCAAAAGAGTTAAAATATTTTTTTAGGAAAATTAATTTTGTGCATAAGTTTATTTATGGATCTAATAAAATTATTGTGCCACTAAATATGATGTTGAAATAAGATGCCCAAGTTGAATGGATGCCTAAAGCTAAGAAGGTATTCCAGGAAATCAAAGAAGCCATTGTTCAGTCTTTGGTCCAGATCAACTTGGATTTCACATACATTTTCCTATATTAATTCATGTTAGACCATATTATTTCCATAGTACTCATGTATAAGGTGGATGAATGGGAACACCCCATAACATTCATGAGCCCCAACCTCAAGGATGCATAACTAAAATACTCAATGATAGGTAAATAATCATATGTTTTGGTTAAGGTTGTCAATAAATTTAGGCATTATATACTACACAAAAAGGTTTGTGCTATTGTCATTAATCCAATAATAAAGCTTATGTTGGGGGGAAATGAATTATAAGAACACCAAGACAAATAGATGGCTAAAATATAAGAGTTTGACCCAGAAATCATATTTTCTAGAATGGTGTTAGGCAAGGATTTTATCCAACTAATCATAGAAGTGAATCCCAGAATTGACATCGTACAAGTAAATTAGGCCCAAATTTTAGGTAATTATTGGTATTACCATGTTATACATTATATACTACAAGGAACATATCCCTCCACATTAAACAAAGGAAAAAAAAAATGCCCTTAGGTTAAAAACTGTGCATGACTTGATAAAGAAAGGAATGTTATACCATGGAAACTATAACGGGATCTACATGAGGTGCATATCAAAAGAAGAAGCACAAGATTTATTAGGATATTTACATGAGAGGTTAGGGATTGTACATCCTTTGGTTAATGTAATAACTCAAAAAATTATGAGAGCCATTTATTACTAGCCAATAATTTTCAAAGATGCACATCACTGTGTACAGACTGTTAATAATGTCAAGTATTTACCATTAGGGAAACACATCCAACTATGTCATTCTAAAAAATAATTAAAATTTACCCATTTTCTCAATGGGGATTATATTTCATGGGCATCATAAACCCACACCCATTTTTAGGAAACAAGTTCTTGGAAAGTGTGATTGACTACCGCATGAGATGGACCAATTTTTTCTATGTGAAGAACTACAAATCAATTAATGTCATATAATTCCTTGAAGAATACATTATCACTAAGTTTGTTACACCAATATAATTATTATGTGACAATGGTCCCACTTTCCAATCAATAAAATTAATTAAATAGGCTTATGATAATGCAATTATGATAAAGTTATCTTCCAACTACTACCCATAAGGTAATGGATTTGTTGAGTTGACCAATAATAATTTGATCATTGAAATCAAGAAATAAACTGACAAGAATCTTAGAGAATATCACTCTTTATTAAATTATACACTATGGGAAGATAGAATAGGCACCAATCAAACCCTCATGACATCTCCTTTTTTGCTCGTATATGATCAAGCACCAATTTTTTTCATTGGTCTCAAATTTCTTACTTACCAGCTCATGTTAAAATAAATGGAAGATATTTATGGAATTCACAAATTATTGAATATTACCTAGATAGAAGATGTGTGTGATGAGTCTCTTCAAAAATTTAACAAATATCAAAGCATTGTCAAGAGATGGCTTGCTAAAGTATTATGCATAAAGCCTTTAGGTTCTCAAACTTGTAGTCTTTCTATGCAATAAATCCCATGAGAAGAAGGGGAATCATAACAAGTTCTATCCAATATGGATATGACCCTTTCAAATTATAAAGATTGTTGGTGATAATACATTTAGACTGAAAGATATTTAAGTCCAAAACTTGGCATATACTATGAATGGCTAGTTTTTTAAGCATTACTTAATTACTACACATTCACAAGTGGTTTTTAAATAGAATTAAGTCATGGGTCTAATCCCATGGTAAGTTGGTAAGTAGTTTTCTTTTAGTCTTTGCTACTTTATTTTCTTAGTTAGTTCTTCTTCATGCATTCTAGAGTAGTTTTGATTTCATTAGTTGTTGTTGCTAAATAAGTCCTTTCGAACAAGTATTTCACATGGAATTCTTGAAGCTTGTATACTTATCATCGCTTGCTTACTTTTTTTAGGACTAACCAGTGGAGGACTAATGTCTTAGTATTATCATGTGTTCAAATTTTGGAAAATTGGGAAGGATATGAGTTTACACCAAGATGGTTCATTAAAAATTGATATGTTTTAATTTTAGACTTCCTTATAACAAGCTATTATTGAGTTTAATACCATTAATGTATCATAAAAGGGTCTTACGTACACTTCCAAACATATAAAAAATTTCCTGGGCAAAGGTTAATGTTGTGGGAAAGATGCTTTGACAAAATTTCCTCATAAATCCCTCCAGCTGGTGACACTAGTTCCCAAACCCCTTGGTGAAAATAAAAGCAAAAGCTAAGAATAAGGATAATTTGAAAACAAAAAAAATTATAAGTTTTCTCCTCAAAAAGGGTGATTTAGGTAACATCCATCACAAGCCTTCCTACCTAGTTAGTAGTGGATCAAGGCTTAAAATGTAAGCGAAGGTGTTTTTGTTGGGGCTATAGATGCCTAGATGGTAGTAGAACATTGCCTACACCATCCATTGTGAGCCTAAAACATAAAATAAAGAGATAAAATGGCCATAAGAAGTTCTTGCTCAGATTTGATGATCTCGTAGTCACTCTACCTGAGCCTATGGTAGGTGGCAATTGATCCATTACACACAAAAGTATGGTGCTTAGTTTGATGTTTTGACTTTTCTCATCCCACGGTTTTTTGATAACTTGAAAGTTTACATTTTAATACCGGTATAGGATTTTCATGATCAGTTTAGATGTTGTTAATGGTAAAAATTATTACATAAACAAATCAACTCTTTCACCCATCGTGAAGGTCAAGATTAAATTAAATCAGTTTAATCATAGGGGATCTATGAAATAAATATTCACCCTAATATGTGCACACAGATTTTAAATAATTCTAACAATAAGTTAATCAAAAATTTAATTATGTATCATTATATTTTATAAACCAAATACTTTTTTCACTATAAAATCATAATAAAATTAAATCTATATTGTCTAATCTATCCAACAGAGTAAAACCTATGAAAAAACAATCTCTTGAATGAAATATCTCTAATCTATATAGTTGCTTATCAATCTCTCTCTTTATTAGTTTCTTAATGCTACAAATTCTAAATTAAACTATAAGAAAAGTAATGAAAGAAACTAAATGACAAATAAAATAAATGAAAGTGATAACAAAACAAATAAATGCAGACGAAACTATCATAATCATTTAACACTATCTACTAGGAATAAAGAACTATCAAGAAATGTACTATAAAAAATAACTACTTCTATAAATCTAATCAACAATTTCCATTGAATAAAATTAAATAACAAAAGGAAAAGTAAAAATTAGACTTAATAAACCTACATAAATCTTAACCAATAATCTAACTAAAAACTACACTAAAGTAGTGGGAAAAAAACTATAAAAGATAAGCTATAAATTGAAAGAAACTAAGCATAAGCAACAACAAATTATAAGTAAAAATCTAATCTAAAACAAGGTGAAGTAAACATAAATAAGAAATGAAATGTAACTATAAATAAAGCAATCTACACTAAACTCAAATTAAATTATAAAAGATAAGCTATAAATTGAAAGAAACTAAGCATAAGCAACAACAAATTATAAGTAAAAATCTAATCTAAAACAAGGTGAAGTAAACATAAATAAGAAATGAAATGTAACTATAAATAAAGCAATCTACACTAAACTCAAATTAAATTATCTAAAATAGAAATAAATTTAACCTAGAACATAAATTAAATTACTAACAAAAACAAAAAATAAACTATCTAAAATAGAAGTAAAGGGAAATCTAACTAAAATATAAGGAAATATGTGTGAGACTTGAAACAAGAATTGTCATAGAGGTGTAAAAAGGTAAACTTTATTGATAAATAATAGAATGAGTCTAATTAAAAATATGGCATTCAAATTAAAATCAAAATACATTTAAAAATTAAAATTTTATCATAAATTGTGAGGTATTCATCATTATTTAGACCAAGTATAAATTTTTTGATGCTTATGAATGCATATTTATAATCATCAAATGATATTAATGCTTGATAATCTTGAGATAATCAGTTATAAATAAATCAAAAAACCTAGATATACCTGTGCTATTCAAGTAGATTACTTCACCAACATATAATATATTGTTTTATCTATTTGTAAATGATTATTGGATCTCAGAGACGTTTACACACCAGATGAAAAGAGATAAAAAAAATTTCAAACCTAGTAGAGCTCTTAATACCTATATATTTCTTCTCTTATTATGTGTCTTCAATCTCCTTATAAACTAACTTTCCTTTGAGATAATTAAGAATCAAGTTACAACTAACCTTAGTTGTATTTATAAGTTAATTGACTTTTTAAAAGTCAATTACTTATAATTAGTATATTTTATAAGTTATAAAGTTCATAACCTAACTTTATAATTTGAACTTTAACTTTATATAATTAAATAAAATATAGACCAAATGACAATTTCTAATGGGTGGGCCCCCTCTGACTCGTTTTGACATTCATTTAAAAAAATATCTAACTACAAAAATAAATAATTTAAAAATATTAATATTAAATGATCGCAACCTCGTTAATATTATAATCCGTAAATATGTAAATGCAAAAAGTTAGGGGACAAAAAGGGGCCTATTCATGGACATAATTTTCTTAAAATTTCATAAATTTGAACTTCTATAGATAATTTAAGATATCTAAACTCCAAATTTGAAGATAGTGTAAGTACATGAAATGTAGTGTTTCAAGCCTAGTTTCCAAAAAACTATTTTTTAAAAAATAGTTAAGTATAACTAGGTGAAACATCTACAATTTTAAGAGGAACTCTTTTTTTTCAAGAAAATAGACTAGATAGATGATCATGTGGTGCACCATTTTATGAGCAACATTTAATATTATTTGAAACAAACGGTGAATATTTACATAAGATTTTCTAGTTTGTGACCTGTATTTTATTTTATTTTTTATTAAATTAATAATTTTTTTAATTGAATTTTGAAAATAAATAGATCTTAAAAATTGACAAAAAATGGATAGTCATCTGTGCGATGTGCCTAACTACCTTAAAAAAATTAAAATCATTTTTTTTTTGAATGTGTGTAAAATTAGGCCTATTTTTTGACCATATAAATTATTTTTCACTTGGATCAACGAAATAAAAATAACATGAACATGTATAGGCATGTATGTTTGCATCATGTAATGGCCTAAAAAAGGTATAGTTAGAAATTAACATAGTTTGAAACCTTAAATCAGTCCAAAAATTATAAAAAACATATTTTTGAAAAGAGGAGAGTGTGCTCATAGTGATGGTATTATGTTTTTTAATTTTACCATTAAAATTCTTAGTGTATTTCATGATTGAAGTTGAATTTTGTTGTTTTTTATCATAACTCTCATACTCGACTATAGATTGATAGGTTCAAGCCTTTGCCTTGGGAATCCAATCCATTCCTGAACCAAAAGGTATGGTGTTTGATTTAAAATTCAAATAGCACAATCACATTAATGTATAACATAATTGTGTTATTAGATAACATGATCGTGTTAGTGTGAAAATAATAACATGATCACATTCCTATTGTTTTGCACACTCAATCATGTGAACATGTATATGGAGTGAATAATTGTTTATAGATACTGCGATCATGTTATGATAAAATAAATAATGTGATCACATTCCTTTTATCTTGCACATAAAAACATGTGGACATGCACATGAATCCAATTTTGATCAAAAGCTTATATTTACTACTCTAAATGTTAATTATATATAACAATATAAATGTAAACTTATACTTTAATTTTTTTAGTAAATATAAAAAATTAGGGTCATTTTGCATCTAATAAAGTTGGTCTCATAGCTGCATGCCTTATGATGTGAAAAATAGTTTTTCAAAATCCAATCTAGTCAGCTTTTAGGCATTTTTAGGGTTTAAGTATTAAAGTTAGGGATTTTATTACATAACTTTTGTAATTGGTATCCATTTTTGGTAAACATATAGTCATTTTTTAGGTTTTTGTGCCTTCTGGATTGATTTTTAGCATTTTGAAGAGTCCTAGGTTTGTCAAAATTGAAGTTTGAAAACTACTCACTTTTAACTTGATATAAGTGGTGTGATTGGGGTAGTGTAGGTCACATTGATGACCTACACACATCAAATGACCACTTCATGTTAATTTCACTTGTTCATCATCCCTCCCTCATCTTTGGTCACTTCCTACTCATCCCTCATTACCCCTAATCACTCTCTCATCATTCCTCATTGTCCCTAATCACTCTATCATTGACCCTCATTATCCCCAGTCATCTCTAATGACTCCCTTATCATCCATACTCACTCCTTTATTGACCTTCACTATCCCTCATCATCTCTAATCACTCCCTCCCTATCCTTCATCATCCCTAATCACTCTTTCCTCATCCCTCATCATCCCTAATTTTTTCTTCATCCCTATTCACTCTCTCCTCATCCCTAATCACTCCCTCATTAACCTTAATTATCCCTCATCATCTCTAATCACTCATGTGTATCATCTTAATCACTCCATTGATTATCACCATCTCTAATCATCCTTAATCACTCCCTCCTCATCCCTCACAACCCTTCATGACTTTTTCCTAATCTCCCATCATCGCTAATCACTCCCTCAGTGACACTCACCATCCCTCATCACTCCATCCTTGACCCTCACCATCCCTCATCATCCCTAATTGCTTCATCATCATCAAATGTAAATATATACTCTAAAGATATCTTTTATTCCAATATTATTTTGTTTAATCCATTATAATATAAATTAACTCTTTTTTAGGATTTATTGTCTTGTCAATACCCATTTATGATAGTCAATTTTATTATTGAATGAATTGGATGATCTTCTAGATTTATAGTCAAGTAACATGTGTACTAACACAAAATGGAGTCTCAATTTAAGTTCATCGAATTATCTTTGTTGTGAATCTGACTATATGAAACTTTATTTGGTTTTACCTTTAGAAGCCTAGTTCAAAGGATAAAAATTAAACACAAATCTCTTGTATAATTTTCTAATTATGAGAAGATTTGAATCATATGCAAAGTTATTTGGTATTTCTCATTCATGTATGACTTTAATCTTGGTCATGTTCACACATGCACTCTTTGTGTGTGTAATTTATCCCAAATATTTTATCTCTTCCATGAAAAATTAACATTTATTAATTTTATCATAAAAATGTGTTTCTACAAAATATGAAACACTAGTTCAACATGGTGTAGATGTTCATCCCATGTTTTCTAAAGATTAAGATGTCATCAAGGTAGATTAAAAAAATGACATAGGTAAAGGGCCTGAGGATGTCTTTCAATGTCTCAATGAATGAATTCGCTACATGAGTTAACTAAAGGGCATAACCAACTAGTCAATCAATGTTTCCTTTGTTTTTAAGACTATATTTTAAATGTCTATAGGTTCAACATGAATATGATGATACCCAAACTTAAGATCAATTTTGGAAAACACTTCTACACCATTTATATGGTAGAAAAATTCCTTAATATTTAGATGAGGGTAATAATTCTTCACTTTAATCTTGTTAAGATTTTTTTAATTCATTCACAACTTTGACACAAACACAATTGGGTTATTGCAAGGTAATGATTTGAGAATGATGTGCCCATTATCCATGATTTCATGGATCTACCACTTGATCTATTCATTCTCTATAAATGATATGTTTTAGTATTGTTTAGTGTATAATATGTAAGAAATTATTTAGGTGACTAAAAGATATCCTTGTATTCATCTATTTTATGATTCAATTATTTGTATTTGTTATTGTTGGATAAAACAAACTATGATATGGTGCCATAAGGAAATCACATAGCTTGTTGATCCTCATATTTACTACCCATTTTTGGTGTTATGGTCATTTTACTTGCTTTTCTTTTTTTGACAAATTTTTAATTGTGAATTACATCATTTCTAATAGGCCCATATTTTTTAATAGGTGTTAAATATTTATGTTTCAAATTTGCATCCACGTCATTTTGATCATTATGTCTTATGTTTTATGCTAGCACTCAACTCTCCACTTTTATCTCCTAGAATTGCTAAACTACCACAAAATACCACCATCAAGGTATTGGATGGAGTGATTAAGGATGAGGAAGGATGAGGAGGAATTGAGTAGAGATTATGATGGATTCAATAGGGATGATGAGGGATGATGAGGGTCAATGAGGGAGTGATTAGGGAGGATGAAAGAGTAATTAGAGATAATGAGGGATGATGAGGGTTAATGATGGAGTGATTATAGGTGACGAGGGATGAAGGAGTGATTAGAGATGATGAGTTATGATGAAGCAGTGATTAGGGATGATGAAGAATGGTGAGGGTCAATGAGGAAGTGATTAAGGATGATGAGTGAATGATTATAAATGATGAGGAATGGTGAGGGTTAATAAGGGAGTGATTAGGGATGATGATGGATGAGGAGGGAGTGATTAGGGATGATGAGAAAGTGATTAGGGATGATGAGTGATGGTGAGAGCCAATGAGGGAGTGATTAGGGATGATGAGGTAGTGATTAAAGATGATAAGGGATGGTGAATGTTAATGAGGGAGTGATTAGGTATGATGAGGGATGAGGAGTGAGTGATTAGGGATGATGAGGGATAGTGAGGGTCAATGATGGAGTAATTAGAAATGATGAGGGGGTGATTAGAGATTATTAGGAATAATGAGGGTCAATGAAGGAGTGATTAGGGACAATGAGGAATGATGATAGAGTGATTAGGAGTAATGAGGCATGAGTAGGAAGTTATGAGGGATGAAGGAGGGATGATGAATAAGTGAAATTAACACAAAGTGGTCATTTAATGTGTGTAGGTCATCAATGTGACCTATCCTACCCTAATCACACCACTTTGCATCAATTTCAAAGTGAGTGGTTTGAAAACTTTATTTTTGACAAACTTAAGACTCTTAGAAATGTCAAAAATCAATCCAAAAGGCACAAAATCCTAAACAATGACTATATGTTTACCAAAAATGGACATCAATTACAAAAGTTATGCCCTAAAATCCCTAGGTTCAACACTTAGACCTTGAAAATGCCTAAGTACTGACCAAATAAAATTTTGAAAAAATATTTTCTATTTTATAAATCATGTAGCTGTGAGACCAACTTTATCAAATGCAGATTGATCCTAATTTCTTATATTTACTAAACTAAATTTAAAGAATAAGGAAATAAATATAACAATATAAATCTAAAATTTTACAAAAATGTGATCAAATTATCTTTTAATGTGATCACATTATAAATTAATGTGATCACATTATTCATAATTTAAATAATATGATTATGTTATGTCAATAACATGATCATGTTATTTAATAATGCAATCATGTTATTTAATAACATGATCGTGTTATAAAAAATGTCCACAAAATTATCTCCTAACTCTGTGCACTTACCAAAATTAGCATTTATTTAATAATAAATAATAAAAATAAGCATAACAAACTGTATGAATACTATTTTTATTGAAAAATAGTTTCCATGTTTCCATATGAACCAAATATATTAATGTCAAAAATGCATATATCAATATAAACTCAAAAATGTAAAATATCCATGATAATAATATACCTGTATATCAAAAAAAAACACAAAATCAAACATATCACAACCATATCATATATGCATATTTATTGATGATATACATGAGTGTTGATTTCTAATATTAAAAAAAAAACCTTCCCTAATGTAGGCAAGGGGTTAACTAAGGTCGGCCCTTTAAACAAAACCCTTTTTTTGTACATATTAGAAAGGTCTTATCAAAGTTATTTCTAGAACTTGGATAATGCGAATGTAATGGAGACGTGATCACACGAGATGAAGCTAGTGTACATCACATAGATGCTAAAGCAATTTGAAATTATACAAGAAAATAAATTGCACAAGACAAATAGGAGAAAACCCAATATCCAATTAACATAAGATGGCCAAAAGTGAAGAATAAATATAGGAGAGCACGTAAGTAACTCTTCCACAAAAGGTGGTCAAGGCACCCCAAGAATAGACTGTAACTCCTCCATGAAAGGTGGTGACAAGGTGCTAAGAATAGAGAAGTAACTCCCATAACTGGAATAGCCGGTCAAAGGAGTTACTTATGACATTCTTATGACACCTATGACACACATCTCCACATAAGCTAGCCTATCCCACGAATGTAGGAAAACTCCATGTAAGCAAAAATATAATTTCCCTAATTAAATAATAGGGAAAAATAAAAACTTACACTAATACCCCCCATAAGTGTAGCTTAGGTGGCCAATGTGGAAATATAAAATAAGTCCCGACAACTAGGCCTGATGAGGTACCCATGTACAAATGCAATCTCCCATAAGATAGAGAAAAGGAGAAAACCCGTAAGAAAAAACTCCCCCCCAAAAGAGAGACAGAAAAGAAATGAAGAGGTTAGAAGGCCCCCCTGAAGATGATGCTACTACAGATGTGGACCACACCCCAAGAAGAGCTCGTACATGAATGGACTTGCTCTCAGTGAGAGGTTTGTGAAGATGTCTGCAACCTACTCTAAAGACTGGCAAAATATCAAGTTAATGACTTGACTATGAATAAGCTCCTAAATGAAATGCATGTGAATCTCTATGTGCTTGGTCCACTGGTGTTGAAATGGATTCCTATAAATATGAATGGTACTCTAGTTGTCACAAAAAATGATGGTGGGCTACCAGATGGGAATGCCAAACTCAAAAAGAATCCCCTAAAGCCAAATAGCCTCAGTATCTGCATTGATAGCTCCCCTGTACTCTGCCTCTATGGATGATATAGCAATAGAAATTTGCTTCTTGCTAGACCAACTAATAGGACCAGAACCTAGAGATAAACTATAACTAGAAGTGGACTTGTGACTCTATGAATCTCCAGCCTAGTGTGAATCTGTATATCCAACCAAGTCAACCTCTATGCCAAATCTGTAATGAATCTCGTATCTATGTGAACCCTATATGTAATGCAAGATCCTCTTAGCTAATTTTTAATGTAGCTCATGAGATTCCTGCATAAATTTGGAGACAAGTCTGACTGTATATGATATGTTGAGCCTGGTGTGAGTCAAGTAGATGAGACTACCAACAAGTTGTTGATACTGAGTGGCATCAACCAATGGTGAAGAATAGTCAGCCTCAAGCTTGACTCCTGATAGAAAGAGAGTCAGAGATGGCTTGCAATCAGCCATGTGAAATCAAGCCAATAAGTCAAGAGCATACTTAGGCTGTGCAAGAGAAATCCTTGAATTTGACTGTGAGATCTCGATGCCAAAGAATTATTGCAACAAACCCAAGTCTATCATGTCAAATCTATCCTGAAGAGATGCCTTCACCACTGCAATAGCTGATGAAGAACTCCCGGTGATCAAAAGGTCATCAACATATAAAACCAAAATTAGGAACAAATCATCCTATCGCAAGAAGTAGACATTGGGGTCAGAATGGCACCTAGTGAAACCCACTATGAGAAGGAAGGAATCCATCTTGGCATACCAAGCTCGAGGTGCCTGTTTGAGGCCATAAATAGATTTCCTAAGTCTTCATACTAAGTAATAATCCTAAACAAATCTTGGCAGCTGTTCCATGTAGATCTCCTCCTCTAGGTCTCCATGAAGAAAGGCACTCTTCACATCCATCTGGTGCACATCCCAACCATGTGCTACATCAATAGCCAAGGTGAGTCAGATAGAAGTCATCTTTGCAATGGGTGCAAAGGTCTTTGAGTAGTCAATGCCTGCCACCTATGAGAAACCCTTGGTGACCAATCACGCCTTGTACTTATCAACTGACCCATCTGCTACAAACTTGGTTCGATACATCCACCTACATCGAACCATCTTCCTTCCCTTAGGAATTAAAGTCAAATCCCAAGTGTGATTTTTGATTAAGGAAGAATATTCTTCCTCCATAGCACTATCCCACTCAGGTACCCCCGATGCCTCTCAAAAAGTCTGTGGATCTAAAGCTGAAGCAAAGAAGGCATGTGGATCTCTTTGAAAATCTTCCTAGTACGTCTGTCATCTACGGGATCTCCAGTTCATGTGCCTGCACTCTCAAGTGTTTATCTAGCCCAAAGTGGCCCAAAAGTGGGTGAGTCAAGTGCTAACTCCTCATCCTCTGACTGACTAGAGGTGGATGCCTCTACATCACTATCCTCACTGTCTAAACTCGAAGAAGAAGAAGATGTCTCTAGATCAAGAACTTGTTGTGGCTGATCTGAATCTGATGAGGAATCATCATGAAGAAGTAGATCTGATGAGGGAGAAGAAGTGCCAAGTGTTGACTCTCTAGGACTCTCTTGAAAATGGACACTTCTCTCAATGAATAACTCATGAGTGGTCAGATATAGAAGGTGATACCCCTTAATACCATCCAGATATCCTACAAAGATGCAAGGCTTACACTGACATTCCATAGCTTTGCATTTCTTCTTCAGTATGTAGGGCATGGCTGGGGATCCAAAAACCCTAAGGTGCTCAACATTAGGTTTCTTTTTATGCCAAGCTTCAAAGGGTGTTATCCCTTTCAAAACTTTATGAGGAACCCTATTTTGAATGTAGCAAGCATAATTGATGGCTTCAACCCAATACTATGGTGCTAAGGATTTGGAGTGAATCATACAGCTACCCATCTCTTTCAAGAACCTATTTTTGTGTTCTACAACCCCATTCTGTGAAGGACTATAAGTGACTATGCATTGTAAATCAATCCCCTCTGTGGTGCAAAACTGCTCAAACTTGTTGCTGACATACTCCCCTCCATTATCAGTTTGAAGAACCTTGATGGATTTCTCACTCTATTTCTCAACAAGAGCCTTGAAGGTTAGAAAATTTTCAAACACTCCAGTCTTTTATTTGAAAAAATATATCCAAGTGTACCTAGAGAAATCATCAATGAAAGTGAGGATGTACTTGGCCTTTGTGAAAGATGGTTTGGGAAATGGTTTCGATACATCACTGTGAACTAACTCCAAAGGTTGTGAAGCCCTCCAAGCTTTGCCTTTTTAAAATTTTACTTTGGGATGCTTCCCAAGGGAGCACCCCTCGCAAAGTCATTTTGAGATTTGGACACGAGGCAAGCCAATGACCATGTCATGTTTGCAAAGTTGTTCAAGGTAGCGGTAGTTAAGGTGGCTAAACCACTCATGCCATAATTTTCTAAATCCATCTGAATGAGTCAGCAATGCTATTGGAGAAGAATCAGGTGCAAAATGTGAGAAAGTGTATAACCTTGCTTGGTGATCTTCCCTACCCACTACCACTGTAGTATCACTATGCAACTCCCTGATAGCCATTGAATCTGGTGAAAACTCAACTCTCATGCCCTAACCAATGTGAGTGATTTGGTACACTAATAGGAGATTGGTTGAAAGAGAAGGAACAATAGAACATTATTGAATGTTCTTCCTTCCATTTCAACTGACCCTCTCCCTGCAATGGAAACTGATGTGTCATCACCCAAACTAATTGAAGTCATGCTACAAGGCTCTAAAGATGAAAACTCAACTAGGGAAGAGCCCATGTGGTGAGAAGCACCCAAGTCAATGGCCCATGAAGATGTAGAAGTTGTTGTAGCTATAAGGGCCTTTCCCTTTTCTTTCTCCTTACCCTTGCCTTTTGCCTTAGTAGAATCTTGGGTAGATGAATTCTGCTTGATGGATTCAGGAACACCTATGTTGTGCTTCTCTAGAAGATGAGTTAGGTGATATATTTGTTTCTGAATGCATTTGTGTTCATCATGCCCTATCTTTTTAAAATAGGCACACTTAACCTTCTCCTTCTTAATTTTAGCATTAGAAGAGGAAGACTCAGTGTTATTTTTGGCATGATTGTTGTTTTCTTTCTTCTTCTCCTGGTCCTTGTTCTTTTTCTTCTTCTCCTTTGTTGAAGTTTTATCTTACCATTTCTAGCTATCAAAGCTTGGGGTTGAGTAGAATTCATTGTGCCCATTTGAATTAGATTATCTTGCTCCCTAGTCAAGTCGGCAATGAATGAATCCAAAGAAGGCATTTTCCATGTAGTGCCAAGGGTTCATGCCCTATCTTTTTAAAATAGGCACACTCTACCTTCTCCTTCTTAGGTTTAGCATTGGAAGAGGAAGAATCAGTGTTGTTTTTGACAGGATTGTTGTTTTCTTTCTTCTTCTCTTGGTCCTTGTTCTTTTTCTTCTTCTCCTTTATTGAAGTTTTATCCTTACCATTTCTAGCTATCAAAGCTTGGGGTTGAGTAGAATTCATTATGCCCATTTGAATTAGCTTATCTTGCTCCCTAGTTAAGTTGAAAATGAATGAATCTAAATAAGGCATTTTCCATGTAGTGCCAAGGGTACTTTTTGTGGCATGGAAAGTGGAGACAAAGACTGAATAACTTGGACCTAACTTTGCAAGAATAGAAAGGATGAGTTGATCATATTTATTCTCTATCCCACATTCTTTCAATTGCAATCTAAGGGCCTTAAACTTAGTGAAGAAGTCTTGTAGGGTGTCAAAGTTGCTAGGACTTAGACTTATGAGTTCGTTTTCAAGCTCATGACCTCTCATCTCATCAAGCTTCCCAAATAAGGTTTCTAGGGTGTCCCATATGTCTTTGGGAGTCTTGGAGGGTTCTAAATGGAAGATAAGTTCTGGAGACATGGACAAGCTCAGTAATCCATAGGCTTCATCACTATGGTTGTGCCACTTGACCTTTTGGCATCAGTACTAGGTTCTACTTCAGTACCCATGGTGATCATATACAACCCTTTGCTTCTAAGAATGATTGACATTTTAACCTTCCATTCATTATAGTTGAAGGGTGTTAGGGGTTTAATTTAAAAAGAATCCATTTTAAGCTAAATTTAGGTGAAGTTGTGTTGATTACAAGTTATGAAATTATGCAGAAAGGAGAATGAAAGCAAAGATTACAAGTGTTAAAAAGCAATCACACCCCCTCCAAAATGTTGAGCCCCCCTCAAATATGCAAGTGTATAATCAAAAGATGTCAGGATCAATTGAGAATGTGTCTTAGAGCAATCAGTACAAGACTTTAAGCAAACAAGACGTCGGACTCAATCGAAAATGTGTCTCGGGAGACCCAAGTTTTAGGCACTTTATAAACTAATGCATTTTTAACAAATAACAAGCTTACACTATGGAGAATTGAAGTATAAACACTTTTGAAAAAAATGGCATCCAAATCTGAGCTATCATTTGTAAGATATTAAAGATTCAATCTCCCATAAACTAGTGTTTTTGCAAAAAAAATAACACTAAAACATTAAAAAATGCCTATTTTGAGAGAGAAAGTGGCCTTCCAACCACTCATTGGACTCAACACGGAGTGAGGAATCCAAAGGAGGTCTTTGTGAGGGGGAATTGGCCTCCTACCAACCCGGGCCTCACCCTTCATCAAAAATAAGCGCAAAAAATTGGCAGGCAGAGACAAATCCACAGAGGGAAAGAAGGCCGTTAAAATCTATAGTCAAGAAGGTCATTGAAATCTGCAGTCAAGAAGGCCGTTGCTCCAAGCTGGCTGCTAAACCTACCACTGCAAAGAAGGTTGCCGAAAGGCCTGCAAAGACGCCTGCTGCTGTAAAATAGCACCTCCTGCGAAGAAACCAACGACTGGAGTTGTTGTTGCACCTGTAAAGACTGAAGAGAAGATAGCCAAGACACCTAAGGCCAAGGCTCCCAAGGAAAAGATAAAAGCAACACAAAAAATGTTATTGAAAGTTTTTTTTTAGATCAGATCTGGAAATAAAAAAACATAAAGAGAACTCCACTCCTCACGATTTCAAAATAAACTAATAGCATAACCAGATACACAATTACTGGAGTTGCTCTGATACCATATCAGAGTTGTTGCTAGAATCTGGATAATGCAAATGCAATGGAGACGTGATCACACGAGATGAAGCTAGTGCACATCACATAGATGCTAAAGCAATTTGAAATTATACAAGAAGATAAATTGCACAAGACAAATAGGAGAAAACCCAATATCTAATTAACATAAGATGGCCAAAAGTGAAGAATACATATAGGAGAACACGTAAGTAACTCCTCCACAAATGGTGGTCAAGGCACCCCAAGAATAGACTGTAACTCCTCCATGAAAGGTGGTGACAAGGTGTTAAGAATAGAGAAGTAACTCCCATACCCAGAATAGCCAGTCAAAGGACTTACTTATGACATTCTTATGACACCTATGACACACATCTCCACATAAGCTAGCCTATCCCACGAATGTAGGAAAACTCCATGTAAGCACAAATATAATTTCCCTAATTAAATAATAGGGAAAAATAAAAACCTACAGTAATAAGTCTTTTTGGTGTGAATTGGAGCTCAATAAAAGTATAAATAATTTTGGCATGCATGGGCATCAATTTTAAAATTTAGAGGGGTTTTTTGGCATCATTTTCTAATGAAGGATTTGTCAAGTTTCACACAATGATCATAAATATGTAACCACTTTTATAAAAATACTACCACAATCATGAGGATTATCACTGTAAAAGGGTTTGATACTAGTCCTATCATTGTTGGAGGTGACAAATTCAAGTCACTTCATTATATCATTATCTTCTTTTCAACACTTTCAGCGTATGTTAGATCTCAGAGGAGTAAAAAATAAGGAATGCATCTCTAAAACTCCCTTGTTAATTATTAATCATTCTATGTAATTTCATTCACTTTACATATAGACATTAGGGCATGTATTTATTTAATATATTTTATTTTATTTATATCATATTTTATTATGTTTGGTGTAGTATTTTGAACAATGTGCATTCTCCACATAAAACACAATGTGCATACTATACATATGTGGTGATTCATTTCATATCATAGTATCCCCATGAAAAGACATACGATAATTTATTTTAAATAAATATAGTCCTTAGTTTCCTAAAGAAAACATGAATACATGACCTTCAATATGTTTGAGGATTCCTCAATGGTAGTTGTAAGGATGAAAATTTTTCCACGTTTGAAGGTGTGCTGAGATGGGAGATTTGTGGCCATGATGTATAGCTAGTTGCGTACCCATCAGGGGATGACATTTAAGTACAAGTTTAGGCACATCTGATCATTTAAAGGATGCCCAAAGAGGCATCCATTATTTGAACTCTAATGGATCAATGATGAGATCAAATTAACTCTCCTTGGTATTAGTGCAAGTCCCATTGTCACCAGTCATAAACTATGGTCCCCTAGCTTTTCCAAAAAAATTATAGAAGGATTAGGGAGCACTTGTAGGATTAATATAAATGATTGAGGGTCTGAATCCTTAGTTATACCCTTGAGATAAACAACTAAGATTTCCATTTACCTTAGTTATTCTTGTTTTAACCATTTGGGAACCTTTAAACCCCCATGTGACTATACCAAATGATGAAAGACGGCCTCTAAACCCTTGAAACACATATAAATTGATACATTTAGTGGGATAACTAAAGGGATATGTGAAAGTGAACCCTCACATTTCCTTTTGGTAGTAAAAAATCTTGTCTTACGAGATAAAACAAGAAGAAGAAAAAACATTTTAACCTTTTTTAATCTTAAAAAAACCCCAATCAGTGGACATGTGAATTTTAAAGGATTTTAAGGAGTATTTTATACCAATAAATTCATCTATGGAATTATTTTAAAGCATTGGAATATCAATGTAATGAGTAATGCCATGTTATCCTTACTTGATCAAGAAGAAAGTTTAGCATCCATTCTACACCATTAATTAAATGTCTTGTTAAAATTAATTTGTCTCTAAGTATGCCTACCCCTACTTAGTTTATAAGGAGGTCACCCCACACCATTATTGCAACACACTTAGGCATAATTTATTAACTTTTTATTAAATAGTGTATTTAAAATATCATGAGGGTGATCATTGAAAGGAAATTAGAGAGGTTGCCCTTTCTTTGATGCAAATGAATGATTATGATTAGTATATTTAGGAATGAATTATTTTCCTTTATTTAAGACTTTGATATTTTTAAAAGTATCTTGGACTATATTTTCATGTGTATTTTAAAAGATAAATAACTATTTGACTTCTTTATTTGGTTGACATTAGTTGATTGGATCTTATTGTCTATATATTTGGTATGTAAATCAATGCCCCCATCTAGGTTGTTTTATATATAAACCAAAACCAATTATTCTTCTAGTGTTAGTGCCTCAAAATAAAGAGCTAAAAATGATTCACAAGTATGATATAGTAGATTCTTTAAGGGGTAAACAATACTTCTAACAACAATACATTGTCTTTCCAAATTAGTTGGCTAGTAAATTAATTATCACATAACAATCTTAAATCACAAAATATAATCATAAAAGTTTTTAGATTTTCCTTGGTGTAAGTAAGTTAGCCTCTCATAAGTAAATCGAGGCCCTTTATTTTTATATATTGTATTAAAAAAAAATCTTCTAACTCAAGATAAATAATTAAGAATCCACTAGGAAGAGAATGAAACTAAACAAGCGTGCATCCTCCTAAAATTTTAGGAAATAATTTCAATAGCATTCGACTACCGTTATAACCAATCAAGGTATCTCAAAAGTATTTAACTATAAGTAAGGGTCACCATTTCCATCAAATGTAGAAAATGTGGGTATTTGGAGATTTATGGGTAAGGGTGCATATAAGTTGTTATGCATAACGAGATCTATGGACTACATTGGAGCCAACCCAAGCATGGTATGCCTCACTTTCTAAGGATAATTGGTGTACTTAGGATTGTAATGCACCTAATTCATACATTAAGGACATGAATTCTTGGAAAGGAATATTGAGGTTTTTAATAGGATCATTTAAGGGTTGAACTATATTATTAATTTTAGCCATGGGAAGACAAGTTTGAATAAGAGGAGTAAGGATATGGTCCTCCTTAGGTTTAGGAGATTATTTTTAATTTAATACATCATTAATTTGTAAATTATCATTGAATTATTTTGGGGTAGAAGAAATAACATTATCACTACTAGAATTAACATGTACACACACTTTTATTGTCAAAGGGAAACTAGAAACATCATCATGATATGCAATAACATCATTATTAAGCATTTTATCTTTTGAGTCATTGAGTAACATATTATTAACATGAGATGAAAGTAAATAAGAAGCTATAATAGAATTAGTAAAATCATTTTCCTCATCACTATATTCATAATAATCATCTTCATACCAATCCTCATTATGATCACTATAGTTTTCATATTCAACATTAGTATTTTAAATAGAAACATTGTCATTTTTAAAAGAATAAGAGAAATGGACATTGTTGCTATTAATAATATTCATTTAAACTTCAAAGGAAGGAGGAGTAATATTTTTATCATGAATGATGTTATCTTTATTTATAAATATTTTATGTGAATTTAATTTATAAGTGTGAATTCCATATAATGCAGTAGAAAAATGGATGGAAAAATTAGGTGTGCATGGATAATGCTCTTTCATATCAAGAATAGGTGGTAATCTAAGAGATATTATATAATAATATTTAGGAGGATTTTTTTTTACTAGAATAGAACATTTAAGGAGTATGGTGAAGAAATATTATGGGCAGAATCTAAAGAGACATCCATAGTTGACACTAAAGAAGGATCTAAGGGAGAGTCTAAAGGGGAATCTAGAGGTGTGACCAAATGCAGGTCTAGAAATGTTACTAGAGAATAATCCAAAGAGGAAGCTATAGGAGTGATCAAAGTTAAATCCAAAAGGGAAGCTAGAGAAGAACCCAAATGGGAATATAAAGGTAATCCAAAGAGGAAGCTAGAGGAGTGACCAAAGGTAAATATAAAGAAGAAGCCAAATGGGAAGATATAGATATTACCAAAGTTAAATCAAAAGAGGAAGATAGAGGTATGACCAAAAATAAATCCCAAGAGGAAGTTAAATAATAACCCAAAGAGGAATCTATAGGAGAGTCTAAAGGGGATCTAGATTAGATTCCAAGGTAGAATCCAAAGGTGTGACCAAGGAGGAATATAAAGGGGATCACAAAGTGGAAGCTAGAGAATAATTTTATTGAATAAACACTTATTCCCAAGGATTAGAAAAGTCACTTTGTTCATACATTACAATATTATCGAAATCAAAATCATCATTAAAATAATCTTCCATGAATTTTTTCTTTTGACGATTTGTCCATTCATTATCATAAGTAAAAGGCACATCATAATTTGAGAACAGGGAAATTTGACTATTCATGATATCTACAATGAATGTAAATAAATCAACTATAACAAATAAAATAATTTGTGTTATCAAGTAATTAAGCACACATAAAAGAGCTAATGATTATGAATAAAATATAATCGAAAATCATGGTATGAAGGTGATCTAAACAAGGGTTTGAATGATTTGTAGGCTCTCAAATATACTTGATCATGTGTTGATTAGTGTCAATCTAATATTTTAGAGCATTAACAATAGAGATATAACTATGCTTGTAGTCCACTAATCTCATTTTTGAGGGTTCGATGAGAGTAACTTCCCCGGGTGATATGTTCCTCTCAAGTGCACCACATATTAGATGGATAAAATAAGATTCTTATTATGAAAAATAAAGGTATAGTAGGTGTTTCTAATATACCATGAGGCATGTGTAAAATAAAGTAGATTTTTAGTGTTATACAATGGATATGAGTATTGGAATAAACCCCTCATTCCACATATTATGTGAATAAAACTATGTAGCCCTTCACATCAGTCACTAAGTAGTTGTAAAACTAATGGAACATAGTTTATAAAATTAAAAAAAATCAAGTGAAAAATAAATAAAAATAAAATCAAAAGATTTTTTGTATATAAATCAAGAAATTTCAACTCGAGGTTGAAAGAAAGAATTTCAATGTCAGATTTATCCAAGGTGACAAGACAAACCTATTCAATGTTTGATTTAATCCAAGGTGGAATAATTTGAATCTTTATGGGTCAGATTTTATCCAAGGTTGAATGCTATTTTATTTTAGTGTCAATAATTTGCATAAATTTATTGAAACCCTATGACAAAAATCAAGCAAACAACAAACAAATTTTTTTCTAAAAATAGTTGGTTCACCAAAATATTCAAACAATTTTTAATTAGATGAATATAATTAAGTGATTTAGAATATTGAAATTAGAATGGTGTAATATATATATATATATATATATATATATATATATATATATATATATATATATATGATAATGTGATATAGTATGCTACCAACTTTTATAGAATTAGAAACTTGCTAAACATAGAAAACAAGCCTAAGAATATGCAAACCTCCTTACTAGTTAATGGTTTTGTAGTCTATTTATTTTCTTCTACTCCCTATAAATAGTTTTGCTTTCCCTATTTTGGCTTGTTGTCTTTCTTGTCTCAATTTTTGTATGCGTGTGTTATTTTTAAATAAATGTAATAGTCTATTTATTTTTGTCTCCTCTCCATGTGTCGATATTTATACCCACATGTGTCTATAGTTGTGTTCTTTGCCTGAGAACTCTTAGTGGAAAACTACATGATTTACATAAAGATGTCAAGACAACCATTAATTCAAAGTAGATGAAAGGATCACATTTTTAGGAGATGTATGATCATTGTTTGACTGTTCAATGTTTCCATGTGTATTTATTTGGATACCTACTTTAAATCCAAATGAATACATATCTGACCCTATGCCAACTCTATAGTGAAATCATTATTCATTTTTTAAAATGGCATACAAGAAATAATCTTGAATCATTTCATCCTACATATTTGATAGTATATTTAGACAATGGCATTTGTAGTCATGAAAATGTAAATAGTGATGAAAATGTTTGTTTCTCAAGCATCAAATGAACAAGTAAATATTTTCATGAGTCTTTTCAAGTGGATAGGAAAACATACAAAGTATTATAAAAAATCAATTTGAACTAACATCGCATGTTCATTTCTCATATGATTAAGAGTGGAAAACTAGATATCACTTGGTCGGATCAAGATATATAATTTTTTTGAAGTGGGTGATCGGACCTAGTAGCATCTGCTCATTTCTCCTACAACTAAGATAGAGGAACTAGTTAATTTTTGGTTGGATAGAGACATGCAAATGTATGTTACACATTGTTTCTTGGAATATTCTAAAATGAAGAACCAATTACCAAAGATTATAAATTTCTCATACATTTTCCTAAGAAATACAGTCCCATAATTGAAACTAACTATTGTGAAATTTTATATTTCACGATAACATCCCCAATTACACTCCTACATGAAATTGGAGGTGTTACAAAAATAGGGATAGTAAAATTCTTAAGTTTTTAATATTCTTACTTTGTATCCCAATGGATAAGGCTTAGTTCACATGCTTAAATCTACTCAAATCAATGCCAATGACAGTGGCTCATAAAATAATATTTAAATTTTTATCATTGAAAATCAAGTATTAAAGTTAGGTTTGAAAGAAGTAGTTTCAGTAAACTGAGAATATTTTGGATCCTAAACATATGTGCAACATATTGAAGGTTTTAATCAATATTCAAAGGGACTTTTCACTTCTCATATCAAGAATGTAAAAAAATGAGGTGTTTGCCTTGTTCAAAGCTCATATCATTAGAGAGTCACCTAAAAATGATTCTAGCTTGTTTTTAAATGCATCAATATTCAAAATTATTATAATAGACTAAGGAGACCATTAGGATGAAATAAAAGAATAATAGAAGTTAATATGAAGCCAATAACTCCATCATCAGTTTGACCAACTAGAATAATAACTCTAGTTTTATTGTCAGGTATATGTCATCATTCATAGTTTGGTGCATATAAGAAGGTAAATGATAAGTTTTTAGAGGTTGTATATTCACATTAAAGGAGAGGAGATGTATGATTATACAGTATTTATAGTTGAGCTTATGAAAGCCCTTACACACAAAAGAGGTGATCATATAATTGAATAGATAACATTTAATGAAAAATATATATTTGAGGTTAAGTGATGGGTCTTATCTAAAAGATGAAGACCATTGGTGGCTATCTGATGTCCAGGGTAAATTGGTAGTTGAATCACAATAATAAATTGTTGCACATGGTTATCTGACCTTTTTATTTGACAATAATTTTTATTTGCAATTTAATAAAATTGTTCAAGGAATTAGTTCTAATGAATAAACATAACATTAATGTCATAAAAAAAAATCATTATCAACAACATCATCATTGGTATATGAAATTTGTTTAGCATGTACATGATTAATGAAGCAAATATAGAAATTATATTCTTTGCACTCCAAAGTCTAGAATCGATGATGATGACAAGATGATTACTTATAATGTTTTATAAAATGGAGCCATGATTACATGTTATTTATTTTGATATTATATTTTGAAATATACACCTAATGCATTAGTTCTAAGAGGTGATTAATCCTCCAAGTGGAAATCTATATCGATCAAGGAAACATGAATGTTTAGAGGCATGCAAAAAAATTCCATGAAGTTGAGGCACTTCAACAACATCTTCTTCCCATTCATGAGGTTGATCCCAATGAAGAAGAAATTGTGAAATAGAAGAATAAAAACATTATAGGTGCATGTAAGACTTTGATTTGATAATTGAACCCTATTTATATAGAACTCCCACTAGAAGTATGCTTGAATCTTGATGTTTCAAGCTCTGCTATTTATTCATTGTATTTGATTCCTTATGTAATGTGTCACATGAATACTTTGAAGATAGAAAATTAGATATGATGAGGGACATAATGAAATATATATAGAAAAAGGCATGGATTGGTTCATGCTCCATTTTTTTAGGACTTCGAAGTGATTCCAAATAGTTTCACATGGATTTCTCAAGATAAAATAGTTTTTCAAGAATATAAATACTCCTTCACAGTTATAGGAGATTTTTAATTGTTCCATACTACTTTGAAAGCTTGCACAGGTCTGAATGAAGTCCAAGAATTTTCAAAAGTGGCATCTATATAGGTTTCAAGCTTCAACATTTTTTTCAACAATTCTATTCAGTCCTCTCAAGAAATATAGGTTTATAAAGACTTTGAATTAACTTTCAAATTTATATTCATCCTCTCAAGTTCATCACAGTGATAATTAGGCCCATAAATTCCAACCATTGCTCTTCTTGAAACCATTGTGTTGATAAATTTGACCACCATTACCCATGGATTTCTAGCTATGTTGGTAAGAAGAATAAGTGTGAAATTTTCATGTTCATATGCTTGAAAAATTCTACAATATTTATTGGTGGTATAGTGTTTGTTCAATGTCTTTGGATTATGGCACCTTCATATTCTAATACATGGCATCACTATTTATTGTTTCATCATTGATTGCACTAAATGTGAAAAAATTTGAGATAGAAAACCATAAGTGTTACAGTTATCTAAAAGTTCCAGATGGTAGATTTTGGAATCCTTATAATCATCGGTTTAAAAATAATTACAAAAGCTTCATCATTCATGGTTATAATGAAGATAATGAGGTTCCCTAGAAACCTTTACAAATAGAGGGGGTAGTTTATGATGGTGAGAGTTGTGAACTCTAAGGAAGTATATGTTCAGGTCCCTTCTTGCATCAAAAACACTCATGTTGGGATGGGTGAAATTAAATTGCTCATGGTTGTACTAAAGAAAAATAACAAGCAAATGGGTGGCTATTTGATAGAGGTCAGTAAGGTTAATTTGAACCAAGTTGAGTATTTCATACAAGATATTGAAGCACATGAAGGCTAAGTTGAATAATGGAGATATTTCCAAACCTAATTTTGATCTTGAATCTAGATTTCCAATCATTCCATTTAAATACTCTTGCCTAACTTACCTCTCCCATCTATCCTTATATTAGTTGGATTCATCTAGGAAACCCATAAATGGTTATAAACAAGAAAAGTGAATGATAAATTTCTTGAATCCTATGATATTCTTATTGTTGAGGTATAAAAGAATATGTAGGTCCAAGTTAATTATCAAATGATTTTGTAAGAAGTATTAATTATTCTATTTGTAATTAATTAATACTATAATGTACAAATTGAAAAGTCCCCAAAAGTGACAAACTTGAGTTGGTCTAAGTTAAGTCTATTTTGGGAAAACAAAAAGTGTAAACTTGGGTTAATATGATTTAAGATATAGTCAAGCTAAAAGGTAGTTATGTAATTACCTAGGCAAAAAATATATATAAAGGATGATTATCATTTTAAATGGGCTCAAAACTTCTTCCACTCAAAGTTCATAGAGAAAGAACTACTACAACTTTGTACAATTGTGTTATTGAAGAATTTTGTGAATGCTACACAAACAATATTATAAATTGAATAGATTTCCTTATGGATTTTTATTATTTCTTATTTTTAATACCTATTTTTCAATTTATGAATGAATAAATCCATTAAAAATTGTGATTTTTTGATTATGTGTAAACTCTTAGTTTTGAAAACCTTGTGATGCAAACCCTAGAAAATAGAATTTGTGTTATATACACCTAATCTAGTTAGAATGAACATTTTGAGTTTTTGAGTAATGATTCATGACATTTTAAATGTGTTTTTATTCACAATACTAAAAGGTTTTTTTCAAAATCGTACTGCTTGATGCAAAATGAACCCCTACTTGAAAAGAAGAAATGGAAACTTTGTGTTCATTTCTAATAATAAATACAAAGGATTTCCATATAAATTTGTGTCTTGAAGATCCTTTGGCAATGCAATTCATCCATCTATTTGAAGTTTATATTTCTTTCCTTTTCAAAGATACATGTTTCCATCTTTGAATTGTCCAACCTACTCCATTTATTCCATGTTATCTAGTTAGTTTTCTATATTTAGCCTAGTGACATTTTCCCATTCTTTCATCCATTCCTTTCCATTATCTTTATATTATCAACTTTCTCCTTTCTTCCATTTTTATTTCATTTCATACTTTTTTGTTAAAAGTACCACAAACCCCTAAAAAAACCCATCATACGAAAGAGCCGCTCCTCTAAAATGCAGAAAATAATAACACTTAAACTCATGGTTTCTCCATTGTTGAAAGTTTAATGTCACATCCAATTGGGAAAGTCATAAAAATAATTTGAAAAATCACTAAGACATAACATATTTCTAAATAGAGCCTCAAACAATGTCATGCCTACATCCATCTACGAGAAATTAATATTGTCACCTATTAAGTATAAGAATGTCATAGTTCAACTAGATACGTCTAAGGTTAAGGTGATATTTGAATTACTTAATGTGCATATGTAACTAGCTTAATAACCATGAGTTAAAAAATTCATATATATTCAAGTACTTGAGATCTCTAACACTTACACATGTTGAGTGGTGACTAGTCAAAGACACTCAATGGATACAAGTAGACTGATTGTTCTCATAAATGGTTGCCCTAGAGAGGGGTAGCCAACGAAATTAGAGTCAATAAGGAGCCTAAAATAAAGCATGTCATTACAGAGTATAATTCCAAGAATGATAAGGTGAAATTTATTTCATCTGACATCTGCATTTACACTTTGGCAATGAAAGACACCCAAAATACATAAGAACATGCTACCTCAATAGGAATTTGGACCCTATACTTTGATGGGGCATGATAAAAGAAAGGTTTGGGTGCATGTATTATTCTGACATATCCTTATGGTAGGTAATACATGGAGGATTATAGATCAAAATTCCCCTATACAAATAATATCTTGTAATACAAAGCTTTAGTGCTAGGATTGAAAATTAGCCTTAAGCACAATGTCACAAAAATCTTGGTCTATGGTGATTTTGAGTTGGTAATAAACCAAGTAAGAAGTAATTGTAGTGCAAGATCTCATAGTCATATAAATATAATCATCATGTTTGGGATTTGATGGAATCCTTTGGCACCTTCAATATCACACCCATTCCTAGAGGAAAAAACTAAGCCGCATTTCCTTAGCATCTTCTATAGAAATCTTAGCTCTACTTCAAGAGCTAATCTTGTGGAAGTTTTTAGTATAACTCACCCCATGTCCCTTGGTCTTGTATAATGTGGATAACTTTCAGGTGTTTGAAAACATAAACAGATCATCTAATTCATGCATAGCAATTTTCAAGTCTCGTATCACTGATTGAGGTGAAAAATCTAACTAATGGTAGAAGAGTAGGTGATGATGATGTCATATTACTTAGAAAAACCCACATCCAAAATAAATTATGTCTTTGGAGAGAGCCTTTGACCAATATGAATATGTTTCAAAATAAAGGCAACCAAAAACTAGTAAAAAGGACTTTAGAACAATCAATTTAGGAACCATGGAATACCCAAAGCATGTTAATATTAGACTTATATACTCCAACCGTCAAAAGGAGAGTTTTAAAAAAAAAATTATATTAATACAAGGATTTGATTTCATGGTCCTATGATGAGTTAAAAAAAATTGACCCACAAATCATCACACACATGATACCACTTTAAAATACCCATAAATCCTTTAAGTAGAGACAAAGAATACTAAACCCTATATTTGAACCTCTCATTTATAGAGAAGTCCAAAAAATAATAATCATAGGAATTGTATTCCCCATCAAGCATTCAATCTATGTTACAAACTTGGTCCCAGTGCACAAAGAGAGTGGCAAAATTAGACATTGTGTTGATTTGCGTAACTTAAACAGAGCCTCCTGAAGGATAACTACCCCTTGATCTCACTCAATGAAGTGATTTATATTGTTAATGGTTCTGAGATGATGTCTTTCTTGGATGATTTTTTCAGGTATAATCAAGTTTTAGTAGAAGAAGAAGTTAGAATGAAAACTTCTTTTACTATTAAATGAGGTGTTTTCTCATACAAAAAGATGCCCTTTGGTTTGATAAATATATGTATAACCTTCCAGTGAGACACGCATGTTTCCTTCCAAAACTTAATTGTTAAATATGTCATCATATAGATGGATGAATTCATTATTTTTCATAAGGATAGGCCACATATTTCAGACCATTTGTAGAAACTCCTCAAAATATGTCACAGGTATGGAATCTCTTTGAATCCCAATAAAATCATATTTAGCATCACATAAGGTAAACTAATTGGCCATATAATCTAGAGAGAAGGAATTTCCATGGATATTTATAGGGTCGATGCCATTTCCCAAATCCATTTTTGTAATACCCAAAAATAATTAAAATCTTTCTTTAGGAAAATTAATTTTTAGCATAAATTTATTTATGGATTTGGTAAAATTATTGTGCCATTACATATGATGTTGAAATAGGATGCCCAAGTTGAATGGATGCCTAAAGCTAAGGAGGAATTCAAAGAAATCAAAGAAGCCATTGTTCAATCTTTGGTCTAGATCAACTTGGGTTTCACATATTTTTTCCTATATTCATTCATGTTAGACCATATTATTGCCAAAATACTCACATAGAAGGTGGATGAATGGGAACACCCCATAACATTCATGAACCCCAACCTCAAGGATGCATAACTCAAATACTCAATGATAGGTAAATAGTCATATGCTTTGGTTACAGTCATAAAAAAAAATTAAGCATTACATACTACACAACAAGGTTTGTGCTATTGTCCTTGATCCAACAATAAATCTTATGTTGGTTAAAATTAATTAGAAGAACAAGGTAAATAGATGGCTAAAATGTAAGAGTTTATCCCAAAAATCATATTTTATAGAATGGTGTGAGGCAAGGGTTTTATCCAAATAATCTTAGAAGTGAATCCTAGAATTGACATCGTACACGTCAATTAGGCCCAAATTTTAGGTAATGATTGGTATGACCACGTTATACATTATATACTACAAGGAACATATCCCTCCACGTCAAACAAAGAAAAAAAAAGTGCCCTTAGGTTTAAAAATGTGCATGACTTAATAAAGAAAGGAATGTTATACCATGGAAACTATAAGGGGATCTACCTGAGGTGTGTATCAAAATTAGAATCACAATATTTATTAGGACATATCCATGAGAGGCTAGGGAGAGAACATCCTTTGTTTAATGAAATAACTCACAAAATTATGAGAGCCATTTATTACTAGCCAATAATTTTCAAAGATGCACATCACTATGTTCAGACTTGCCATTAATGTCAAGTCTTTACCAATAAGGAGACACATCCAACTATGTCATTCTAACCAATAATTAAAATTTTCCCATTTTCTTAATGGGGATTAGATTTCATGGGAGTCATAAACCCAAACTCATTTTCAAGATACAAGTTCTTGTTAAGTATGATTGACTACCGCATGAGATGGACCAAATTTTCTTCTTCATGCATTCTAGAGTAGTTTTGATTTCATTAGTTGTTGTTGCTAAATAAGTCCTTTCAGACAAGTATTTCACATGGAATTATTGAAGCTTGTATACTTATCATCACTTTCTTATTGAGGACTAACCAATGGAGGACTTATGCCTTAGTATTATCATGTGTTCAAATTTTGGAAAACTAGGAAGGATATGAGTTTACACCAAGATGGTTCATTAAAACCTTATGTTATGTTTTTAATTTTGGACTTCATTCTAAAAAGTTATTATTGAGTTGAATACCATTAATGTATCATAAAAGGGTCTTACATACACTTTCAAATGTATAAAAAATTGCCTAGGCAAAGGTCAATGTTATGGAAAAGGTGATTTGACAAAATTTCCTCATAAATCCCTCCACCTGGTGACACTAGTTCCCAAACCCCTTGGTGAAAATAAAAGAAAAAGCTAAGAAAAAGGATAATTCAAACACCAAAAAAAGAAGCATAAGTTTTCTCCTTGAAAAGGGTGATTTAGGTAAAATCCATCACAAGCATTCCCACCTGGTTATTAGTGAGCAAGGATTAGAACGTAACCAAAGGTGTATTTTTTGGGGCTGTGGATGCCTAGATGGCAGTAGAAAATTGCATACACTGTCCATTGTGAGCCTAAAACATAAAATAAAGTGATAAAATGAACATCATAAGTTCTTGCTCAGAGCTGATGATCCTGTAGTCATTTTACCTGATCCTATGGCAAGTGGCAATTGAGCCATTGCACACAAAAGTATGGCACTTAGTTTGATGTTTTGACTTTTCTCATCCCACGATTTTCTGGTAACTTGAAAGTTTACATTTTAATACCGGTATAGGAATTTCATGATCAGTTTAGGTGTTGTTAATGGTAAAAATTATTTCATAAACAAATCAACCCTTTCACCCATTGTGAAGGTCAAGATGAAATTGAATTAGTTTAATTGTAGGGGATCTATGAAATAAATATTGACCCTAATATGTGCACATATATTTTAAATAATTTTAAGAATAAGTAAGTAAATCAAACATTTAATTATGTATCATTATATTTTAGAAACCAAATACTTTTTTCACTATAAAATCAAAATAAAATTAAATCTATATGATCTAATCTACCCAACAGAGTAAAACTATAAAAGAAACAATCTCTTGAATAAAATATATCTGATCTATATAGTTTATAATCAATCTCTCTCTCTTTATCAGTTTCCTAATGCTACAAAATCTAAATTAAACTATAATAAAAGTAATGAAAGGAACTAAATGACAAATAAAATAAATGAAAGTGATAACAAAAAAATAAATGCAGACAAAACTATCATAATCATTTAACACTATCTACTAGGAACAAAGAACTATCAAGAAATGTACTAGAAAAGATAACTACTTCTATAAATCTAATCAACAATTTCCATTGAATAAAATAAAATAACAAAAGAAAAAGTAAAATGTAGATTTAATAAACCTACATAAAGCTTAACCAATAATCTAACTAAAAACTACACTAAAGTAGTGGGAAAAAAACTAAAAAAGATAAGCTATAAATTGAAAGAAACTAAGCATAAGCAATAACAAATTATAAGTAAAAACCTAATCTAAAACAGGGTGAAGTAAACATAAATAAGAAATGAAATGTAACTATAAATAAAGCAATCTACGCTAAACTCAAATTAAATTATCTAAAATAGAATTGAAATTTAACTTAGAATATAAATTAAATTACTAACAAAAATAAAAAATAAACTATCTGAAATAGAAGTAAAGAGAAATCTAACTAAAACATAAATAAATATGTGCGAGACTTGAAACAAGAATTGTCTTAGAGGTGTAAAAAGATAAACTTTATTGATAAACAATAGAATGAGTCTACTTAAAAATATGACATTCAAATGAAAATCAAAGTACAATAAAAAATTAAAATTTTATCATAAACTATGAGGTATTCATCATTATTCGGATCAAGTATAAGAAATTTTACGTATATGAATGCATATCTATAATCATCAAATGATATTAATGCTTGATAATCTTGAGATAATCAGTTTTAAATAAATCAAAAATCCTAAATACACCTATGTTATTTAAGCAAATTACTTCACCGACATATAATATATTTTTTTATCTATTTGTAAATGATTATTGGATCTCAAAGATGTTTACACACCAGATGAAAAGAGAAAGAAAACTTTCAAACCTAGAAGAGCTCTTAACACCTTTTTGTTTATTCTCTTATTATGTGTCTTCAATCTCCTTATAAACTAACTTTCTTTTGAAATAATTAAGAATCAAGTTACAACTAACCTTAGTTGTATTTATAAGTTAATTGAATTTTTAAAAGGCAATTACTTATAACTTTTATTTTAGAAGTAATAAAGCTTATAACCTAAATTTATAATTTGAACTTTAACTTCATAGGATTAAATAAAAGTATAAACCAAATGACAATTTCTAATGCATGGGGCCCCTCTAACTTGCTTTGACATTCATTTAAATAATTATCTTACTACACAAATAAATAATCTAAAAATACTAATATTATATGATCTAAACCTTGTTAATATTATAATCCATAAATACGTAAGTGCACAAAGTTTGGGGACAAAACGGGGCCTAAATTTTTCTAAAATTTCATAAATTTGAACTTCTATAGATAATTTAAGATATCTACACTCCAAATTTGAAGATGGTGTAAGTACATGAAATGTAATATTTCGAGTCTAGTTTCCAAAACACTATTTTAAAAAAATAGTTAAGTATAGCTAGTTAAAACATCTAAAATTTTAAGAACTCCTTTTTTCTTAGAAAAATAGAGTAGATAGATGGTTGTGTGGTGCAACAGTTTATGAGCAACATTTAATATTGTTTGAAATAAATCAGTGAAAATTTAGATAAAATTTTATAGTTTGTGACCTATATTTTTTAAATGAATACTTTTTTTAATGAATTTTGAAAGTAAATAGATCTTGAAAATTGACAAAAAAAATGGATAGTCATTTATGCGACATGCCTAACTACCTCAAAAAAATGAAAATCATTTTATTGTGTTTTATCATTACTATCAGACTCAACTATAGATTTACAGGTCCAAGCCTTTAGCTTAGGAATCCAATCCATTCCTAAGCCAAAAGGTATGGTGTTTGAATTAAAATTCAAATAGTGCAATCGTGTGAATGTATAACATGATCGTGTTATTAGATAATGTGATCATGTTTTTAGATAATGTGATCATGTTATTGTAAAAATAATAACGTGATCGCATTCTTGTTGTTTTTCACATAAAATCATGTGAACATGTATATGGAGTGAATATTTATTAATAGATACCATGATCGTGTTATTATAAAATTAATAATGTGATCGCATTCCTTTTATTTTACACATAAAATCATGTGGACATGCACATGAATCCAATCTTGGTCAAAAGATTATATTTACTACTCTAAATGTTAAGTATATAAAAATATAAATTAAAACTTATACTTTAAATTTTTTAGTAAATATAAGAAATTAGGGTCACTCTGCAATTGATAAAGTTAGCCTCACAGCTACATGCCTTAAAATGTGGAAAATTATTTTTCAAAATCCAATCTGGTCAATACTTAGGCATTTTTAGGGTCTAAGTATTAAATCTAGGGATTTTAGTACATAACTTTTGCAATTGATATCCATTTTTGGTAAACATATAGTCATTTTTAGGCTTTTGTGCCTTTTAGATTGATTCTTGACATTTTAAAGAGTATTAGGTTTGTCAAAATTAAATTTTGAAAACTAATCACTTTCAACTTGATTCAAAGTGGTATGATTAGTGTAGTGTAGGTCACATTAAAAACCTACACACATAAAATGACCACTTCATGTTAATTTCACTTGTTCATCATCCCTCCTTCATCCTTGGTCACTCCCTACGCATCCCTCATTAGCCCTAATCACTCTTTCATCATTCCTCATTATCCCTAATCACTCTCTCATTGACCCTCACTATCTCTAGTCATCTCTAATCACTCCCTTATCATCCATAATCACTCCTCTATTGACCCTCACTATCCCTCATCATCCCTAATCACTCCCTCCCTATCCTTCATCATCCCTAATCATTCATTCTTCATCCCTCATCATCCCTAATCACTTCCTCATCCCTATTCACTCCCTCTTCATCCTTAACCACTTATTCATTGACCTTAATTATCCCTCATCATCTCTAATCACTTGGACATATCATCCCTAATCACTCCTTCATTGACTATCACCATCCCTCATCATCCTTAATCACTCCCTCCTTATCCTTCACAACCCCTCGTCACTCTTTCTTCATCCCTCATCATCGCTAATCACTCCCTTAGTGACCCTCATCACTCCAGCATTGACCCTCAACATCCCTCATCATCCTTAATTTTTCTCTTTTCATCTAACATAAATATATACTCTAAAGATATCTTTTATTCCAATCCTATGTTGTTTGATCCATTATAATAGAAATTAACTCTTTACTAGTACTTGTTATGTTGTTAATACCCATTTGTGATAGTCAATTTTATTATTGAATGAATTGGACGATCTTCTAAATTTATATTCAAAAAACATAAGTACTAATGCAAAATAGTGTCTAAATTTTAGTTCCTCGAATTATCTTTGTTGTGCAGCTGACTAGATGAAACTTTATTTGGCTCCACCTTTGGTAGCTTGGTTCAAAGGATAAAAATTAAACACAAATCTCTCGTATAATTTTTTAATTATAAGAAGATTTGAATCAAATGCAAAGTTATTTGGTGTTTCCCATTCCTGTATGACTTTAATCTTGGTCAAGTTCACACATTCTCTCCTTGTGTGTGTAATGTATCCCAAATATTTTATCTCTTGCATGAAAAATTAACATTTATTAATGTTATCATAAAAATGTGTTTTTTCAAAATGTGAAACACTAGTTCAATATGGTGTAGATGTTCATCTCATGTTTACTAAAGATCAATATGTCATCAAGGTAGATTAAAAAAGTGACATAGGTAAAGGGCTTGAGGAGTCTTTCAATATCTCAATGAATGAATTCGCTACATGAGTTAACCTATAAGGCATAACCAACTAGTCAATCAATCATTCCTTTGTTTTTAAGACTATATTCCAAATGTCTAGAGGTTTGACATGAATATGATGATACCCAAATCAAGGTTTTTTTAGTGATGAATATTCATTAATTCATAAATATTCCATTTTAAAGATTTTAGTTTTGGTGATTTTTTAGGGTCGGTAAATGGGACTGGATCGCCAAAATTTTAGGGATATATTTTTTTGGGTCAGTTCACCAACCTTTTATAGTAATATATAAGATTACACTTAAATTTACCAGATATATATAGTATGTCCCCTGAGATACCAGCCCAGGCAATAAGTAAAACTGAAATTGGAGGAGCACAAAACCAAATGATAATAACAAACAAAGAAAACTAATGGCAACACTAAATAATAGAACCATTTGACTATGTTATTCAGTTACATCATTTGTCTCTATTGTTTAGCTTAGGTGATTGACTAGGTCATTTAACTGTGTCATTTGACTGTGCCATTTAATTGTACCATTTGGCTATGTTGTTTGGTTTTATCATTCAGCTCTATCAGTCAACTGGGTCATTCAATTATGTCATTCATCTATGCTATTAGACCAGGTCATTTAACTTTTTCATTTGGCTAGGTCATTTATCTCTATCATTCAGTTGGGCCATTTGGTTGTGTCATTCGATTAAGGTGTTCAACTACATTTTTTATGTGTTGTTTGGTTGTCATTCATGGTTCAACTTTGTCATTCATTTGTGGTGTTCAACTATGTCATTCGACTGTGTTATTTGATTCAAACATTTGGCTCCATCGATTGGTTTAGTAATTCAAATTTATTGTTTTGCTCAGGGACTATATCAAGAAAAACACTAAAAAAAATTTTGCCATCACCCACAGATGATTCTCCATACCAACGAATCAAATTTTCCTAAATTCACCAAATATTTCCAATAGATTTTCTAGTAGGGCCTCTTAAAATGGACCCTAACCCAAACTTAAGATCAATTTTGGAAAAGACTTCTACACCATGGATATGGTAGAAAAATGCATTAATATTTAGATTAGGATAATAGTTATTCACTTTAATCTTGTTAATATTTTTTTAATTGATTCACAACTTTAGCACAAGCACATTTGGGATTCTGCAAGGTAATGATTTGAGCATTATGTGTCCATTATCCATGATTTTATGGATCTACCACTTGATCTATTCATTCTCTAGAAATGATATGTTATATAAAGAGGTTTGAGGTAGAGGTAGTTAAGGGATAAAATCAGTAGTATTGTTTAGTGTACAGTATGTAGGAACTTATTTAGGAGACTAAAATATATCCTTGTATTCATTTAGTTTATGGTTCAATTATTTTGTATTTGTTATTGTTAGATAAGCCACACTATGATATGGTGCCATAAAGATGTTATTACATTTACTTATTACCATCAAGAGTATACTTCATACTAGAACTAACAAGATTCTTGCACTTCTTGGCATTAATGACTGAAAGCTTATGAACTAACTAAGATATATGGTATTTCAGATCATGACAATCTATCACAATATTTCAAGGATTTATTTCATAAAGTACATGTCAATGGTAAATATATGGTTAAACAAATGTAAAACATCACACAACTCTAATTTTGAGATGTCACAAAGGATTACATATTTAAAAGGTTTGATTTTGTATACCAAGTGACACTACTAGGTGATCCATTTCTCAAGGCCTACACTAGACCATACACTAACCTATGGTTATGGATGATGTATCAATTTCAAGTTCAATTTTTTAAAATATACTTTAGGATAAATTAAATTCTTCTAAATTCCATTGGAAATGATGAAGTTTATTGTCTCACCATTGATCTACATTTTTTAATGAAAAAATATTTTTAATTCATATAATTTCTTGTTGGAGGAAGTAGAGATATTTTTAATACTAACCATATCACTGGGTTCATAATCTATTATCTACTTACCTTTTTATAGTGTTAGATAACTTGTACCCACTTCTATAGATGTGCAAGTAGAGATATCATAGTGGGACACTCTTCATTGGATTGAATATTGAAGTTATAAATTAAGCACCACTTTCCAATCTTGGACTACTTGTTCTCATCATTTGAAAATTATTTTCCACTCTCTAGTATGATGACTCAATCAATAGACATACAAATAGAATTCCTTTAATGTAATTATTCGGATCATAAAATGTCCTCATATGAAAAGCAATTGATTAGTTTCAGGAAATCACATAGCTTAGTGATCCTCATATTTACTACCCATTTTTGGTGCTATGGTTGTTTTACTTGCTTCTCTTTTTCTGGTAGATTTTCAATTGTGAATTACATCATTTATAATAGGCCCATATTTTTTCATAGGTGTTAGATATTTATGTTTCAAATTTGCCTCCACATCATTTTGATCACTATGTCTTATATTTTATGCTAGCACTCAACTCTCCACTTGTATCTCCTAGCATTGTTAAACCCCAACAAAATACCACCATCAAGGTATTAGATGGAGTGATTAAGGATGAAGAAGGATGAGGAGGAATTGAGTAGAGATGATGACAAAGTCAATAGGGATTATGAAGGATGGTGAGGGTCAATGAGGGAGTGTTTAAGGAGGATGAGGGAATGATTAAAGATGGTGAGGGATAGTGAGGGTTAATGAAGTAGTGATTAGGGGTGATGAGGGATGAGGAAGGAGTGATTAGAGATGATGATGTATGATGAAGTAGTGATTAGGGATGGTGAGGGATGGTGAGGGTCAATGAGAGAGTGATTAGGGATGATGAGAGAGCAATTATAAATGATGAGGAATGGTGAGGGTTAATAAGGGAGTGATTAGGGATGAGGAGGGATGAGGAGAGAGTGATTAGGGATGATGAAGTGGTGATTAGGGATGATGAGAGAGTAATTAGGGATGATAAGTGATGGTGAGATCCAATAAGGGAGTGAATAGGGATGATGAGGGAGTGATTAAAAATGATGGGGGATGGTAAAGGTTAATGAAGGAGTGATTAGGTACGATGAGGGATGAGGAGTGAGCGATTAGGGATGATGAGGGATAGTGAGGGTCAATGATGAAGTAATCAATAATGATGAGGGATAATGAGGGTCAATTATGGAGTAATCATGAATGATGAGGGAGTGATTAGAGATGTTTATGGATAGTGAGGGCCAATGAGGGAGTGATTAGGAATAATGAGCAATGATGAGAGAGTTATTAGGGGTGATGAGGCATGAGTATAAAGTTATGAGGGATGAGGTAGGAATGATGAAAAAGTGAAATTAACACAAAGTGGTCATTTGATGTGTGCAAGTCATGAATTGACCTATGCTACCCCAATCACACCACTTTACATAAATTTCAAAGTGAGCGGTTTGAAAATATCATTTTTGACAAACTTAGGACTCGTAGAAATGGAAAAAATCAATCCATAAGGCATAAAAACCTAAAAAATGATTATATGTTTACCAAAAATAGACGTCAAGCCAAAAAGTTATGTCCTAAAATCCCTAGGTTCAACACTTAGACCTTGAAAATGCCTAAGTACTAACTAGATAAAATTTTGAAAAACTATTTTCTACATTGTAAGGCATGCAACTGTGAGACCAAATTTATCAAATGTAGAGTGGCCCTAATTTATTATATTTAATAAAATAAATTTAAAGAATAAGGAAATAAATGTAACAATATAAATCTAAACTTTTATAATAGTGTGATCACATTATCTATTAATGCAATCATGATAGACATTAACGTGATCATATTATTCATACTTTAAATAATATGATCATGTTATTGTTGATGCTATGGATTGTACCCTTGAAAGAAGGATCAGCTTCTCTCTTCCACGTATCATAATGGAGACTCCCCTCTTGTTATGGGCTTGACAAAACTGAGGGGAGAATCTCTAGATAAAGGCTATCTCCCTTTGATGCGTCTCTGAGGTCTTTCACTTTACTGCTAACAATAGGGGGTGAAAAGGGAGAAGGATATAACCAAAATAGAAATGATCTAAACGGTGATGCACCAAATTATTTTTTATCTACTCAGCTATTTTATCACTTCAGACCAGAAGGGGGTGAACATACACTTTATCTGACAAAAAAACCAGACTGTAGGGAGCTTTAATAGGGGGCTTAATGAAGACACACAGAAAATGAACTTACCACAGGTGTTACAGAACACACTGTCTAATAACTCCCCTTCTATCTCTGCACTCCAGATGAAGCACTTCCTATTAACCTACAAAAATGATCTTCACTATATTAGGTATGTTGGTGTCAATTCTATGAAAACATCAAGCTAAAATGACTGAACACAGTTGATACACAGACATACTCAAAAGTATAACCAGTCAGATAGAGATAAAATGCATTCTTATTGATTCAAAGGTAAAATTTGGTAGGGCTTCACCTTACAAAATGAGAGATGTCTTCCTCTACTGAGAGGTTACAATATATAGCTTTTTTAGAAAAAAAATTAGCGCTTTCCAAGAATAGGTGGCCCATACTGCGTTGAACACATTGGAAAGAGGAAACTGCTGAAGGAACCATGCTATAGATGTCACCAATCTTGACTTTGGTGCTTAACCCGTATTGAATGTCACTGCAAGAGCATGGGTCGCTTTGTCTATTTTAATGGCAAAGCCACTTTTTAGTGAATTTCATATGACTATCTACTCATTAATGTAAAATGAGGAAAAAATAGGCCATTCTATTGAATGCCCATGCTCCCCTTGGTGGCCACTTGGTAGAGACTATTTAATCCACTACAATAACTTCTTGTGTCGATGCTTTCTATGCCACCTAGGCTGTTCTATTCATTATGTGCTTGGCCTTTGTATTTTCTTAGCTCTTTAGCCCTTGGGGCTATCTTTCATCTCCTCCTGGCTCTTTGGGATCCTTTATCAGCTAATGCATCCCATCAAAATTGATGTCTATAGGCCTATCACTATTCAAAAACCAATGGCTATTTTTCTACCTTGAATTTGATGTTCGCGTGCCCGTCACCGAACGTTTGAACTCCAATGGCTATTTCACTATGTTAGGGTTGACGTGCTCAGGCCCATCATCCCTTTGGTTATTCTTTTAGCCCTTTTCAAATGAACCTTCTCGAAGGGAAGGTATCCCTTTAGAAAAATGAAAATGGTCCCTTTTTGGTCATTGAGAGCCCTCCACAAGGGCACTTGTCTTTCGGGCTCATTCGGGTTTCCCTTGTCTTCTTAATTCCTTTGGACAAAATGTCTGAAGGAATTCCTTCAGACATTTTGTCTGAAGGAAATCTTCCCTTCAAAGTCTCATCCCTTTCTTTCAATATTTTCCTTCGATAAATTCCTTCAGATAAAAGTCCGAAGGAATTCTTTCAGGTATTTGTCCAAAGGAATTTGCCTTAGTTTCTTTTTTTGTGAATTTCTTTAGACAAAATGTCCAAAAGAATTCCTTCGGGCACTTTATCTGAAGGAATTCACCCTTTGGTTCTTTCTTGGATTTCCTTCAAACAAAAGTTTGAAGGAATCCTTTGTCTTTTCTTTGGATTTCCTCTAAAGGAAAACTTACCTTTTGGCCTTCTACCTTGTAATTTTTTGAAGATGCTCTCTGCCCTATGCAAGGGCACTTTGGGTCTGAATTTGCCCTTTGGACCCTACTGAATGGTTCAATTTACAACCTTCCTACCCTCCACAAGGGCACCTAACTTTCATATCTTTATAAAGGACTTGCATTCTTTGGACTGGCCCATTCCTTTGCCAACAGGCTTGTCCAAGGTAATTGTTCAAAGTGTAATAAGCTCCATATTAAACCAAAAACCTATAGGCCTTACATCTCTCAACTCTTTATAATAACATGACTTATTTTAAAGGGAAATGGAGCATTTGCAGTAAGGTGGATACTTTCAAGACTGATGGCTCATAACAGTAGGGAAAGAAGGAGACTAGTTTTTAGCCTGCAAGATCAAAATGATCAACAAATTTGGCAATTCTTAGGGGAAACATGCCTGCTATGCTTAGGAAGACTGGTAGCCTACAATTTTGTTGGGCATAGAGTTAGAATATAGCTTGAAAAGTTTGATAATAATCTTGAGAGACTGAAGAATCAACATGAAGCTTTTACCCCAAAATGGTAAATAAAACACACACACAAGGCTAAAAAACTATGAACATGCACAAAAGCACTTAGGGGAAGTAAGAAGAAACAAGAAAAATATATACATGATGAGAGAAGGCTCAGTGATAATGCTTGAGATATATCCTATTAACTGGGATATGCAGTTCCTTGCCATCCAACCTGGAGAGTTAGAATGCATTATGTTGTTTGCACTGAGTGATGACATACGGACCACTCCATAGGGTGTCAAACTTAGTGTGTTTTCCAGGCTTAGCTCGATCCTCATCCCATTTTAAGATAATGTCACCTTCTAAAAATCCTTTTGATGAGGATTTCTTATCAAAATGATTATTCATTTATTGTTGATGGCTGGTCATAAAAACCATAGCTTGGTCTCTTGTCTCCTGAAGCTCCATAAATTCACAAAGCCTGACCTACATGTTGTTGCCTTTTTCCAATTGCAGTTGGTGAGCAAGATCCAAGGCTAGAAATTTAAGCAAAATAGGGAGTCTAGCTTCCCTTCCATACACAAGCGTGTATGGGGAATTTCCAACTACCCTCTTTGGAGTGACCTTGTCCACCCACAGGGCTGTTTTTAGCTTGGCATGCCAAGTTCTCTAATTTTCCTCCATTGTCCTTTTGATAATTTTGATCAAATTCTTGTTGGTGGACTCAACCAGCCCATTTCCTTATGGGTAGTAGTTGGAAGAAGTGATAAGGTAGATGTCTTATCTCAATGCCCACTCACTTATTTTGGTTCCTAAGAAAGCCAATGCATTATCTGAGATGATGGTAACTGGGACTTCAAACCTTGTCACCAAGCCTTCATAGAAGTCCAAGATTGCACTTTCATTAGCCTCCTTCAAAGCAATAGCTTCTACCCATCTCATGAAGTAGTTTGTAGTAGTCAAGACCCATTTGTGGCCAGCACTGTAAGGAGGGTTGATCATCCCTATGAAGTCAAGGCCCCATCGCATGAATGGTTATTCTACTTGGATAGGCTGTAGAGGCATTACAACCAACCATTGATTTCCATCAAAGAGGGCACACTTCTGTCACTTTATTACTTAGGCATGGGTGTCTCTAAATAAAGTGAGCCAAAAGTAATCAGATCTCATAATCCTTGTAGTTGTAGGCTTAGGAGTAAAGTGACCACCAATTGACCCATCATAAAACTTGGACATCACCCTATCGACCTGACCTGGGTCTATGCACCTCAAGAGAAATCTTGAAAAATCCCTTCTAAATAGCACCCCATCAACCAGGACATAAGGGAAGGATTGGAGTCTGAAATACCTCCTTTTAGTCCTATCAAGGCCCTACGAGCACTCACTGGTGAGAAGAAAATGTGTCATGTCTGATGCCCAGTTATTCATGATTGGTGGTTCTTCTGATGTGCAGTTCTCCTTCTATTGCTTAAATCCTATAGCAAGGTGTTCACATAGTCCTTTCCCCCTTACCAGCTTGGTGGTTTTGATATCCACATCGTATTCCATTACTTTGGTGATCCATCTTGCTCTCTTTTCATTTAGATCATGGCTAATTAGGAAGTCTTTGATGCTAGGATGTGGCACCAGGAGATGAACCTTGTTGTTAGACAATATATGTCTAAATTTCTTCAAGATTCATATGACCACAAGCACTTGCTTTTCAATGTATGTGTACTTGATTTCAAAACCTTCTAGACCTTGGCTAAAGAATGTAAGCAGTTGTTCAGGGTTTTTTTATTTGCTTGGGTAAGCATAGTGGAGATTACATCTTCATTTCCAAAGGTGTAGAGGTTGAAATCCTTGGTGAAGTCAAGACTGATCAAGGTAGGATCATGGGTGATAGTTGGCTTTATCCTTTCAAAACTATCCTTCCTTTGCATTGTCCACTCAAACTTCTCATCTTTCTTCAACATGGAGGTCAGTGGCTTGACTATTTCAGCAAAATTTGGGATAAATCTCCTAATGAAATTTATTATACCAAAGAAGCTTTGTATACCTTTCTTATGTTTAGGCAAGGATAACGCTAGGATGGCGTGGACTCTTTCTGGATCAATGGTTAAACTCCCTTTCAAAACAACATGGCCAAGGAGTTTACCTTCATGGACAGTGAACACGCATTTCTTTGGGTTGAGAGAGATACCAAACTCTCTACACCTCTTAAAGATTTGCCTAAGGTGTTTTAAATGTTGGCTTGCCTCCTAAGAAAACACTGTCACATCATCAAGATAGACCAGTACACTATTATTTATCAAGCCTTGGAAAGCCATGTCCATGGCTTGTTGAAAAGTGGCTCCAGCATTGGATAGTCCAAATGGCATTTTTTGGTAAGCAAATGTCCCCCACTTAGTAGTGAAGGTTGTCTTGTATTGATCACAGTCTTGCACTGATCACAGTCTTGCACTAAAATCTGATTATACCTTGAATACCCATCCAGGAGGGAGAAATATTTGCTACCTATCACCATTTGGAGAATTTTCTCCATACTTGGGAGAGGATAGTGATCTTTCAATGAGACTCTATTGAGGTATCTGAAATCCACACATAGTCTGATCTCCCCATTTCTTTTTCTAATAGGGACTAGATTGGCCAACCAAGAAGAGTGTTTGATGAGTAATATGATCCTAGACTCAATTAGATTGGTGAGTTCCTTCCACATGAGAGGCTCAATCTTTGGATTAACAGGCCTTTATTTTTGTTTGATGGGCTTGGCACCTTCTTCCAACTCAATGGTGTGTTGGGCCAAGCTTGGGTCAAAACCTTTCCAGTCAATGTACTCTCAAGTAAAAACATCAGTGAACTCTTGACATAACAAAATGAAGGAAAGTCTCTCATCCTTCGTACAGACCTTCCAAAGTGCAAGCAGCCTGTTCTTGAATATTTCAACTTTTTCATAGTTTTCTCTCTTAGTTGTGATGCTAGCTTTTTCATTTTTTAGTTGGTCATCCTCATTGAAAATGTTCTCAATAGTGACTAAGCCTTTGGGAAGTTTGTTGTTATTTAGCTAAACAATCTGGCTACCATACTACTGCTATAACTTGGCTTGATTTCTAGAGGCAAACTCAACCTTCTCTTACAAGAAGAGCACTATTTGTCGATCACTATCAAACACTTGCCAATTGGTGATGTTATTAGGCACAGAGGGTCTAATTACCAATTTTAAATGGTGTGGACTCCTGTCTTAGCCTATCTCCTTAGGGATATCAAATTGGGCACCAACAGCTGCTAGTCTTTCTGCTTACTTATTCTTTTTTCTTGGAATCAAAATAACATTAAAGGCAAGGAAACTCTCCACTAAGTCCCACGCCATGTGCTTGTAAGACTTAAGCAAGGAATTCTTGGTCAGATTTCTACCTCTCACCTGATTTGTGATCAACTCGTTGTCCCCAAAAACATGTAGTTCTTTAATTCCTCTTTTTCTTGCCCACTCAAAACCATGAATGAGAGACTCATATTCTGCAACATTGCAAGTGTAAGAAAACCGGAACCTAAAAGTTGAGAAGTATTTCTCTTTTAAGGTGTAAATTAACACTACTCCACCACCAGCTCCCAATTTGCTTCTTGAGCCATCAAATACAAGTTGCCATAGACCCGAGCTCTCTTGGTTTGATTTCATAAAATTTGGCACAAGGGTACCTTCTTCATGCATGTAATAAATTCCAATACCTATCTCTTCTATGAACTTGTATGGGTCATGTTCGAAGTTGTCACTTCCCCATTCGTCTAAGAGCAGGTCAGCAACTCCTTTAAGAGCAGAGGGTGGAGATTGGTCCATTTGGAGTTCTTCTTCATCAATGATGGCATAGCTAACATTCACTGGCTTGAGTGAGTATGGATCCAAATGTTCTTCTTCGATTGGCTCTAACTCAATCTTGACCTTAGTGCCATATTTGGTTCTAAAACCCATGTAAGACTAGTTTATTGCTAGGTACCCACCTATTTTGGATATGAAATCTTTGGACAAGCAGATAGCAAAGTAGGGACGGACATCCACCACTACCACGTCATGGGGAACTGAGAAATTTAGATAGGCATACATAATTATATTCAAGCCTTGTACCACTCCTAGTGTCTTGGTTGGTGATCCATCTAGCTGCAGGACTCCCTTGGTCATCTCTTTGTATTTGAGTCCCAACTTATTAGCTATGCATTTGGGCATTATTGAGGTGCTTGCCCCATTGTCAATAATGCAATTATATACCAAGAAATCTCCTATGACTAAGGATAGAGAGAAAGGAGGAACTTTTTCATCCTTCTTTGCTTGGCCTGCTATGGAAGGGTGCCCATTCATGATCAAAATGTTATCAACTTTTGTTAGGATAGCTGGTTCATTTAGCCCATGCAATTCCTTCTAGAGTACATCCTTTTATCCTGGCATTGCTAATGAATCCCATGAAGAGATATTCATGTGTAGCTTCTTTATCTAGTCTACCACATTGATCTGAGGGTTGTTGCCTTTTAAGTTTGTTTTGGGGGTGCTTGTAGCTTGAGACACAGGCTGAGGAGCTGAGGGCACAACTGGTGACCTATAATTTAGAAATTTTTGGTTCATATGTGATGAAGAAGGAGATGCATATGTTTGGGTAGCTACCTAAGCTTCCTCCATAGCTCTCCTTTTAGACCTTGTGTTGGTTACAACATAATCACCTTGGTTGTTCATACTACTCACATAGTTGACTGCACAAAATTCAACTTCTATGTGATTCATGAGAGTGGAATCAAACTGAGCTTGCCTGCTATCCATGCCAGGTTGTACTGATGCCTCAAAGCTTAGGAATTGGGTAGCTGCATGATTATCTTGTGCATTCATATATTGACTCGGTGTCTCATTTGTATAAGTAGCCTATTCTTGGCCATATCATAAGGGTGAGCAATTAGGTTGTTCTTGTACCAGATTATTTTGAGTGGGCACAAGAGCTTTGGATGATGAATGAACACTTGGATTATACCGTTGATATGGTCTAGCTTGTGCAAAATGACCCTATCCTTGATTATAATTCTAAAAAGGGGGTCTATTTGCTTGTTTGAACTATTGATATCCCTGATTTGGTTGATAGTTTTGAGCTTGTTGCCTTTTGAGAGCTACTAGTTCATTAGTCATGCTTTGTAACAAGATCTTAACTTCATGAAGGTCATTGGGTGAGGTAGCAGTCAACTTTTCTATGCCAGGTAGAAGAGCTAAGGTGGGTGCAGTGGTTTGAACTGGAGGTGGCAATTCAGGAAAGAGAGATATATGAGGTCTAGTGGCTATCTTTCCTACTTACACCAAGAAATTTTCAGTGGCTATGGCTATTTCATAGGTAGCTGGCAGCACTTTTCCTCCCATATACTGTATCATGACAACAATGTCAATATTTGAAGCTTTCAAGTAATAGAGGACAACATAGCTTAGGGTCGACTTTACCAAAATGGGGATTCTATCCCAGGTATTTTGAAACTTGGTATTGAAATCTTGCATGAATTCATGTAGATCTCTTTTCATGGCAGTTAGCTGCTCAGCAAGTGAGAGGTGGTCACTCTTCTCCCTGAATCTATTTGTCAAGAGAGTGCCTAATTCATTCCATGTGCTAATTGAATTCATAGGCAAAGTTCCATAACAGTCCAGAACCTTACCCTTAAAAGATAACGCCAGCAACTTGATGGATATGTTCTCTTCAGTGACATTATGAATATTGTAGAGGTTGGTGATATTTTTAATGTGCTCAATAGAGGTAATAGGCCCCTCTCCATTAAAAGGAGGAACACTCTTAAGGGCTATCCCTAGAATTGGGTCATAATGCAGAAGGTTTAACGGGCTCTGACCATGAAAGGCTACGAAAGGTAAAGCCATGGTGATAACAAGGTTCTACCAGGGTTTTCTTACGTAAGTATATTTTATAGTACGTCTGGGAGAATGACTTGATGTATAGGGATGATTCCTTGCAAACATCAGTCACCTTATTGAGTTTAATGGGAGCTCAATGAATTCAAAAGGGACACCCTTCGCAAAAGATCTTGCGGTGACCTTAGGCCTGGGATTCAGACTAATCTCTGACTAGAGACTCATGTTATTGAAAATGGAGGTGCCAGATGTTGGATTAGTGGTTCATTCTTGCTATAACAGGACCAACACCAATCTTGAAACTTTTCTGAGCATTAAAATTGGTCCCACCGGGTGTGCCAAAAACTGTTGACATTGTGGATTGCACCCTTGAAAGAAGGCTCAGCTTCTCTCTTCCATGCGGCACAATGGAGACTCCCCTCTTGTTATGGGCTTAGAAAAATTGAGGGGAGAAGCTCTAGATAAGGGTTAGCTCCCTTTGATGCATCTCTGAGGTCTTTCACTACTACTGCTAAAAATAGGGGGTGAAAAGGGAGAAGGATATAACCAAAATAGAAATATCTAAACGGTGATGCACCAAATTATTTTTTGATCTACTCATCTATTTTATCACTTCAGACCAGAAGGGGGTGAACATACACTTTATCTGACAAAAAGACTAGACTGTAGGGAGCTTTAATAGGGGGCTTAATGAAGACACACAAAAAATGAACTTACCACAGGTGCTACAGAACACACTGTCTAATAACTCCCCTTCTGTCTCTGTGCTCCAGATGAAGCACTTCCTATTAACCTGCAAAAATAATCTTGACTATTCTAGGTATTTTGGTGTCAATTCTATGAAAGTATCAAGCTAAAATGACTAAACACAGAGTTGATACACAGACATACTCAATAGTATAACAGTCAGATAGAGGTAAAATGCATTCTTATTGATTCAAAGGTAAAATTTGGCAGGGATTCACCTTACAAAATGAGATATGTATTCCTCTACTGAGAGGTTACAATATATAGCTTTTTTAGAAAGAGTTTTAGCACTTTTAAAGAATAGGCGGCCCATACTACGTTGAACACATTGGAAAAAGGAAACTACTGAAGGAACCATGTTGTAGATGTCACTAGTCTTGAATTTGGTGCTTAACCCGTATTAAATGTCACTACAAGAGCATGGGTCACTTTATCTATTTTAATGACAAGGTCACTTGTCAGTGAAGTTCACATGACTATCTACTCATTAATGTAAAATGAGGAAAAAATGGGCCATTCTATTGAATGCCCATGCTCCACTTGGTGGCCACTTGGTAAAGACTATTTCATCCACTACAATAACTTCTTGTGCCGACGCTTTATGTACCACCTGGGCTATTCTATTCATTATGCACTTGGCCTTTGTATTTTCTTAGCTCTTTGGCCCTCGGGGCTATCTTTCGTCTCCTCTTGGCTCTTTGGGCTCATTTCTCAGCTGATGCATCCCATCAGAATTGACATCTACAGGCCTATCACTATTCGAAAACCAATGGCTATTTTACTGCCTTGAATTTGACATTCACGCACCCATCACCAAACATTTGAACTCCAACGGCTATTTCACTATGTTAAGGTTGATGTGCTCGGGCCCATCATCCCTTTGGTTATTCCTTTGGCCCTTTGCAAATGAACCTTCATGAAGGGAAGGTGTCCTTTCAAAAAAATGAAAAAGGTCCCTTTTTGGTTGTTGAAATCCCTCCATAAGGGCACTTGTCTTTCGATCTCATTCAGGTTTCCCTTGTCTTCTTAATTCCTTCAGATAAAATGTCTAAAGGAATTCCTTCGAACATTTTGTCTGAAGGAAATATTCCCTTCAAAGTCTCAGCCCTTTCTTTTGGTCTTTTCCTTCGATAAATTCCTTCAAACAAAATTTTGAAGGAATTCCTTCAGGAATTTGTCTAAAGGAATTTGCCTTAGTTTCTTTCTTTGTGAATTTATTTAGACAAAATGTCTAAAGGAATTCCTTCGGGCACTTTGTCTGAAGGAATTCACCCTTTGGTTTTGCCTTCGATTTCCTTCAGACAAAAGTCCAAAGGAATCCTTTGTCTTTTCTTTGGATTTCCTCTAAAGGACAACTTACCTTTCGGCCTTCTACCTTGTAATTTTTTGAAGATGCTCTCTGCCCTCCGCAAGGGCACTTTGAGTCTGAAGTTGCCCTTCAAACCTAGCTGAATGGTCCAATTTGTAACCTGCTTGCCCTTCGTGAGGGCACCTGACTTTCTGAGCTTTATAAATGACTTGCATTCTTTAGACTGGCCCATTCCTTTACCAAAAGGCTTGTCCAAGGCAATTACTCAAAGCGAAATAAGCTCCATATTGAACGAAAAACCTACATGCCTTAGATCTCTCAACTCTTTATAAGGATAGGACTTATTGCAAAGGGAAATGGAGCATTTGCAGTAAGGTGGATACATTCAAGACTAACAGCTCAGAACAATAGGGAAAGGAGACTGATTTTTGGCCTACAAGACCAAAATGGTCAATAGTTATGTCAATAATGCGATCATGTTATTTAATTATATGATCATGTTATTTAATAAAGTGATCACGTTATGGAAAATGTCCACAAAATTATCCCCCAACTCCATTTACTTATCAAAATTACCATTTATTTAATAATAAATGATAAAAACAAGCATAACAAACTGTATGAATACTATTTTTATTGAAAAATAGTTTTAAAGTTGCCATATGAACCAACTATATTAATGTCAAAAATGCATATATCAATAGAAATTCAAAAATGTAAAATATCTATGATAATAATATACCTGTATATCAACAAACAAAATATAAAATCAATCATATCATAACCATATCATATATACAGATTTATTGATGATATACATGAGTGTTGATTTCTAATATTAAAAAAAAAAAAAATCCCTAATGTAGGCAAGGGGCTAACTAAGGTAGACCCTTTAAAACAAAACCTAATTTTTGTACACATTAGCAAGGCCTTCTGGGTGTGAATTGGAGGTCTATAAAAGTATAAATAATTTTGGCATACATGGGCATCAATTTTAAAATTTAGAGGGGTTTTCTGGCATCATTTGTTAATGAAGGATTCTCCAGGTTGCACACAATGATCATAAATATGTAACCACTTTTATAAAAAGACTACCATAATCATGAGGATTATCACTGTCAAAGGATCTGATACTAGCCCTATCATTATTGGAGGTGATAGATTCAAGTCACTTCATTATAACATTATCTACTTTTCAACACTTTCAGCCTATGTCAGATCTCAGGGGAGTAAAAAATAAGGAATGCATCTCCAAAACCCCCTTGTCAATTATCAATCATTCTAGGTAGTTTCATTCACTTTACATACAAACATTAGGGCATGCATTTATTTAATATATTTTATTGTATTTATATCATATCTACATTATATCATATTTTATTTTGTTTGGTGTAGTATTTTGAACAATTATGCATTCTCCACATAAAACACAATGTGCATACCATACATATGTGGTGATTCATTACATATCATAGTACTCCCATGAAAATACATACAATGATTTATTTTAAATAAATATAGTCCTTATTTTCCTAAGGAAAACATGAATACATGAGCTTCAGTATGTTTGAGGATTCCTCAATGGCAGTTGTAAGGATGAAAAAATTTCCACCTTTGAAGGTGTGCTGAAATGGGAGATTTGTGGCCATGATGTATAGCTAGTTGTGTACCCATCAGGTGATGACATTCAAGTACAAGTTTAGGCACATGTGATCTTGCAAGGATGCCCAAAGAGGCATCCATTATGTGAACCATAATGGATCAATGATGAGATCAAATTAACTCTCCTTGCTATCATGTGCAAGTCCCATTGTTATTAGTCATAAACTATGGTCCCCTAGCTTTTCCAAAAAAAATTATAAAAGGTTTAGGGAGCATTTGTACGATTAATATGAATGATTGATGGTATTAATCCTCAGTTATACGCTCAAGATAAATAATTAATATTTCCATTTACCTTAGTTATTTTTGTTTTAGCTATTTGGGAACCTTTAAACCCCCATGTGACTATACCAAATGATGAAAGACTACCTCTAAATCCTTTAAACACATAAATTGATACATGTAGTGGGATAACTAAAGGGATATGTGAGAGTGAACCCTCACATGTCCCTTTGGTAGTGTAAAATCTTGTCTTACGAGATAAAGCAAGGAAAAAAAACCATTTTAACCTTTTTTAATCTTTAAAAAACCCCAATCAATGGACATGTGAATTTTAAAGGATTTTAAGGAGTATTTTATAGGAATAAATTCATCTATGGAATTATTTTAAAGCATTGACATATCCATGTAATGAGTATATGCCATGTTATCCTTACTTGATCAAGAAGAAAGTTTAGCATCCATTCTACACCATTGATTAAATGTCTTGTTAAAATTAATTTGTCTCTAAATATGCCTACCCCTACTTAATTTATAAGGAGGTCACCCCACACCATTATTGCAACACACTTAGTATCACTCTAGTTTCCCTCTAAAGAATATTTTGCTTGCATAATGTTCATATCAAACTTCAACTATCAATTCTTTATTGAGTTAGAATAATTATCATTAACATTAAATCAAGGCTTTGTGAATTTGCCTTGATAACTAAGTACTAAGGATTCATACTCATACCCATTAAAATATTATAACAAGTAGAGATAATTTTAAAATCTAAAGTAAAGTAATATAATAATTTTCAATTACATTGGGACATGACATCGCATTGAAGTTTCTTCTATAAGCTCTATTAGTATTAATGTCAAGTCAATGCATAAAGAAAGGAACCATTTCATCATACATTTTTTTAGAAAGGTTTTGTACACTGTTAGTGCAACACACTTAGAATCACTCTAATTTTCCTTCAAATAAGCATGTGTTTACATAATATTCATATCAAACTTCAATTATCAATTCTATATCAAATTAGAAGAATTATCATTAACATTAAAGCTAGGCTTTGTGAATTTGCCTTGATAATTAAGTAGTGAGTATTCATACTCATATCCATTAAATCATTATGATAAGTATTGAGAACTCCAAAATCTAAGGCAAAATAAACAATAATTTTCAATTGCATTGAGACATGACACCACATTAAAGTTTTTTCCCTATGCTTTATTAATATTAATCTCAATCGAATGTACAAAGGAGGGAACCATTTCACCATACACTTTTAATTTTTTTTTTTTTTTTTTGGGAGGAGAGTTACACATCATTATTGTAACATACTTAGAATCACTCTAATTTCCCTTCAAATTTTTTTGGGGAGGGGAGTTACACACCGTTATTGTAACATACTTAGAATCACTCTAATTTCCCTTCAAAGAAGCATGTGCTTGTATAATGTTCATATCAAACTTCAACTACCAATTTATTATTGAGTTAGAAGAATTGTCATTAATATTAAAGCAAAACTTTGTGATTTTTTCTTAATAATTAAGTAATGAGGAATGATACTCATACTAATCAAAATATTATGACATGTAGATAAAACTCTAAAATGTAAAACAAAAAAAAATAAATTACATTGGGACATGACACCACATTGAAGTTTCTTCTATGTGCTTTATTAGTATTGATCTCAAGCCAATGCATAAAGAAGGGAATCATTTCACCATACAATTTTTATTTATTTTTGGGATTTGCCCCCTAAAATCATAGGTGAGAGGTCATTTAGATGGGTGAAATAAGACCAAATATCTTATAACGATGAGACAAACTTTTAAAACATCCAAGATTTCCAACCTCTCCAAAAAAATATCCTTTTATCAAGTCACCTCCATCTTGAAAATTACATTTTTCCTAATTAAAGATCTAAGGCTTTCATAATCCATATTATAAAAAAATATTTTTTTAGAAAAACTCTATGCAAAATATTTTGATTGATATTTTGAATCACATCTCTTGATCCATCATAAAAAAAAATATATATATATTAGAATAATAGACTAGAGATCTTTATATAAATAGCTCTATTAAAGTACAATGATGTCTAACAAATTCATATTAGAAATAATAAACTAAAATACAAAAATAATTATTATTAAATAATGTAATCAAATATCCTTAAATGCTCATTTCTTAAAATGAAAGTTGTTTTCTTCACTTATTTATAATGAACCTCCAAACATGACTTAAACCTAATTCTTCGTCTATATTCAAATTATGAATGTGCTTTCTAATTTAAACAAAATCTCTTGATCAATATTAATGATAACGATTTTCCAATAATCAATTTGACATCTTCAATATAAAAAAATATTTAATTTGTAAGAGTACTTTGTTAAACAAAGGTCGTGTAGCGGTTAGTCCCTACTTTTAAATTGTAATTAGGAAATTGAAATAAACAAAAATAAAGATAATTCTAAACAAATGTCATTTGCAACAAGCATAATGTATGAACAATTTTTTTTTTTTATAAATGACCATTCTGTTTTATTGGTGAATTGCCCTTTGCCCAAGGCATTTTGTTGGTTTAGTGGAAATAACTACAAGGCTTAGTATGCCCAAGTTTCAAAAATCTATAATAGTAAAATATAAAGTTGGAAGATCAATAGCTTAGATTTAAAGCTTGGGATCTACAATTATATTGACTTTTTTTCATATTATTGCTAATATTAAAATATTAGCAATGAAAAAATTATTTAATTTATTAGGTTTTGCATAAAAATATTATAAAATAGTTTGTTTCGTAAATCTTTTATATAAATTATTTTATGTTGTTCTTTTTTATGCACTTATGAATAGTTTAACTAAATGCAACATAACAATATCATGATACAATACTTAAAAATTATAATTAAACAATAATATATATAAATTATTTTATATATATATATATATATATTTTAATGCATTTAGAGATGGTTTAACTAAATGCAACATAACGATATTATTATACTATAGTACTTAAAAAATTATAATAAAACAATAATATTGAATTATAAAATGACATGTTCATTATCAACGACTCCTAACGTTTTAAGCACAGATCTCATCAATGGGAAGACACCATAATTTTAATTTATTCGCAGTTTAAAAAGTTCAAAACAAACTGTACAAAAAACTAGTTTTAAAAAATGCGTGGTCAGCCATCAATTTATGTCGAAGAAATTAAGAATTTCGTCATAAAGCTTGATAAAATCCGATACTTAACGGCAATTTCCTGTTCATTTCGTTCAAAATGGCGGATTTTTCAGTTAATAGCATGAAAAATGTATAGAAATGTTGATTCATTCCATTCTCTGATTAAATTTCAGTCTATTGCCGTAGAAAATTAAGATAATCACGGATGGACGTCTTTATGGTGTTTTAATCAGTTAAAAACAAGGGGTTTGAATCGTGAAATTCGAACTGAATATGGAGAAGTTTTACCTGCACATAGCAGTCTGTTGTGTGTGATATGTTGTGCATAAATTAATTAAATTTTTTTTACTGATATTTGTTTCAATAGTTTGCATAAATGTGGGTTATATATGTATATTTGTCTTTTAATTATATAATTTTATTAATGTAATATTTCATAAAAATATGTATAAAATATTTTTTAAAATTTGATGTTAAACTTTGGAAAATAGAACATATTAATTATTTCAAAGTTTTTTATTGATCAGAATAAGAAAATTATTAGTTCAATTAATTCTTATAATAACATGGACTAAAAATATTTCTTTTTTTTCTTGATGGAAATATCCACAACATATTCTTTAATCTAAATTTTGATGTATCTTGGGAAGGGTATACTAAAGCCTTCAATGCCCTGTAACCTCCCATTAAATTTTGTCTTTTGGACCAATAAGAAAGTATTATTTTTTGTGCATAAAAATTTTAACATTTTTTCAACAATTAAATTGCATATTTGTTAATAAAAATCAGTTTAAAAATCAATTGTCTTTATTTTTATTGGCTCAAATCTTTTACATGTTATTATAAAGCAAACCGCTGACATAATGAACAGTATCCATCAGTACTGTCAGTACCACTAGCAATGAGAGTAAATGTGTTGTCAAGGACATGCAAGGCACAGGGCTCCAAAAATTTGGAGATCTAATTTGTCGATCGAGAGTGGTGTATCAAGCTATTGAGAATCAACTTGCAAGGATGAGCGTAGATCAGAGTTGTGGATCTGAATAGATAGCACAAAAATTGAGCCTGTAGATTGAGTATAGTTGGGTGCTGCCTACACCAAGACAAATTCACTTTGGAGCTCGTGGTTGCCAAGTCAAGATGGAGATGTGAAATCCCTTGAACTGATTATGTATCATGCCTTTTATAGCTTCTGTTTGAAGAGGTTGGTGCACTTGACTGGGAGATTTCATCCTCGGTTTCCTTTTGTAGCTTGAACTTACGATGGTTTCCCCTTTGCATGGATTTTCAGATCCATTGTTGGTCAAGATAGCAAGGGGCGAGGTTGTGGAAAGGCCACCAGGATGGATGATGCGTCAAGCAGGAAGGTATATGTCTACTTAAAAAAACTTGCAGAGAAACATCCATATTTTTGGAAGAGGTCGAAGACAACTGATTTCATTATGGAAATCTCTTTGCAGCCCTAGAGAGCATTCCATCCTGACGGTGTGATTATTTTTTTTGGATATACTCACTCCCTTGCCAGCTTTTGGCATACCATTTCACATTGAAGATGTGAAGGGCCCTGTAATCCATACTCTGATCCAGACAGAGGAGGGGCTGAAAGCATTGCATCCAATTGATCTTGAAAAACTTCAATTTGTGGGAGAGTCTCTCAAGAATTTGCGTGATGAGGTAATTTGCTTACCAAACCAAATAACTAATGCAAATGCTTACGGAACTTACAGATTTGGCTAAATCCAGCTTAAATAATAAAATCTGTGATAATTTTATTGAGTTTGATGATCTGCTACTAATTTGTCCTTTGTTTTTGGGGATTAACACCAAGCATTTACATTTTACAAGGGAAAATTTCTAAAAAAAACATGTAAGGAGTATTTCATCTTTTTGAGTAATACATGCATATTGAAATATTCGTGGCAGTGTATTTGAACTAAAGTAATTAAAGGAAACAACACGACCTTCATATAAACGAGCTATTGTCAGGAAGGTAAAAGTAGTCTACTTCCCCTTAGAGAGGTAAGGGGATCTTTCATTGTTCATACCAGTAGCCATGGTAATAGTTGCAGTCTTATTGGAGACAACTTAAGATACCACTGGATTTGCGAAGATGCAAGTGATGGGTGTAAGATTTTTCCTTAAAAATGTTATGAATCGAATTTTTTTTCACTACCAAACTGTCAATGATCCTCTGCATCCATCCTAACCACCCAAAAGCAGCCTCTTTTCTTATAGAAATTCGGGTGAATTTTGTTTACATTATAAAGCTCAATGTTTGAAAACTTACTATAAAATCGTAACTTAATATTTTTTTGCATTTTTCCTTTTTGGCTAGTTGGTGGGCTAATGTTTTGTGGCAAAAGTGCGGCACTTATCACAACGATGACCCAGGTTTAAAATTTGACGGGCATGTCCCAAGAAAATGCTTACTATTACAGCTTGATATATATAGTGGAGTTGACTTTCCATAATTCAACGATCTAATGGAGGTCATAAGTCTTAGTTAGCTGTTCAGCTAAGGAATATTGTATTGTGGGAGGGCAGCCTACCCCTCAATCGGCAATTATTAATGGGCCAGTATGCCTGATATAGCAATGTACATTACAATGTAGTACAATTATACGCTGGCCTAGCTATGATCTGAGATATGTGTAGTAGTCAGTCCACCGATACAAAGTTAAACATTGAAAATTAAATTGACATCTTGAGATTTGGTCTGATCTACCATATAATTACTGTCTATAATAGACACAACCTAGACTTTCCTAGCCATTTATACTTAGGTAGATCAATCTTCAGACATAAAATGAGACTCAAAAGTAATTTTAAGTCCATACCACAGTACAGTTTGGTAAAGTAGAGGTGAAGCCTTGCAATTGTAACACTTCTTTTGTTCTTTGGTCCAAATCTTTACAAGCAAGTTCTTTGGTCCATGAAACTGCATTACCATGTTACACTGGGAACGCTGATCTTTTCATTCATTATTGTATTTATGTTGTTGCTGAAGCATACTCATCTGATCTTAACTCTGTCACCGATGTTCTAGAAAGCTTGTCTATAGCCCTTCATCTTTCATTGGATATGGATAAAACACTGAGGGACTTCCACAATGAGTTTGTTGATCATTAGCAACCATCCAGTGGGTTGGAAAATGGAGATACTCTTCATTAATTTGCAAAAGTATATGCACTTTTCATTCTGTACTTACTATTAGTAGTTCTGAGTTCAGCACTAGGGCAGTTGTGCAAGGTTAGAATTAGTGGTTGGTGATTGGGTTCCCTCCACCTATATTATGGATTTTCTTAGTTGCTTCTCGTCTCCCAAGGACTCAAGCTACTTGCCATTTTTTTCACCCCAGCGTGTAAAAGATGACACAAGAAATTCAGAAGGAAATGTCTGATTGTATCATGCTATTTGGCTCTATAGAAACCACCATCATTCAGCTGGGTCATGAGTTTTAAAGCTCCTTTATTCCCAAAGGCTCTGAGCAGGCCTAGTATCTTCCATAATCATCATAATGTGATCGCTCAGTAATCCTGGTAAGTACAGTTCTAGTGATAATGAAGCCTTGGAAAACATATCCAGGCATGAGTTTGGATTTCATGATTGAGTCGTCGAGTTGTTCTTTCTAACTAGCCGAGTCGCAATTGTTTTGGTTGGTGATCATTTCAATTCATCTATTTGTGAATTAAACTGTTCCATCCTCTAGTGATACGCCTCTGGTAATCATTCCTAAATTTCTCAATAGAAATTGAATCTTGTGCATATGATGTATACAGTTTCTTATTTTATTATTTACCAAAAGCCGTGTTTGCTATTAACAATATTTTTCCCTTTCCACTAGGTTTTCTGATGCCTTGTTAATAAGAAACATTTGATCTTGTAGAAGAGCTGCACACCTAGCTATGTTGTATTTAGCTCCCAATCATATGCTAGCATGTTATGACCTTCTATTCATATTATAGACCATGTTACCTTTTCTGATTTGGTTGGGAATTAGTTTGGGGGCCCCATCAAACTGGAGAAGATGATCATTTTGGTAAGGAAGTATTGTCTTTCTAGATTCTATATGTATTTGTATACTGCTTACCATCTTCTTTAATGAGGTTCATTTTTGTTGACTTCATATGGTAGGAGTATTTAATTAAGATTTAAATGATCACATGTTTGGCTTGCATAAGCTTTTAATGTGGCATTAGATTTCTATTTTTTGGAGCAAAATTTTAGGCTGCACAGAAATAATTTTCTAAAACCTAGAGTTTTTGCTTTATTTTCCAAATGAAGGGTTTGTTTTTCAGGATTTAATTGGGATAGACTAACTACTAGGTCATTGTAGGAGATTCTTGCTCGTGCACGAGGGCAATATTTAATTGGAGCCTGAAGGTTAACACATTTTAATTTTGGTCTCTTTTAGCAGAATACAAGACGAGATTCCTAGCTTATAGTGTTGCATACCTGAGTTTTCCTGGGAGCTTCATCATATTAAAGTTTTTAATATTTTGTTTTTGTTTTTGATTTTTTTTTGGCTTGAACTCATGGAGAGCTGAGAAACTTGTTCAGTGACACAGGCATAGTATTCTACAAAACAACTGCCTCTTAGGTAACAGGTATATTTCCTGGAAAATTATTCTCTAGCCAAAAGTTTCATACTATCTTGGCAATCAAAAACACTTGAAATTCATTTTTTCTGTTTCTTCTATGTTTGGGTCAAGGGGTCGAAGGCATATCTATATGCAAATACATCTCTGTAAGAAAGGTTTGTCTGATTATAGGAGTCAAATTCAATTGAGCCTATCTGTGATTGGTTATGAAGATGCAGATGAAGGATCCTTGTGAACTAGCATGACAGTGTTAGACATGACCATTATATAAATTTTATTCAAGAGTTTTTTTAACTATTAATGTCTTCATTTTTTTGAACATTTGCATTGCAGACTCGGTAAAATGAAAATCTTACATGTGCTTAAAATCTCAAGTACTTGCAATTGTTGACTTCAAAAAATAAGACGATCAATTTCATTTAAGTTCACGAATGCTAGTGTACGAGCAGATCAAAATCATCTCAAGCTTTTCTTTTCATCTTCCTCTAATGTAACAATGCAGGAATTTGTATTCTCTTTCCTCTGTTTTTCTGTTTCCATCTTCAATTATGACTTTTCCTTCACTGCTAATAAAAATGCAAGTCTGTGATCTGTGGTAGCTATTTTGTAGGTAATCAGTTATGTTAGATAATTTCATGTTTCAATTTACCTTGTGTAACTTATCTTATATTTTAAGTTTAATTATAAAAGGTATTATCTGTTATAAAATTAGCTCTCATTCATCATGTTTAGTGTTAGGGCTAAGCTTTGTTTGTAGTGGAATACAATTTTTTTTTCCTATATGTGCTTGTACTCAGTCATTACAGTTTATATGTGCTTGAGGGCTATATGTGCTTGTACTCAGTCATTACAGTTTATATGTGCTTGAGGGCTATATGTGATGAGGGCTATATGTGCTTGTACTCAGTCATTACAGTTTAATGTTAGCTTCTTTGGTTTACCCCTATTGTAATGAGTTGCTTAGTGTTTAGTTATCATGTGCTTCAGTTTAATAAGTAGAACCTTCTTATCAAACGCTGCATTTTGGCAATATACAATCTTCAAGCCTTTCAGTGTCTTGTCATGTTTGGCCCGTATGATGTTAGCAAAAGAAGATTCTTTATGTTTATGTGTGCCAAGGAATTGTGTTTTAGTAACATGAACACTTTTTGTTTTGCATTTTTTAAATGCCACATGTGACAATATACAATCTCAAGCACATTAGAGACTGGATTTTTTTTGGTTCCTATCTTTTTTACTCACTAATTTGTTAGTTCTGTCCTATTTGGTTCATGTGATGTCAACTAAAATATTTTTTCTATATTAACTCTAAAATCTTACTTCTCTTGTTTCTGAAAATCAGTTAATTTGTTCAATACATTTTGAATTTCCAATCTTATTTTGATAAATATATAACATGTACTTTCATTTTTGCATGGAAATTTTTTTTAGTACTTTGAAAAGTTGTTACACGAAACCCCAGAAATTAAAATTGACGGAAAACCAAAAACATTAATACATTAGCATAATTTCCTTTAATAATCACAGTGGAAATATTATGGAATGTAATTTTCCATGTTCTTTCAACATGGTTTTGAGAGCTTGAAAATATTGTGTTCGTGTATTTGCCTAATTCTAACCCAAATCTTGATTTTTAATGCAGAATCAAGAAAATAATGACATTTTCGCATACTAGTTGTCAAATACGTCAACTTTGCTTTTTTCTTTTTATTGTGTCCAAGGTGCTCAAACTAGTGCAATATGTGCTAAAAGCTCAAAATTAGGGTAAATATGCCCGTTCTCAAGTCGTTAATTTATAGGGCAAGAAGAAATTGGGATCCTTAAGATTACTGTTGATTTATCTTTGGTTGATTTGATAATTGATATACAGCAATCTCTTACAGGGTTTTTGGTCCTCATCAATGCCCATGTGGATGTTGTGTGCTAAGTGGAGGCAAAATATCTAGCATTTATGGTGGCAATTTTTGAAAGATCGCTATTTTTCTTTGACACATAAATTAATGATATTATCGAAGTATCTTACAAACTTTGAGCTCGCTGCCACCTAAACTAACTTGAAGTAAGTAAAAACAAAAAACAAAATGGAGATAATTAGGTAACACAGTCTGTAGACATTGAATAAATATGTTAACTATGAATACTAGATTCAAATTTTTAGAGTTTGTAAGTTGTTCTCTAGGTTTTACACTGTAAACTATACTCTAGATTATTAACTTTCCTAATTAGTGTCAACGGTGTCATCACTGTTCTTATATAATTTTGTTTGATAAAAATATTCGTTCTATAATCTATACATAAAACTAATTTCACAACTATTCTAAGTTTTTACAAAGACTCGACACATGGCACCCTTGTTTAATCAATCGAACGTCTTTATAAAAAGAATGAACCTCTCAATTTAATTGAACATACAACAAATTAATATTTTTTATATACAAAACATCATTGTCATTTTCATTGTGTAATATATACTTCCAATGTACTTATGTACTTTTTTCCCCCATGAGCAATTGCAAGTACATTTTTCCTTCCTAAACATCCCATCGGAGAATTTAATTAACCTTATAACCCATGAGCGTAGACTTTATGTTAGTGAGTTATCTCTTTGACAGAGTTATTATTGAATTTGAGATGGGACCCACTCCTCGTTTTGAACGTTAATTTCCATAGGAACTTGGAGCCCATGGTGGGAAGGTTAGATCTCATTCTATAAGGAGTGTAAATTGGCGTTGTGTATGAAGCATGAAGAAACAATAATAGGAAAATATTAGTAGAGGTGATAATAGAAAATGAGGATGTGTGTTTATTCGTACAATTTAGTAATGAATTATGCATGAAGGAGATGTTTTATTTCATTGGAAGGGATGTAATTTTTTATTTTGATAAAGTGAAGTTTTGTAATACATAAGTTCGTATAAATTGGTAGTCATACCTCATGATCACTTATTCATATCACTTTTTATACACAAAGCAAATAATAACAATTTTAAATTTCTAGTAGAAGTAATGGTAAAAAATGAGGTTGTGCATTCCTTCATACAGTACTGTTATGTGTTGGGAAGAGATGTTACGTTTCACAGTGAGTTTGAACAATGGTAAAGTGGGGGGGAAGGGTAAGATTATACATAGCATGAAAGCGGTGAAATAAATCAAGGAGACTTGGATGGTGGTGATGAGAGACAATGACAAGGTATTTCACTAGATATCGTACACTATAGAATCCATATTATACTTTTTTCGATGAAAAATATAATTTCATAAATAAATATTTAAATAAATTTATTTATAAATAATAAAATTTTGAAAATAATTAAAATTTAAAATTTTATAGATAAATAATTATTTCACAAATAAATTTAAAAACAAAAGTATAATTTATTATGAATTAAATTGTTTTAAAATTTATAACAACCATTATGCCTCGATTTTCATAAATGTTGGGTAGTGTGACTGTAAATTATACATTTCATTAAACATTTTTAAAAATGTTTGATGTTCTACCAAAAAAAAAAAATTATATTGAATCATCTCAAATTTCATCTAAATTTTGATTTATATTGGCATGTTTGAAAACTCATTCCAGAGTTCTAATAGTAGTTTATTTCATATTAAAAAAATTATATATACAATTGTCTCCCCAAAAAAAAAGGGGGATTAATAATGCATAATTTTGAAAATTATCATTAATATAACATTATCTTTTCCACCTTAAATAGAATCAAATTTAAATTATCTTTGATTCACAATGTAACTTTCTTTTCAAACAATCATTAATCAAAATAAATCAACAAATTAACATAATTATTATTTAGAAAAAAATAAAGATATTTCACCATAAAATATACCTCTAATATAAATATATAAAATGTAAAACATTACATCACATAAAAATATTGCCTAACAAATATGATCATAGGATACTATTTAATTTGAATGTTTCACATCATAAATATTGCAATAAAATGTAGCCCATAGGACTCTAGAACCCATGGGATGTCCCTTATCTCAAATTATGACCTTATATCTATGTCATACCACATTATTTTAAGAGTATTCAATCCCTCAATGTATTTACAAGGCAAACAAATACTTTGTGTATTTATAATGTTGAAGTTGTTCACATATTCATTTATATTCTAAAAGTCTAGGGCTATAATTCTTCTTTGTTGACCAATATTTTAATTGGTTGATATGGTCTTCGAAGTGAAAATGCAGGTATATGTATTTAAATTGGTTGGTATATTCTTTGAAGTGAAAGTACATGAATATGTTGCTCTAAGTATTGCTTTTTAAATTATCTCTAAATTTTATAGTTTTAAATATAATTTTTCATTAAATAATAAATTAAATTGTGAATAAAAAATTGTTGAAAAATATCCATTTTAATTTCTCAATATAATCTTTTATAATACAATTAATAAACATTATATAAATATGTTTGAAATATTAAAATTGTGAGTCCTAATTTTTGTTTTTAATATAACAATTTTGTAATTATATTTCCTTCTTAAAAAATAAGGAATAAGGAATGAAATACTTTTTTTTTGAAAGCTCCAATATTTTTTATGGAGTCAATATCTCGTGACATATCAAACGAAACCTCGTTAGAAATCCTTGTATCAAAACAATAAAGTCAATATTTTCCATTCCATTGTGTAATAAAGTAAGCTCGTGCTTCTAATGTTTTTTCATGTGTTTCCCTAAGGCCAACATTTGTAGCAGGGTACTTATGCCACTCTTCATATGGATTCTTACTCAAATATTATGATGTTGATGATAGTTTCATCTATTTTTATGGTGGTGTTAGTTTGTTTTATTTAATATTAAATATTTTGTTTGTATTATTATGTACTTGTTGTGCACGTATATATTGTAATCATTTCAATCTATTATTTTGCATTGGACATTTTGTAATTAATAGAAGTACAATATTTTTTCATATTCAAAGGTATATATTATAATTATTTCACCCTATTATTTTGTATTTGACATTGTGCAACCAATAAAAGTATAATACTAAATATATATTGTAATAAATTCAATCTATTATTTTGCATCGAACATTGTATATATTATAATCATTTCAACCTATTATTTTAAATTGGATCACTTAACACCATCAAATTTTACTAAACCACTTAAAACTACCTATTACTATAGGTATCTCCGGTAGTTGGGGTATGGGAAAGTCCAGTTTGATGTTAAAGTATGATTTAACTTTTAGTTAATAACTTAACCATTGTTTATGTAAATTAGTTCACTTTTATTTCAGTTTAGATAAAAAGCATTTTGTTGATTGCCTCGGCTCAATTTGCGCTCCTGCCATCTTCAAAATTGTATGCAAATAATTCAACTTCAAAAAATTTTATGGAATTATTAGGAAAGGACATAAAAAAATATAATAAAATTGAGAGATAATTTCCTTCCAACATGAACAACAGAGCCTTTCTATAACTATTATAGAGAAGATGGGAAAATGTATTGGGAAGAGAAATAAGGAAGAAGTGAAGAAAAAGGTAGATCTTAAAATTAAAAAAATTGTTCTTGTAATAATCTTCTTTCAAACTTCACATCCCAAAGCATTAAGATTGGACAATAGAAACCGCTCCCTCTCTAAATGATAACCTTGCTGAGGAGTGCGACTTTGCTAGCAGTTTTGCATCATTTTTAATAATGTTTAAAAAAGGTAAATATTAAGTTGAATATTATTTAAGTATAAATTGTATGGAAATTTTTTGGGGTGGTTTATATGTTACTATCAGTAATTTGGCTATTATTTCTATTAAATGTATCTCTATTCAACTTTGATAAGTTTTAAATATTATTATAATAGTAGGTATTAAATCATTAATAAGTTTAAAAAGTCAAAACAAGATCTCTATGTTTTGATGTCATATCTAGAGTGGCTAGCTCTTCTGGGGTAGACAATCATAAATACCACCATTGAGATGGAGATGGAGATCAATTATACCAACGACAATCCTATCATCACCATGCCAATGACAAGTAATCCATGCATTGTTTACCACCTAATCACCTTGTATTATATGTTATCCCCCTCCTTTTGTTGGTGTTAAGACACACTCGGACCGAAGATGGACTGGTCCAAGAGGGACCAGTAGCTTAGTGGTAGAGCACTCCAGCAGCGTTGGAAGGTCCTAGGTTCGAGTCCTCGCTGGTCCATGAACCAACATGGTATCAGAGCCAGGTTCAGGCTAGGAGCCCCAAGCACACAAGAGGTGTGGCTTAAGGGGGGGTGTTGGTGTTAAGCCACACGCGGACTGAAGATGGACTGGTCCAAGAGGGGCCAGTAGCTCAGTGGTAGAGCACTCTAGCAGCGTATGGATGGTCCTAGGTTCAAGTCCTAGCTGGTCCATGAACCAACATGGTATCAGAGCCAGGCCCAAGCTAGGAGCCCCAAGCACACGAGAGGTGTGGCTTAAGGGGGGGTGTTGGTGTTAAGCCATACTCGGACCGAAGATGGACTGGTCCAAGAGGGACCAATAGCTTAGTGGTAGAGCACTCCAGCAGCATATGAATGGTCCTAGGTTCGAGTCCTAGCTGGTCCATGTCTCAACACTCGAACCAGTCCATCTTCAGTTCGAGTGTGGCTTAACACCAACACCTTCAAGTTACCCATATTTCTTCCAAGTCTCCCTTCCCTCGTGTGATAATATTAGTCATTTTCCCTTTAAATTTTAGCATGTGTTTCCTTCATAAATTATTGTTTCGTTTCATTTTTTAATATAACGTATAAAATATTATATATAATGTAAAATATATGAATATATTACATATTTTACAATTTATTATTATATACTTTTATTGTATGAAATGACATGATCAAGAACTAAATGACATCTCTTCGTAATTTGTACTTTTATTTCGAATAATATTTCATTTATTAACATTTAAATCATACAAAAATAAATTAATATTATTTTTTATTTATGGAATAAAACAAAATATTAACCAATATAAACTAGTGAAGCACCTATTTTTCTAATAAATATCATCCATGTAATTATTTTTTATCATTATATCATTTTTTAGCATTAACAAAATTAATAATATATAGAATAAAATGTTATTAAAATAATTATTATTTTAAAATAATTTTTTAAAAGATAAATAAAATCTTATAAAAAATAATAATCTAATATTAAAATAAATAAAAACAGAGCTATAATCACTCATATTAAGATAATTGTAAAAGTAGACATACCTGAAAAATAATATGTGTAATAATGAAACTCAAATTATCTTTTACAATGAAAAAAGTTTCATATTTTCCCAAAAATCTTTAGAAGTAATTTAATTATATTATATAAAAATGACATGACTCAAATTTTATTTAAAACTTTACAATCAATTTATCTATGTACTTGATTTCAAGTATTCTTGAAAATTATATATATGAAAAAAACATATTCTTACAAACTTTAGCGAAGAAAAAAAATTGAAAAAAATAGTATAACAATTATTTATGTAATGATTTTAATTGAATTAATAAAATTAAATATCAAAAAGTATTTGAATTGAACCAATAAAAAGAAATATTAGAAAATATTGAAATTTAAAAGTTCAATTAATTTTTATGTCATATATCTTTTCAATCAAATTATTAAGTATATGATTTCCTTAAAAATTACGTTGAAAGTTTAATTATTCCATGTCTTTTAATAATATTATATAGTATGATTCTTATCAGAAAAATTAACTATTGGATTGAGGACAAGAATAAAAAGGATAAAGTGTAAGTTAGTTTTAGGAACTGGTATTCTAAGTTTTTGATCCCTTTGTTACTCTTTGATTTATCATTGAAGATTTTTGAGATGATTAAGATCTTTTATGTTGTTTCAGTTTTGTTTTAAAGAAAAACTTTGACATTTTGAAAAGAGCTAATTTATAAAAAAAATTAAAAAAATCAACATTCATCTTGAATTTTTAGGGTTGTGAACAAGGTATACAAAAATTTATTATTAATATAAAATGTAATAATAAATGGTTAATAAATGTCAATTATAATAACATGTTTAAGTGTGTCTTTTTATCTGACCTTTTTTGGCACCTATGTCAACAAAAATGAAGAATGTTTAGATGAGTAGGGGTGCAATGGATATAATCATTGTTCCACCACCATTTAACAAATTCTTAGAGGTGCTTTTATGATATGTGGGTGCCTTTGTTTGGTGATTATTAACTAAATTTATGAGTGAAACTTCATTGAGGTAATGAATAGTCATTGTGGTGATGAATTGAGTATGAAAATATTTTAAGTTAACATAAAAATACAATATCTAAGTATTACTATGAAATCCCTACTCATGTAAAATTAACAAGTATTGAAAATTAAGGAACACCTGCCCCCAAAATATTTCTTTTTAGAAAAAGAAGTTAAATTAATGATTACTCATAGAAAAAATTATCGTGGTGATGACTTCGTTATGAAGATCCCACAAAAATATAATATCTAAAATAAACTATACTACATAAGCCCCACTTACATACAATTAACAAATATTGGGTTAAAATAATTCCACATTGTCAATGGTAATGAAACAAAGAAGGATTTTAAAGCACACACTCACACAAAAGCTTTTCCAAATGGGAAAATAAGCTACAATAATGACTACTCACATAAATAGTAACCACAATAATGACTTGAATATGAAAAATAATCTAAGTAGTGAAAAATGCCACTAAATACAACATCTACATATTACTACATTGTATAAATACTATCTAGTTACAATTGACAAATATTAGGTTTTAATAATCTCTCATTGTTAGTAATTGTGAATCAAGAAAGGATTATAAAATGCACAGTAATCACCAGAAAGCTTACTAATGTGACAAAAACTAGAGGGTGAAAATCCTAAAGAGATAGATTATAGTCACCATTCCTCCTCATACTAAAAATTATTACAAGGTACATGTTAGGATTGTGGAGCTAAAAGCTTCACTGATGCAGACATGGAGGAGGTTGCAGAATGAGTTGCCAAAGTGTCAGAAGTGTTTGGCGTTGGTCTGGCCAACCGGCGTCGGCAGGGCAAGACAGGAAGGCAACCGACGTCGGTCATATATCGGCCGGCGTCGGCGACCCCAGGCAGACAGGGACCGACGTCGGTCGCCTGTGTGGTTCGACTGCGAGTTAATTACGGGCAATGGGTTGACGAACCAAGTGTTTGCATGATGAGTGCTAATTTTAGACTCATAGCTGCGGATCTAATTATTGTAATTAGATGTCTAATCATTGTTTGGATGAGATCTATATAATAGACTCATGGTTGTATTGGAAAAGAGTGCTAGGGAGTAAGAGAGCATAATTATAAGCTCCTTCTGTGTGTGAGGTAGAGCAATGGTGCGTTCCTCCTAGTGCCACAGTACCAGGTGTGTTGGTGCTGGATTGGAGAGCCAGCTGGGTTCTTCAAGAGTGTAGGATCTTGGTCACAGTTGCATGGCCTATATAGGAGATCTACATGGTAAGTAAGATCATTGATCTGCAGGTGTATGTGTGTGCAAGGTCGAGGTTCACAGGTGAATAGAACCGTTGTTTGATTTGCAGGTGTGCAAGGTCATATAGACAGCAACACAACAGGGAGCAGTATCAGGCAGGATCTACTTGGAGTACAGGTGTGTACTCGGATAGAGCAAGAGGAAGGCAAGGGAGTTCCTTCCATAAGTATGGTCTGTTGAATTGCAGGTTGTTGCAGGTTCATGGGAGATCTACTTGAAGTACCTTGAGTACTTGTGGAGTGCGTGGAGCACTTGTGTTGTGCGTGGAGCACGAGAGGTGAACACCAACTCTGTATTTTGAGTTGGGTGTTGGGACCTGTGAGAGGGAGAGCTTTGGGGAGGAGAATTACTGTTCACTTGAGGTGTGGGAAACCTCTGTAAGGTGGTGGAGAAGAAGTGGCATCTTCTTTATTGTATTCTTTTCTGTATAAAGTGTTAATACAAGTTGTGTATTGTCTCTCATATCTTGTGTTATTTTGAATTCTAGTTACTTGGTGAATCTGGTTAATTTTCGCATATTAAGTTGCTTGGTTTAGTAATCAAATTGTGTGCTTCCGGTTCTTATATCCTCCCAACAAGTGGTATCAGAGTAAGGTTGTTGGCTCATAGCTTGATACCAACAAGTGGTATCAGAGCTAAGGTTGGAGGAAGCAGGTTTTGTGTTTGGTTACAGGGCACTCTCAGGGGTTTCTGATCGAGTGGGAGTAGAGCAATGGCAGATCAAAGTAAGCTAAGAATGGAGGAGTTGAAAAGCACAGATGGTCACTCACGGTCCTATGGAAAGAAAGAGCAGGTAAAAGATTATTGTTGGTTGGTAGCAGATCAGCATGAAGAAACTGAAGATACAGATGTTGCAGGTGTTATTGCACAGGATGTTCTTGGAGGTTTCTTGGATAAAGTTGAATCTTGGATAAAAGATTCGGTTGCCTCTTTCCATGCAGTTCCAGGTAGAGGAGCTGGTGAGCCTTGCCAAAGGATTGGCAAAGGAGAAGTGAAGCTGAAATTGCAGGCGGCCAACACACAGGTGTTGATGAAGGTCATGCAGGTCCCAGGTTTGGAGATATGGCTAATTTCTTCAGAAATATTGGGTGATGAGAGATGCACAAGAACTCTCACAGCGGATGCACTTGAATTAGCTGGTGGTAAGAAAACAGGTATCATTTATCTACTTGTTTATATTACTGATTCTTCTTTTGTTGCGGAGACGTGGCTTCGTAGGCTTGGTCACATGAGCAGGAAGGAGATGCATGTTCTTAAGCAGAAGACAGATATATTTGACAGGCTTAAGAACTGGAAAGCCTTGGTGTTTATGGAGGAGATGGCGGACAGAACCCAGTGGATGTGGCTGGATACTTCTGAGCAGGGCAGTTTGGACATGGGTTTTGATTCAAAGAAGCTCGCGGGTAAAAAGTCATCACTCACAGGCGAACACAGGTACCGATGTCAGTCAAGAGGAACCAGCGTCGAACAGACAGATGCCGATGTCGGTCATGTGCAGACCGAAGCCGGCGATGTCGGGCAGGGTAAGACCGATGTCGGTCATGGGACCGACGTCGGCAGCATGTAAGACCGATGTCGGTTAGGAGGACCGACGTCGGCAGCAGGGACACCAGCGCTGGCAGGTTGGTAGTCAGGTACAGACGCATGGAACCGACGTCGGTCGGATGCAGACTGTGGAGTGACCGAGGTCAGTCACTGTAACGAATTTTGGGTGGACAGCATGTTGTCAAGGAGTCTCAAACACCCATACGGAGGACTGAAGGCGTAAGTAGGCCCTCAAATTCGTGTTCCTCTTCTTCATACATGTTGCTGATTGTAGAGCAGGAAGGATCCAGGAAACAGGTGTGAGCTTGGCATGGATGAGGATGTGATTCCTTGGAGGAGAACCAGACAAGTTTGTTTGGGTAGAGATGCCAGCAGGTATGAAAGCACAGAGACGAATGGATACCTTAGTAGAAGAATAGAGAGAACGGATACGTGAGACGGAAGATCAGGCATATGGTCTTGTGGAGCTGCAGGACAGTGGTACAGGTTTTGACAGGTGGAGGACAGAGCATGGCTTCAGTCAATGTCAGGGTAACTACTGTGGTTTTGTCTTACCAGGGGGATGATGAGTCGCGACATCATTCTATTGCTGTATGTGGATGGTATGTTTTGCTATAGCAGTGTTGTACATACAGGGTTTTGCTGAGCTAAGGGTAAGATTAGTTCAGTGGCATGTCAGGTGGAGTTTGGAGCAGCGAAATTCTTTGACATGGGAGACATGGAGATCACTGGTTGATTTTGTCTCGAGTGGGAGCTGATGTGAATCAGGTGTTGGCGAGGTTCAGGATGCAGAACCGGAGCACACTAAGGGCTGGACAGGTACAGTGTCTGAAATCACATGAGGTCTGGTATAGACCTGAGTATTCCCATGCAGTGGGAGCTGTCAGAGAGTTAGGAGCCAATTCGGGGAAGTGGGTTCTCAGGTTTTCTGAGAGGGACCGGCAGCAGGTGTTGCTATACAGGGTCAGGACTTCACTACAGGTGTTGTAGGTTCGGATGTGGCAGGTTACTCGGATGACAGGTGGTACACCACGGGATGTGTGGTGGGTTGTCTTCAGGTGGGAGCTTGAAGAGGGATACAAACCAGGAAACAGATTAGACGGAGTACAGGTACAGGTACAGTGCAGCTGTTTATCTCCAAGTGGGAGATTGTTAGGATTGTGGAGCTAAAAGCTTCACTGATGCAGACATGGAGGAGGTTGCAGAATGAGTTGCCGAAGTGTCAGAAGTGTTTGGCGTTGGTCTGGCCAATCGGCGTCGACAGGGCAAGACAGGAAGGCAACCGACGTCGGTCATATATCGGCCGGCGTCGGCGACCTCAGGCAGACAGGGACCGACGTCGGTCGCCTGTGTGGTTCGACTGCGAGTTAATTACGGGCAGTGGGTTGACGAACCAAGTGTTTGCATGATGAGTGCTAATTTTAGACTCATAGCTGCGGATCTAATTATTGTAATTAGATGTCTAATCATTGTTTGGATGAGATCTATATAATAGACTCATGGTTGTATTGGAAAAGAGTGCTAGGGAGTAAGAGAGCATAATTATAAGCTCCTTCTGTGTGTGAGGTAGAGCAATGGTGCGTTCCTCCTAGTGCCACAGTACCAGGTGTGTTGGTGTTGGATTGGAGAGCCAGCTGGATTCTTCAAGAGTGTAGGATCTTGGTCACAGTTGCATGGCCTATATAGGAGATCTACATGGTAAGTAAGATCGTTGATCTGCAGGTGTATGTGTGTGCAAGGTCGAGGTTCACAGGTGAATAGAACCGTTGTTTGATTTGCAGGTGTGCAAGGTCATATAGACAGCAACACAACAGGGAGCAGTATCAGGCAGGATCTACTTGGAGTACAGGTGTGTACTCGGATAGAGCAAGAGGAAGGCAAGGGAGTTCCTTCCATAAGTATGGTCTGTTGAATTGCAGGTTGTTGCAGGTTCATGGGAGATCTACTTGAAGTACCTTGAGTACTTGTGTTGTGCGTGGAGCACGGGAGGTGAACACCAACTCTATATTTTGAGTTGGGTGTTGGGACCTGTGAGAGGGAGAGCTTTGGGGAGGAGAATTATTGTTCACTTGAGGTGTGGGAAACCTCTGTAAGGTGGTGGAGAAGAAGTGGCATCTTCTTTATTGTATTCTTTTCTGTATAAAGTGTTAATACAAGTTGTGTATTGTCTCTCATATCTTGTGTTATTCTGAATTCTAGTTACTTGGTGAATCTGGTTAATTTCCGCATATTAAGTTGCTTGGTTTAGTAATCAAATTGTGTGCTTCCGGTTCTTATATCCTCCCAACAGTACATGTATGTTTTATGGGTTCCTTTATCTTATGATTATTAGTAAGATGTATTTTATCAAAATTGGAGATTAGGGGAATAAATCTAATCTAATTGTGACAAAAAATTGAGTAAAATAGATCATAATTCAATAAGCATTTACACAAACATTTATTCTGTAAGTATGTGGAATAACTAAGGTTTGAATCAAATAGATGAAAAGCTAGTTTAAACACTTACTTTTAATCTGAATTCACAGATCTGTTTACAAATATGATTGACTATGACACTGATTGAGATACTCTCAAATCTAAAAGGATGATTATTTTATTGATTTGGACACAACTGACATATTTGGACAACTGTAACATGGACCCTTATCTTGATGGAGCAATCATGTCTACGTTGACTGTGGGATAAGTTTTGAAATTATAAAAATATGCGACACTATCTGTGGATGTTTTTCTACCTAGTGGGAATATGAAATTATGCATTAAAAATTGTGTTTTTTCCTCTTTCCTTCCAAACAAAATAGTAAAGTCTTGCACATAAAAAAATGAAATATGAAATGGGGACAATGTGTAATAGGAATAGTTGAGCTAACCCCAAAAAACCCATGTAACTGAACATTACCTATATAGTCATAAAAGAGGACATCGTGTCAATATATTTCTCCCTCTATTGTGTGTATGTGACTGGACCACATGTGAATGTGAATATAAATTATATTTTTCCTAGGCCCTCCATTGGTCCAAAGCTTGAAAATCTAAATGCAATAATGTAAAACTCCAGGTATTCAGAATTATATGCAAAGTTTGTTGTAGTATGTCTTTTACTCAATAGTTCTTAGATAGATAACTACTATATGTAAAATATCTCTTAGGAATATAGATATAGAAAACTCCTAATTCAAATTTTAAAAACATATAAATCTATAAATCTCATCATTAATATTTTTTTCTATTTACTATCATTAATTTTTGCATATTATTTATTGTTTCACTAAACTTACATTGTAAATTTATATGCAAACTTAACTTTAAACAATTTATAATACAAAGGCAAGAACTAGCCATTATATGGCCCTTGTTGAAATTGAGATGGAACCCATTCCTATTCCTTTTGACCATGGACTTTCATGGGAATTTGGATATCATTGCATTGGAAAGGTTAGATGTCATTTTATATTTAAATTTGGCCTGGTAAAGTTAATTTCATGTGTTTAGGCACAGGGGGCCTTTTTGTGGCTACTAGGGTGAAATGTTACATAATATAAAAATATAAAATGTAAAGCAATACATCACATTAGAATATTTCCTAATGAATATGCTTATAGGACACACTAATTTTTGCAGTGGGTAAAGTCTGAAACAATGGATATTGTGATAAAATTTATCCCACATGACTCTAGAATCCATGGGTTGATTGTTGTCTTTGACCAGTCATCCTTGATGGCATGCCATGTATTATCTGAAGCACACAATTCTTATCTAGGTTGGATTTGAATAGTCTCTCGTCAACACCTTCGAGAATTGTGTATATAATTATGTGTATATTTTCTATAGGTAACATATACATTTTATTCAACATATCCCCTACATATTGTTGGTGCAAATGTGGGGTGTAAAATTTGGTCAGAGTTTATTTAGAATTATTTGTTGAATGGTATAATTTTTCACAATAATAAACTCACAATAATAATATTTTTCACTTAATTATTCAACAAGACACAATATGTATATATGGGGTTTTCATCTCCTATAGAATAAGAGAGTTATTCTATCTCTTACAACCACTCTCCTTCACATAAACGACTTGTTGTAACAACTCACAATACAATCTCTATTTTTAAATCTATATGTGAGTTGTTTTTAACAATTCAATTAATGTATTCTTCTAATAACTACTTCTACTTACATGATCACTAAAATAACTCACATATTATTACAATTAATATTATGACTATTGTCTCACCACAATGTGAGCCCTAACCAATATTTTCCTAACATTCCCCACCCTCTTAGTGTGAACATGGGAGCTCTTTGAAAACTTTGCTAGACCAGGTAGCTCTCATAAAGGTGTAGTTCCTAAGTTGAATTCATTAGTTCCTGGACTACTTTTTCAAACCAAATTTTTGAATTACTAAGATTCATAAACTCCAAAACAATCTATGTTAAGTTTACCATGAAATCTATTTTGCCCTAAAAAAAAGTAAGCTTTTTTTATAATATGATTTTTTCAAACATGTTGACTAAACAAACGATTTCTTTTAGCACACCACATAACAGAATATGAAAAATAATTTTTTTGAGGACTAAGTGATCCTTGTCTTCATTTGTATCCTTCGTCATTGATTGTTACCACTCGATCATGAACATCATAAGAAATTATCACCACCACTAGAAGTTACCATCGGCTATAGCCAGTTTAGCATAGACGATGGTCCCGCCATTATGATGTATGATCCTATCATTATTGGTTGATGATAGGAAATTTTACCAACTAATATGTTTAGAGGACACTATAAAATTTGAATGTTTTACATCATAATAATTACAATGGGAAAAATTTTGAACCCATGGATATTGTGAGAAAATGTAGCCCATGGGACTCCAAAACCCATGGGATGTCCCTTGTATTTCACTAGTCATTTTTTATGACATGCCACCTCTTATCTAAAACATGTAATATTGATTTTGGTTGGCCCTACAATGCACCTCTTCTATGCCTTTGAGAATTATGGTTATTTTTTCTATGGGTAACATTTACATTTTCCTCGACAAATTCCCTGCATTATCGTTGGTGGCAATGTGGTGTTTGTAATTAGGGCAACTTTTGCTTTCTTTCATTACAAAATGGTATGTGCAATTGTTAGTCCTAATTTACACTCTATTTAGAGTTATACCACTCATCATGATCATACAATCCATTTAAATTTTATATACTATCATCAAATCAAATTCATATCATGCATTATCTTTTTGGGTGGCATTGTTTTTCGTAGGGGATACAAAGACACTTGGTTGAGATGGCAGGAGGAAAGTATAATAAACAAACAATGAAGATCATAGTTGACATCAGTGGAACCAATATTTATAGCATGATCATAGTAGCATAGCCTTCTTAAATAGGTATGGACTAAAGATCATAAAAGCATCAGCATCATGCATCTCGAACACCTCAACTGAATCAAGATGTCATCAAGCAATCAAATAATAATAATAATAATAATAATATTATTATTATTATTATATATAATATTTATCTAATGGTGAAAACTTGTTTTCTTGTGCCTTGGGCAAGTAATGTGATGAAAATCAATTTTTGGCATCATGTGTAAATAATCTGTTGTCCACAACTACCTCGATGCTTGGGGGAAATCCACTTCGTCCTTACATTCATATCCTAAAATCCCTTTTCAACCGCATCTATCTCACGTTATTCAACTTCTAACCATCCTTATCCATACCATTCATCCTCCCACCATCCCCACCCATCCTAATTATCATGTGCCATCCTATTTTTCATCTTATTTTGTCCATCCCTTCTTCCTGTCTTGACCTTAGAAAGGGAGTGGAAGAAGTCTTGAGACATGTTTTAGAAACATCTTAGCATATCCTCTAAGTGACATTTTGATGACAAGACATCTGGTCCACACGTGATGCAATCCTTGGAGATCTTTAGTCCATTCCTCATCTTCCCTCATCCCATTTAGGATCACCCAAATCCATTCGTCATTCCACCCACCATCATTCCCCATCCTAGTTGCTAGGCTTGGTTTTCCCTTTGCTAGTAACCCCCTTTTGTATATACATAACCCAAAAAGCCAAAAAAAAAAAAATAATCATAAAATCTAGAAAATCCAAAAATATCTCAATTTTTTAATCCATATCCTTATCAAATGAGTCATTGTGACTATCCCTTTAATTGGTCATTTATCAAATCCATCCTCATAGCACATATCATTACTTGGGGTTAAAATCAAACAAGGCAGATTGTATCGTGAATCGATCACCCATCCTACAAATTTTCCTTAGGACAACAGACAAGACACTAATCGCATAAATATTAATGTATCATAGGATTGGCATGTTAATATTTGCATGTTTACTAATCTTTCATGATGTCTGACTTGTTTGAATATCATGTATATATATTTGTTTAATTGTCTATATTTATCTATTTATCTACATTTTTTAAATATCTTTTTACATCTCGTATCTTATCATTTTATCTTTTATTGTATGTGCAATATCATATAACAACCATGTCATCTTGGTTCCTTATAGAATGATGGATCATGTTATGTGTTACTTGTACACTTTATTTTTAATATTTGTATCTTTTGCATCAGTCCAACATGCATTATGGCAAGAAGTCATCATGGTCATATTTGTCATAGTGCATACTGCCTGGTGCTACATTAAATCATGATTGCTCAAAAAAAAATGGCTAAAAGACCATGACATCACAAATCCCCATACCATCATAACAAATCATCTATCTAATCAAATGGACAATCACATCATATTAGTTATCCTATCCAAATTAATCATACAAATCAAATCATCTAACTTCTTATCTAACATTCCTAGCAATCATATCCATCATCCCAATAATTATTAGAGCCCATTCAAATCATCCATCAACCCTCTCCAATCAACAAAAATCTATCCAACATCCAATTATCAATCTTGTTTGAATCAATCATCAACATTTGAATCCCATAATTTATCAATCAAATCAAATCATCAAATTGATCATCTAAATCTACTTTCTATGCGTCATCTAATAATGTATAATAATCACAATTCCAATCATCATTAATCTAACATTTCTACTAACATCCATCATTATCATCAATCCTGATCAGTCTCCTTGGGGCATCCTTTAGGAATTGTCATCATTTGATCTATCCTATCATTTTTTGTCACATAACTCACCTTTAGTTACAATTGCATCGACCTAAGATCCATATGGATAATGTAGGCAAATTTTGGTCACATAGGGTGTCCGAGGGTAGCTCAGTCATAATCATGCAATCACATAATTACTCATCAATCATCAGTTTTCCATGTCCTTTATATTATCAATTACTCAATTAATCAATCAATCATCAATAAATCCACTCAATAATTTCCATGATCTTTCTAGTCAATCTCCCACACCCATCAATTGGAATTGACAAATTGTGTCATCCCTATTTTCTTCCATTATCCGATCACTCAATCAATTATCTAAATAAATACAACCAATCAATATAACTATTTATTCTTGCTAGCATTTTCTTTAACATCATCCTAATCAATCTTGATCAGTCTCCTTGGGACATCATCATCATCTAATCTATCTTATCATCTATCATCTTGTACTCCCTCATCAGGAGAACTACATCGACCTGTGGTCTATATGAATTATGTAGGCAATGCTTGGTCACATGGGGTGTCTAAGGTCAAATCGACAAAAATCATGTCACTTTCTATGATCATCCATCATTATCATTTATCCTCAGAATCATGTAATTATCCATGATCATTTTACAATCAACCAAATCTTTGAGATACAATCAATTGGTTCATTTCACATCAACCATCCACTTGATCATTTCTCTGATCTTTTCATCAATCTCTAGCACCTATGGATTGGGAATGACAAATCATGACATCCATCATTTTTCCATCAATCAATTAGTCAACCAATCAATCAATCTAATTGAAGCTCACAACTCGACATATATCCTTGCTTGGGATACGTCCAAAGCTCACGACCTCATTTAATCAATCATCAAATCCAAGCCCATATCTCTCCCCAACATGTGTCCTTGATTGGGATACATACAATGCATGTGGCTTTACTTGTCCACTCATTCAAATTTTATAGCCTAGCCTTGATGGAGGCACATATGGGGTCATGACTTTATCATCTGTCATCCCCTCACACGCATCTTTGCTAGGGGCATCATCAATTCAAAATCCCTATCAAATTGTAGCTCATGGATTGACAACATTACATCACATCAATCACATCCATCACCTAAATCACATCCAAACATCTATCACATTCATCCCAATCCCTATTTATTTACATCCCACCTATCATTTTATTTCAATTGGCCATCTGTCTTGTTCCTCCCTGCATGACCCTTCAAGGGGGCATCACCTGTCCTAACTCTCATCATTTACTAACTCAAATGACTTTTCACTTATTTGAGACACCATTACTCCATTCAATCACAATGCCCTTTCAAAGAGGGGGGAAATGTTTACATCTAAAATTCACCATTATCTCACTTGCTACTGATTTCATCCTCATTCCATACTAATTCTACTTAGTAATCACTTTTATGTTGTTATCCCTAATAGCATTGTCTTAATACTATTCACATCCCTTAACCCTCTTCTTACATCTCTCACATCACACTAACCTTACAACATCCTTCATGTCAACTAATCATCCTCTTATAATGTCATTTAACACTAATTTCCACTTAAATAATTCTTAAGGAATTTAAAATTCCTCACCACCTACCCTCACCTACCCCCACTAACACTCCTATAAATCACATCATTAATCCTCATCTAACCTTCATTTATTAATACTAATCAAATCTAGAAAGTTCTAAACTTCCTAGAGCCACTCCGCTATTCTCTCTATAGATTTCTACAAACTTTTAATTCCTAAGAAATATCTCAACCATTGATCTTTCATCCTCCATGGATGAAATTTATCCCTTCATTCTTCCATCAACCTCACATAAATCATCTACACCTCCATGCAAATCATAAACTTTGAAAGAACTTTGAATTTTGAGTTCATAAAAGTTGAATCCAAGAGCCTTGAATTTAAAATCCATGAACAATGTCAGCATGCCATAATCTTGTCTAAACAATTGACAAAATCATATCAATATGTTATCCAAGTCTTGAGCCCACAAGAGCAATCAAACATCCATTGTCAAGCTTCAATCATCTCCAAGGCCATTTGAGCACATCCACTTCGTCAAGGGAGAAGGATTCCATTACTTCTTGAGGTATATATTTGTTTGTATGTATGTCATTTGCATTGCATGTGAATTCCTTCTTTCTTCACTCAATTTTGAGTGGTGTGTGGTTAGGTCTAGGATATGAATCTTGAGTTTGCTTCATTGTTACTAGATTAACATCTCGGATCTAATATTTCATACACCTTTGCAATTAGATTTCCTTTATAGAAAAGGAGGAATAAAGAATGAAATACATTTTTTCGAAAGTTTTGACTCTTGTCTTTCCTATGCAGTCGATATATTGTTTCATGTTGAACTAAGCCTTGTTAAAAAACACCTCCATCGAGATAATAAAATTCATGTTATTTAACTCAAAATTTATGAAAAAAAGGTAATTACATACATAACAACCAAACATGTCATGTTGTATATCTTCTATTATTTGTATAGAATAATGAACACAAGCATAGAAATGAACATAATCGAGGGAATGGGGAATGGTTATCAATAGTTAAGTAATATTGGTCATTGATGGTTGTGTTATCATTCTTTCATTGTTTCATTTTTTATTTTTTTGCTAATTCTGAATTTCTTTCTAAATATAATCTCTTATTTCTAATATTTTTCCTTTGTAAACATATCCATAGAATTTATTATGTTTAACATTGTAACAATTTACTTATACTTGTGTTCATATGAATTCTTACTCAAATATTATGATGTTGATGATGTTTCATATGTTGTTAGTTTGTTTTATTTAGTATTGACATTTTCCCTCTATGCTATTACAATTACCATTCTATATTGAATGTGTTGTGAAGGTTATGGTTTATGCCATTTACCATTTTATATTGAATGTCTTGTGAAGGTTATGGTTTATTAGTACTTGTGCAACTATGACTTATTAATTTACATAGAAAAATGAGCAACCAATCTAAAAGGAGTAATTCTTTTTTATATTTTTAAGTTTTAATATTAGTTTTGTAATAAATATGTTTAAAAAAATACAAAATAAATTAATTTATCATCTTTTTATATACTAGACATGAATGATTTGACCAATTTCTTAGGGAAATTAGATACTTATGGGCTCTAAACCTATTAATTTACATACAAAAATGAGCAACCAATCCAAAAGTAGTATTTTTTTTAATTTTCAAGTTTTAACATTAGTTTTTAAGTAAACATGTTTAAAAATATAAAAAATAAATTAATTTATCATCTTTTTATTGGTTGGTCTTGAACGATTTGACCAATTTCTTAAAGAAATTGGATATTTAGGGGCTCTAAAATTTGACCATATATTATCTTTATATTCTTTTGACATGTTCCTTAAGTGCTCAGTCCATCCTAGATGTCCACAATTGATCTAGGCCATGGGTCAACTATTAGAAAATGTTTGAATGTATGACCTTGTAGCCTATCTCATACCACATTGTTACAATAGTGTTCAATCCCTCATCATATGTACAAGGCAAACAAAAACTTTTTATGTGTACAATGTTGAAGTTATCCACATATTGCTTTATAATCTAAAATTTTAGGACCAAGATTTTTCTTTATTGACTGACATCTTAATTGGTTTGGTATAGTCTTTGAAGTGAAAGTGTAGAGGTGTCCTCCAATTCCTTTGTACATTTTATGGTTTCAAATATGGTCCTCAATTGAACAATATATTAAACTATGAATTATTATTATTGTGAAAAATCTTCATTACAATATCACAAGGAAATCTTTTAAAATGCAATCATGAAAACCCCATATAAATATATTTGAAATGTAAAAAAAAATTATTTATAATTTTTATTTTTATGTAGCTCTATATTACTAAAATTTGATTTCATAAAGAACCTCTAATTTGTAATTAGATTTCCTTCATAGAAAATGAGGAGTATAGAATGAAATACATTTTTTTAGAGCTCTAATAATGTCTCCTTTATTATCTATGTAGTCTATATGTCATGGCACATCAAATAAATCCTTCTTTGAAACACCTCCATTGACACAATTAAAGTCATGTTATTTGGCCTAAATTTTCCAAAAAAAAATGTGAGTACATATAGAACAACAAAACATGTTGTGTTGTGATTCTTCCCTTATTTGTATGGAATAATGAGCACAAACATAGCAATGAACATAATCAGGGGAGGTACAAAGGTCATTAATAGTCAAGTTTGTCATGGCATGTTGTGTTATGATTATACAGTTATTTCATTGTTTCAATTTTTTTAAGCCTATTATTATTTGTTTCAGTGCAAACCATTTAACCAACTTCCACTCCATTGTGTATTAAATATAGGTTCTGACCTCTAATATTTTTTCTTTGCAACCACATCGAGAAAATTTGTTTTGGCCAACATTTGTAGCATGTTACTTATAATGCTTGTGTTCATATGGATTTTTACTCAAATATTATGATGTTGTTTTATCTATTTTTATGGTGTTGTTAGTTTGTTTTCTTTAGTATTAACATCTTTCCTTTATGTTATTATAATTATCTTTCTTTATATAATGTTTTGTGGACGTTGTGGTTTATTTTAAATTTTAATCCATCAAATTTTATATGGAGAGTATGATGAATTTTTCATCCCATATAAATTCTCGTTTCTAATTTTTTTGTATAGTTCTCGAATAATTTTCACTCGTGTAATTCATTTTTATTCGTGCACTTACCCTAAATCTTCTAAACATTTCTAATGTACTTTCTTTCAAACGATTTATTTATATTTATATATATTCTCTCCCATCCCTAATTTCCATTTATCCCACCAAAATGTCCTTTTATTTATATTTCTTCGATACTTATTTCATTTTATTCCTCTTTGTTGAATCTTCCCCTTTGAAATCATTAGAATTTCTTATCATATAAATCCAATTTAGAGGTGGAACATATGGAAGGAAGGGAAATATTTCAATCCCAAATAAATCTTGTACATAATACATTTGAGAGTTAAAATTATAAATATGCCCTTCCATTCCCAATTTCCATTTATCCTACCAAAATGTCCTTTTATTTAGATTTCTTCGATGCTTCTTTCATTTTATTCCTCTTTGTCAATTCTTTCCTTTTGAAATCATTAGAATTTAGAGGTGGAACATATGGAAGGGAGGGAAATATTTCAATCCCAAATAAATATTGTGCATAATACAATTGAGAGTTTTACATATTTTAGAAAAGATAAAATCACTTGGTGTTTTGATGGAAAGAGGACAACCAAAGCCTCAAGTCTCACCTTAATACTATGATTAACAAACTTAACTAACTTGAAAATGAGATATATAAGTCCAACAACAAATTCATTGGATTTGAAAACAATTTAAAATTCATTTGCAATCAAGGGGTGGAAACTATAAATATTGAGATGAACATTTCCAATCTCCATAGGGATATGCATTACATTCACATGAAATAGGAAAAGGCCGATATCGAAAATAAAATAAAGGACATGCATGTCCTATCAAAAGAAGAGAGTGAATCATATGATTATTCTGGATGAGAGTGCATATGAAGGATATTGAAGCCCCTGTGTTGTTAATAAGTATTATCCATGCGGCTTTGTTTAACTATTATGTCATTTGGTGGCATTGATGTTTTTATCAAGGTGGTTGTTTGTTATGTTGAGTGCCTTTGCTTTTATGAGACTTTGGCCTTTTGTGTTTGTTTGGTGTAATTTGTTACTATTTTTTTTTACTAAGTCTTTGGCTTAGCGTTAAGAATTGAGGGATTCCATTCCATAAAATTCATTTAGGGATCGAACTGGGCCTCATCCAATATAGTGTTGGGCCTTTGCATTTAACAATAATTGATCCTAGTGGGTGTTTTATCTTGAATTGAATTAATGTGGTGATTCATCCTAATTCAGATAAATAGAATAGAATAATGAAAGGTATTATAAATATACTAATAAATAATAAATCAAAGCTAAAATAATTAAATAAATAAGATAAAATGATTGTAAACAAGACTAAACTATGAAATTGAAGGATGAACATAGATTTTTAATTGTCTAATTGACTGTGTTGACTGAAATAATGTAGAAATAGGAAAACATGATCAAACCTAGAATCTTCCCATAAGTTGTATCCAAGACCATGTAAGGACAATAATGTTGGATAGGGAAAATAGAATTAGTCATTATTGTCCCTATCTATTGATTTTTTCCCTTTGTATGAAATAGGAATTTAGGGCACAATCACATGTGATGGTGGAAAAAAGGCCTATGTGCACTAATTTTGTCTCCAAAGATGTGTGAAAGACCTGTAAATAGCTTCTTAAAGTTGAAATCCTAAATAGGACATGCAATGATTGATTTACATTCAAGTAGGAAAAAGAGGAGTGTAGTTAGGTTGAGATGACCCCAATCATCCCCACGATGACTGAACATTGCCAACATATCTAGTTCTCGAAGAAGGGAAATCAAACTCAGTTTAGTTTTACCACCTAAGTGCTTCGTGTAATTATGATCCTTTCACTATATGAATGCATATAGAACCAAATTGAATACTTGATCATACTAGATTACGGCTACATAAAACTAGTTTGAGACTTGGCTAAGGACTGCTTGAGGTACTTAGAACCTGAATTAGAAAAAATAGGAAACTTTTACTTAATGTGCACTTGTATAAGTAATCCTGTGAATTAAAATTACAAATTTGTGTAATAAATAACTTGATAGTGCCTTTATAGAAATTCAAAAGGGATGACCACATGCTAAGAAACCTAAAAACATAGAGGATGACGTAAGGGAGGGTTCAATTTGAAATTTTCACCATTGGTAGGAGATGGATAGGAATGTTGGATAGAGATAATACTGTTTAAAACATTTTCCCTATTGGGTTATCTTGTCCCTTAGGGAAGCATGTTGAACTTTGGGTCTAGACTAAGGCATACAGAAGCATTTTTGTGTCTTTAACAATCATAACATTTCTATATGAGATGGATGATGGTCTTTAGATAAATAGGTCATCTCTTGTACTTAGGATAGGGTGAAGTAGTATAATAGGTACTAATTAAGTACATAAGTTAATCAAAGGTTAAAACGGATAAAATGGGCATGATCAAGTACTTGTGACCATATTTAGTTTAATTTTCATTTGCCCCCTCTTTAGTCTAGAAATAAAATTGCTAGATTAAAGGAAAGATATGGGACTTAGTTTTTAAAACACACTTTGTCTTTGAGTTACATATTTCAATCGTGCAATGAATCGTACACTTTAGAAAATCCTGTAAAACAAATGAATTACTTAATTTGTTCCTTTGAAAACTAAAATTTGAAAATTTGTTATTTAAAGTTTTTGAATTTACTTGAACTTTGACAATTATTGAATTGAAATAAACTTTGCTAAATTCAAATATTGCTTCAAATTTGATAATTTAAAAATTAAAATGAGAGTATGGAAGAAATAAACTTGTATGTGTAAAACCAATGTTTCTCTTATGAATTTACTTGATGATGATTCTTCCTTAAAGCATTAGATAGTTAGTGCCTCCCATGAAGCACTTGGAGAAGGTGGTTTATTAGATAAACCATTAGATAATATTGAGGGTGATCAAACCCCAACCCAAATTTGCACTTGTAGAATAGAAATAACACCCATTGAGGGATGTTGAAACCTAAATTTAACTAGGTTGGTCTTTGTAACCCCAAGATGTAAAATGGGTTGAAATACAAATAGATTCACACATATAATGTTGGAGTGCACAATGAACTCCAAGTCATGCACTATGCACCTAAATGGAATCAACCACTACATATGGCTTATAAATTAAATTAAAAATTTGTGAATTAATGCATGAGCAGAAGAGAATGGAATATACACATGATCCTAACATGTTTTTAGCTAGCAAAATATAATGAAGAGTGTGGCATAAAAATGTATCATGCCCCCATTATAATTGTAGAACTTAAAACTATATATAGATGTTCATTGTAACTTTTGTTTGAAACTTTGAAATTATGTGGACTTTCTCTTTGAAATTGAAATAGGAGTGCATATGTATGGCATATGGCATAAGTCCCCATGATATGTTCCAATAACTAAATTTTTGAAATATTTTACAACTTTTAAAATTGTACTTGAAGAAGGCTTATTTCATGCATGAGAATCCCACTGAAATACCCCCTTTTGAGGTGAGTGGATTGCTCTTGAAAATTCATTCGTGTCAAAATAAATGTTTAATTGAAACATGTGTAGTAAATATGTCATCATTGAAAATTTTAGCATATGGAAAAAGTGCATTAGCATAATAAGATTTGAATTTTGCATAGAACTCAAGAGGCAAGGCCTAAAAAATATTTTAATAAAGCTAATAGAATTAGAAATAGAATTATGTTAGGAGAGAATGATATGGATCATAACACTTATCAAACTCCATCAAGCTTAAAAATCACACACATAGAAAATGTCGAACAAAAAGGACAAGGGCCACATACATGGGACATGTTCAAATGTCGCAAAGTATAAAATTTGCACACATGATAGACATGAATAATGTCATGATAAGGGACATGTTCAAATGTCACACACAAACATATGGCCAAGAGACAAAAGTAAGGATATGTTCAAATGATGCATACAACACACAAGATCTCATAGAGATAAACCAATCAAGGTTTTGCATAAAAGGGCCAAGGGCATAAGAAACATATGATCTATTATGTATAAGTAAATATCAATGGAACATCGAATTAGTAAAGGTAATCTAAACTATGCATATGTAATGTGATCATATCCTAGTAAATAGCATATTCATGCACACTATGTAAGATAGAAATGTTAACAAGACATTTGTAAAGTAGTATACGGGTTATAGAATAATAACACATGTGAATAAGATTCTCCCAACTTAGGAAGGCCAATGGGTAGAGGAAAGTCCAACATCTTAGTCCTTAGATATTTTTAAATGTCCTACACAACACTCATGACTATAAATGAAATGCATATGTCATATGGAAATAATATGTTATGTACTAATCATGAGATAAATAATATATTGAAAATATGTAAACTAGATTATCAATCATGCTCAGACTTGATTTTGGATTTTTTAGAATATTTGAATGTTTTTACATTTTTTAAATATATGATTTTTTTGTATTTTTGCAATATTGAAACCAGCAATAGTCGAAAGTGAAGTGAAGCAAGTGTCAAAAATAAAAGAGGGGAGAAAGATCTGAATAGTTCACAACCAGTGTCAATGATAAAAATGCACTAGAAAAGGTTTGTATGGCCTCATGTGAATAAGAATCCCCCATTTTAACAGTGGGAAACACACAAGAACATGAATAGTATGTAGAAGATTGATTATAAATTCTCATTTTGTCATATGTACACTTGTTGAAAGATGTTACATGTATGAATAATATAGATTGAGAAATAGAGAATTTGCATGAATAACAATGATTTGAATATTGGAACTGAGTGAGTAATCTAAAAATTGGAAGAATTAAGACTTTGTGTACTAAAAATTTGGTTTCTATAGGATCGACCAACTAAGACAATAATGGTAAATGATGTCCTATTTTGGGAGATTATGTCCTATAGGAAAAGTGAAAATGTGTCAATGCAGACTGTGAAAATAGAGAAATAAATGGACTTATTTAGTAGAATAGATCCTTGTTTTGAGTTGATTAGATATAGAAAATGAAATAGAAAGGCCAAGAGTCTAATAAATTGATAAAATTCAAGGGCATAGAGGAACTGATCAAATAATCACACGTGAAAAAAAAATGGACTAATAAGATGCAATAGTCTAGAAGCTACATATAATCACATGTTTAGTTTTTTCAATTATTTGATTTTTTTTGTTTAATTTTTAAATAACATTTGGAATACATAATCTACCTAATTATTTCATCAAGATAGGAATCAAATAAATAAGTGATTAGTGACAAACATCTTACCTTCTTTGAATGAAATGTATCAAACATGCCCATATCAAAATTAAAACATGTATCATATTTAGTTAAAAAACTATTTAGACTTATACTTGTGTAATCTAGTGTAGGATAAGTAGGTATAGGATATGCAATATTATCTAAAATCCCATGAGGGTTTGTAGAATAGTATGCCAATTTTGAGCCTTTTAAGGAACATGTTGATTTGTATAGATAATTATTTTGTGAAAAAATATTATATTCAGAAGGTTGTGTGTTCAATTCACGTCAAGTTCATAAAATTTCTATCTTGAATTGAATTTTTGTGGTGATTAATTCTAATTCATATAAATAGAATAAAATAATGCAAGGTGTTTTAAATAAAATTATAAATAAAAAATGAAGTTAAAAGGCTGAAATAAACATGACAAAATGATTGTAAATAAGACTAAAATATGCAATTGAAGGATGAACCTAACTTTTTGATCCATCTGATTAATTTTAATCGTTGAAATAATGTATAAATATGAATCTTCCTAAAATTTGGATCCAATACCATGTAAGGATAATAACATTGGATAGGGTCACAAGCACTATTATTATTGTCCATGTTTATGAATTTTATATTTTTGTAGAAAATGAGAATTTAGGACATGGTCACTTGTGATAGTGGAAAATAGGCCTATGTGCACTAATTTTGTCTTTAGAGATGTGCGAAAGACCTACGGATAGATTCTTGAAGTTGAAAATCTTAGTAAGGCATGCAATTATTTATTAACTTGTAAGAAGGGAAAAGAGGAATCTAGTTGGGCTAAGCTGATCCCAACCACCCCATGATGACTAAATGATGTTTACATATCCAATACTCCAAGGATAGAAATCAAGCCCAATGTAGTTGTCCCACCTAAGTGTTTCATGTAATTTTACTCCTTTGACTATATGAATGTGTCTATAAGCAGCTTGAGTACATGACCATGTTGGATTAAAGTTGCATAAAACTAGCTTATGACTTGGCTAAGGACTGATTGAGGTGCTTAGAACTTGAAGTGGGAAGAATATGGAACTTTTACTTAATGTACACTTGTATAAGTAAGCATTTGAATTAAAGTTTTGAAATTTTATAATAAGTAACTTGAGTGTGCCTTTATATCAAATTCAAAATGGATGACCACATGATAGGAATCTTAAAAACATGAAGGATAACTTAAGGGAGGGTCCAATTTTAAAATTTGACCTTTAGTGAGATATGGACAAGAACATTGTATAAGGACAATAGCATTTACCATTATTGTCCCTATTAGACAACATTGTTGTAGACATCCAATTCTAACCACTGCCTTGTCAAAATTACAAGTCTAAATAATTCCCTACAATAATGCACAAACTGGACCAAAACCATCAAAATGCTCTGATTCATTCACACACATCAAATGCAATTCCTTATTCATGTTAATATGTCCTTAATTAGGGAATTATCTTGTATGAAATTATTACCTTCTTCTAATTCATCTCCAGTCAAATTTTGATGTAGCAGATTGGTGTTTTCAATTAACAATGCATGATAGTTAATCGAATTCTAAAAATTACAAAAAGCCTAATCAAATTCCCTTAACTAATTAAGTCTAAATGAATACTTAAGTAAAAAATCCATATCAAATTAGCTAATATCTAATTTTGGAAAATATAAATTCAACAAAAGGTAACATCATCATGATAAAAGCAGTCATAAAGTTAAAATGTAAGCCATGCCTAATCAATGCCACAAATATCTAATTTGTGTAAACCATGCCTATTAGTTACCCCATTATTCCAAATATTAATTATAACATTTATTGCAATTGGTCTCCAAAATTGAAATGATTTTAGACCACACATCTTGATCTTAAGATGGACAGTCCATATCATTCCATTTAAACTATAAATACAATGGCCATGACCACTTTCAATTAATCTTTTATGTTTAAAGAATTAATGCCAAATTATTTCTAATAAGCATCACCATTCTTCATCCAAAGTGAATAAATCTAAAGTGGACAAGGGGAGATGTTATCAGATTGAATACACGCATTGATAAAGACTCCTAATGCACAAACCAAGCAAGCATTTACATAAAAATCACCAAAGGGAGTCTTTTAAGAAGGTGAATGTATTTTTTGTTGGGTGAATATTTTGTCGGCCAGCTAACTGGTGACCAAAATAGTTCCTATCACCACAGCATAGGGAGATTGGTCATCCAGATGTGTAGGTTTACTGCATCACAAGGGGACAAATCTCTCCTCTCATCAAGGAGAGGTTTCCTGTTAAATTGCGGAGCTATATACAAAATAAATAAGCAAAAAATAACACATGGGCGGTAGGACAAACCATCCATCTCTCTTCTTTCAGAGATGATGCTGACAAACAGAGGAGAAATATTAGGTGATGGGGAAGGTGTTTATTTTCTTTTAGAAGCAACTTTCAACCAAGAGCCAGATCCCTTCCTGGATAGTAGAAATCCTGGTGAAGCGACAGAAGGCACTTCTCTTCTTTCAGAAGTGCTTATTCTTGTAGGCAATAAGAATCTTTTTGATAACAGGTAACCAAAGGTGTAGAGTAACCAGCAGCCTGAAATGTAGTGCAAAGTGTCCACCTCGACTGCCCAAAGAGTATGTCACAAAGGATAATGGGGGCACAGAGTCACCCTAGAATCCTCAACACAAAAAAGAAATGAAAACACATACTGAAATCAATTGTGAAAGCACAAAGTCTTCTCATAGGTGGTTTTAGGACACTTCTTTGTTACCTTTACTAATTCTGTGCACCAAATTAAATGAATAAGGACACCTTCAAATGACACAAGTCAGAACAGCACAAAGTCTGGAAAAACCTGCTTTCTCATTCAAATAACAAGGAAAATGAAATTACAACCTGAGCTCAAAGTCTCAGTCTTCTTCTTTCAAAATGGGCAGAGTTTCATTCTTGTAAAAATGAGAAGTCTCCCTGTAAAAAATGAGAGATTAAAATATATAGCCCACAAGAAAGACTTGGGTGCTTTTTTTTCAAAGAACAGCCCCATGTCATGCATTCAATGCATTAAAGGCATTTTTAGGTTTGTCAAAAGACTGCGTTGAAAATAGGGCAGCTGTCTTAACTATTTCATCCCATATGTCTTCTCTCGAGTCTGGATCATCTGGTCTGTCCCCTCTGATGTCTTTGCAACTGTCCATTTGTCTTTACTTCATGGAATAAAATAGGCCACGTCCTTGGTTTAGTATGCTCAAAAGTCTACTCGATCCACTGTTTCACCTACTAAAAATCACTCCTGTGCAAACATTTCAGGATTTTCCCTCTTTCTGCTTTTTGTCTTTTCCAACTTTGTCTCTTCTTGCTATGATTTGAGCTATTCGGCTATCTTTTCAGCCAGTCACTTGGTTCTTCCTTTGAGTTATGTGCTTTATTTGAATTTCAATGAATATTCCCTTACTTTAAATTTGACGTCTGCGTGGCTATCAATAGTCGCTAGCCGCTTGAACCATGTTAAAACCTAAACCCTTGAACCCACTGAAAGTACATTGGTTCATTGGTTCATTTTGTCTCTTTTGTTCCATCACTTCCTGGTTCAATCACTTTCACGCTTCTTGGTTGAACCATCAGTTGAACCACTTGTTGGTTGTTTCTCTCTTTGACAGAGGCGGCCTTTGAACCTTTGAACCCATCAACCATTGAACTTTGAAATCTTTCGGTTCAAGGTTCAATTGGTTCATTGGTTCATCCTTTTGTTTTGATGCTTGCTGACAGACCCTTTCGATTGAACCAACAATGGTTCAATGGTTTATTCTTCGTTATTTGGCTAGCCCTTTATTCTTTTGCACTAAGCACATTGAACCAACTTGGTCATTGAACCCATTGAACCTTCAAACCAAAGTGGTTTAAAGTTCAATGATTCAAGCCTAAGTCCTTCATCATTTGCCGATTGAAATCCTTTGATTGAACCGAGGCGCTGAACCAATCCTGGAAACGACTAGGTGTTAGAAGCTTGTTCTTTTGACTGAAATTGCCTATAGAAGCTTTTTTTTTAACCTGTTGATCTTGTGAATCCCCTTTATGAGAAAAGCTTAAAAATGAGGAATTTGAAAGCTTAGAACAAATTTGAGAAGGGGAGGGAGAAATTTTTGATCTATAGGTTGTCCCAAACATGAGTAGCATTTTTCAGGGACAACAACTGGCTCCAGTTGGGGAACTACCTTCAGTTGGAAACTTGAAACACAACTGAGGGGAGTAGAAACCAAAATCTCCAGTGCCTTGAAGTGTGCCATTAGGCTATGGAGTCGTGCTACCCAAGAAGAAAGGCTCAAAAATGAAAATGAAACAAACAAAACAAAGTGAAAGACTATACAAATATACATATGTATAGGGGGACTCATCTGATACTTCAAGAGTTGAAGTGCTTTAGATGTTGCCCATTGTGAGGTAGAGAGAAAAGAGTGCCATCTTGATATTTCAATAGAAACTATTTTTACCGTTGAGCTGATGAATAGTAAAAGGGCCTCTCCACAGGAAATCAAACTTTTCATGCATCCCCTTTGGTTCTCTTGTCCCACAGCAGGACTTGATCTCCAATCTGGAAATCACGATTCTTTGCTTTTTGGTCGAAGATCTTCTTCACCAGACTTTGATGGGTGGCAATCTTATCAACCACTGCAGTTCTCTACTCATTCAGCTCAGCAAGGTACATGATCCTCTTCTCAAGTGAGCTCTCATATGTTTGATCTTCAATCGCCTTGGCCAATTTCAATGCTGGCAATTCCAAGGTGATTGGTATCTCAGCATTGACACCATACAGAATTTGGAAGGGAGACATACCAATTGCTCTCTTTGGTGTAATTTTGTCTACCCATAGAGCATCAACCAATGCCTTATGCCAAGTTCTTTGGTTGTCATCCACCAGCTTCTTGATGATAGTCACCAAATTTCTATTGCTTGACTCGGCTTGTCCATTCCCTTGTGGAAAGTAATCAGAGGAGTGGGAGAGTGTAATTCCATAGCGAAAGTAGAATTGAGTAATCTCCTGAGAAGTGAAATAGGCCGCATTGTCAGTGACAATTTTGACTGGGACCCCAAACCTGGACATGATGTTCTCTTTGAGGAAATTGCATACTACTTCAGAAGTAACATGTTTAGTTGGAACCGCTTCCACCCATTTAGTGAAATAGTCTATTGTTGTAAGGACATAATCATGTCCAGCACTTGACAGTGGGTTTACAGCACCAATAAAGTCAATTTCCCATTTTTGGAAAGGCTCCTCGATGACCACTGGTTCGAGAGGCAAAGCAGCTAGCTTGGGCCTTTCAATGAACTATTGGCATAGTTCACATCCCCTGACCCACTTGTATGCATCTTGGAAGAGAGTCGGCCAATAGTACCTGGCTCGTAGGATCTTATGGGTAGTCACAGGGGTAGAAAAATGTCCTCCACAAGTTGAATTGTGGAAGGACTTCAGAAGATGACTTTGTTGCTCCTTGTCCACATAGCGAAGGAATGTTCCATCAAGGCTTCTCTTGTACAGGACATTGTCCCAGAGGATAAAATTAGCAGCTTTCAGCTTGATGGTTCTCCTTTCTTTATAAGATAGATTTGCAGGACATTCACCATAAGTGAGGAAATGAGCAATACCTGAGTACCACTCATTCGTGGTGGAGACAAAGACGATTGTTGGTGTGTCATCCTCATCCACTTTTGGTTCTTCATGCTCTGTTCCTCTTGGCTTGCTATCAGCAATTAGTTGGCATAGCCCTTTTCCCTGTACCAACTTTGTTGGCTTGATGATCAGATCGAACTCTTATATTTTTTCAACCTAATTGCCTCTTTTCATCCCAAACTCTTGCTGAGTTAGTATAGATTTCACTGTGGTGTTGGGGACCAAGGCAGTAACTCGAGAATTGAGGATGTAGAAACAAAAATGTTTCACGGCCTTCACCACTGCGTAAGAGTGCTTTTCCATATTTGAGTACTTCAACTCATGAGCTTTGAGAGGGAAAATCATGAAGGAAATGGGAGATTCCATGCCTTCTTTATTCTGTTGAACCAAAATTGTTGAAATCGTATGTTCTGAAGCACAACTGTAAATGGTGAATTCTTTGCCATAGTCTAGACAAGCCAAAATTAGGGCATGGGCAATGGCAGTCTTGATATCTTCAAAAGTTGACTTGCCTTCTTCAGTCTAGATGAAGGTGGCCTTTCCTTTCATCATGTTTACAATGTGTCTGGTCTTCTCAGCAAATTTGAGGATGAATCTCCGTAAAAAATTCACCTTTTTGAAGAAAGAGTGAACAGCAGTCTTGCTTGTGGGCAAGGAAAGTTCTTGGATAGACTTGACTCTGTCTGAGTCAATCTTTATGCCTCCTTTATACACAATGTGTTGCAAAAGTTTCCCCTCTTTTACTTCAAAAATTGACTTCTTGGGATTTAAGGAGATGCCATTCTGGCAGCAGCGTTCCAGCACTTGCTGCAAATGGTTCACATAATCTAGGTGATGCTTAGAGAAGACAGTCAAGTCATCAAGATAAACTACGATGAACTTACCGATCTCATCCTTGAAGGCAAGGTCCATTTCTCTTTGGAAGGTGGCGCCAGCATTTGTCAAACCAAAAGGCATCCTTTTATATGCAAATGTGCCCCAAGGGGTGGTGAAAGCAGTCTTATGTTGGTCTGCTTTACCATCTTTGACCTGATTATATCCTGAGAAGCCATCTAGCATTGATAACATCTCTGCCCCTATCACTGTCTGCAGCACTTGATCCATGATTGGCAACAGATAATTATCCTTCAAGGATGCCTGATTCAAATTCCTAAAATCCACACAAAGGCGAATTTCACCATTTTTCTTTCTTACAGGCACTATATTGGCAATCCATGTGGAATGATGGATTGGGAAGATTATCATGGCATTTAGCATTTATTGTATCTTAGATAAAATAGTACCTAATATTTTTAGATTGTAATGCCTAGTCTTTTGCCTGTAAGGTGTTGAATCAGCCTTGAGAGGGATGTTGTGTCAAATTTTGTCATGCCAGAGTGATTTCAGGTCAGCGTATGAATACGCTAGGACATCCATGTATTCATTGAGCAAAGAGGTGAACTTGGAATGCTCTGCAGGAGTACAAAATTTTCCAATGTTCACCATCTTGGGGTCTTCTTTGGTTCCCAGATTTACTTGATCAAACTCCTGAGATGAGCTTGAATCCATTGGCTGTTGTCTGATGAATCTATCATGCTTATCAAATAACTTTTCAAGGGAAACCAGGCCTTTAGGGATCTTATTCCCTTTCAGTTGCAAGAACTCCTCACCTATGCCTGCATTTGATTTAGGATCTGTTTCATATTTTTGAGGTTCGCTGCCTTCAAAATGCAGTTGTTCAAAGCTATCTTTTTGCTCTAGGAAGGCAATGATTTGGTTGTCATTGTTAAAAACCTACCAATGACTGGTGTTGTCAGGTACACTTGGCTGAAAGACCTGCTCAATCGTGTACTTGTCTCCTTTGAAATCTGGGTGGGGGACCAAGAGAGTGGCTGAAATAGCCAATGCATCCACCCCATCATTAAACTCTCTGGGAACTGCAGAGATGCTGAAAACATCAAAGTCTTCAAGCTGGTCCCAGACTAGATTGTAGTAATGACGCAATCTTTCATTCTTGGTTTGATACAAGTTCCTCACCTGACAAACCACTAGTTCAGCATCTCTTTTAGCATGAAGGAGCTTGATGCCTTTGTCTCGAGCGGCTCTCAATCCAAGCAGTAGAGACTCATATTCAGCTGTGTTATTTGTGTTGTTGAATTGCAATTTATAAGATGAGAGAAAAATATCTCCTTGAGGAGATATTAACACCACCTCGACTCCTAAACCAGTGGAAGAGCAGCTGCCATCAAATTCAAGAATCCATACCTCATTTGATCCTAATTTCCTTTCAGATTCTTCTTCATTCGAGGGTGGAGAAACTTCCACACTTGTCTTATGCTCAGCCAATTCCTCTGCTATTCTAGCTAACTACATTTATGGGCTATCATCTGCAGGAGCTTCGTCAGATGTCTCATGAACTCCATCTGTGTACAAAAAGTAGTTACCCATGCCTGAAGACTCAAATAGAATTTGAGCTTCAGGTGCTGAGGTCTGGGTAACAACATATTTCACTTCCTTCTCAGGGAGCAGCCTCTTCATAACACCTTTGACTGGAATCCTCACCTCTGATGAATCCATGCTTAATTCACCACCAATATCCCTGCAGAAACTCTACCTGAGAAGGATGCCATATGATGCTGGGATGTCTGCTACCAAGACAGTCATCTTGATTCTTTTGTCTAGAAGGCAACAAACACAAATTGGGCATCTTTGATTTGTCCTAGCAAAGGTACTTGTTTATTCTCCATGGAGAAGCACCTACCAAAAGTTTTGGTCAATGTGAGGTCAAGGGATTCGGCCACTCTAACAGGCATGACATTGTGTAAAGCTCTAGAATCAATGATGCAATTATTCAGCTGATGTCCATTTATCAGTAATGAGACATAAAAAGGTTCAGTCTTGCCAGGAGTAGCAGGGGGAGCGGTGACAAGATTGTTCCTGGTGGGTGTGTTCCTGGCAGCATCATGCACCACTTTGGGAATTGCTCGCTCAACAGGGATGCTCTTGTTTTTAACACATTGAACCAGTCTGTCTAATTACTCGAGATGGGACTGCAGAAACTCAAATTCAGACATTTGAATTTTGGTTCTCTTGATATGGTCAACGATATCAAATGTTTGGAATGAGCTAGGAACAGAGGATGGGAGTTCATCCTTTTGATTTTTTAAAGGGCGAGGAGTAGACTATGAAATTAAAGTGGAAGGCATAGGGGCATTTGGGGTATTTACCTTTTTTGAAATCACCAGGTCCTTTGGCTGGAAAAGAAGAGTGGATCCCCGCTTAGCAATTGAAACTACTGGTTGAGGTCGCTCCTCTGCTTTCTCCTTATCAGCTTATTAAGTTGATTGATTCCTAGACCAGGTGAATACAACATATGACCCTTCAGCTGCGTTGCCTTCACGCCTGGGTTCATCCTGATAGTTCAGGAAACCAATATGGGAGTCGCCAGCTAATTCTTCTTCTTCCTCAGTGAAGAGATTAGCATCATCTTCGAGATTTAACTTGGGTTGGAATGAGAAATCTGCTTTAGCTTCTAAATATCTGACTGTCGAGCTATTTGGAGGTGCTTCAAGGGTGAGGTTCCTCTTTGGAGGGGGAAGGCGATTTTATTATCCTTGATTCCTGGCTGCATTGCCTTGGTACGCCTAATTCTAAAATGTCTTCCTGGGCATATCTCTATATGCAGGAGCAGATGACATTCCTTGCACAATTTGCTTTCTGAGAGCTATCATTTCATTTGCTAGCTTTTGTACCATCAGGTCAGTGGTGACTGCAGGTGAATACTCAAAAGATGAAGAGGATTTACCTTTATTAGGGTCTCTCCTTATCTTTTCTACCAAGATAAGGTCATCTTCTACCTCAGTAGCCAAGTTTTGAGCAGCAGTAAGGTCTAGGTGTCTAGCTTGTCTCAGCAAGAAACCTACTTCAGGCAATTGTAAATTGATGAAGAAGCATTTAAGGTTCTGAGGCATCGACTGGGCGACCATGGGAATTTTATGCCTCAACTTGTCAAACCTGGCAATAAAATCCCTCATAGGCTCATGAGGCTCTTTCTTCATCTGAGTGAGTTGGGCCAGCAAGGCATGTCCATCTTTTGCAGGCTTGAATCTGGCTTCAAATTCATCTTTTAGGGTGTTCCAGTCAGTCACTAATCCAGTCTACAGGTGGTAGAACTAGTTTGTAGCAGCACCTTGTAGTGTCTCTACGAACAGCCTGACCATTATGTCTTCGAATTCCACACCTATGACACTATAGGCTATGCTGAAAGCTACAATGTGTTCATCAAGATGAACCTTCCCATCACTGAAGAATTTGGGGAAATTCTTCCTTGAACTGCGTGGAAGCTCATGTAGAGGTGGAGTCAAACTCAATAGACCGAAATAATTACCCCAGGGGCCTTGAGCCATGATTTGATTATGCAAAAGTGGGATCACTAATCCAGGTGGAGCTTGGATAGGTACAACTCAGCTAGCAGTAGAAAAAGAAGCTATGTTTTGTGTTGGTGGCCTGGTAGGGCTAGGAGGAAGGCTCCTAGTTTGTCTAAGGTGAGGTTGTGGAGGAAACAATTTGAAATTACTCTGCTGCACCAACTCAAAATCAAGGTCAACAACACCTTGGGATTTTTGACCTCTGGTATATAACATGGAGTTGCCAGATTGTAGAACAAAAAATAGAAAAGAGCAAGATCTGCTTCAGTTTGAAGTTTGAGACTTCGAACTGCGTGCTCTTCCCCAGCGGAGTCACCCAAAAATTGTTGGGTGAATATTTTGTCAGCCAGCTAACTGGTGACCAAAATAGTTCCTATCACCATAGCATAGGGAGATTGGTCATCCAGATGTGTAGGTTTACTGCATCACAAGGGGACAAATCTCTCCTCTCATCAAGGGGAGGTTCCCTGTTAAATATGTGGAGCTATATACAAAATAAATAAGTAAAAAATAACACACGGGGGTAGGACAAACCATCCATCTCTCTTCTTTCAGAGATGATGCTGACAAATAGAGGAGAAATATTGGGTGATGGGGAAGGTGCTTCTCTTCTTTCAAAAGTAATATTTAGCCAAGAGCCAGATCCCTTCCTAGATAGTAGAAATCTTGGTGAAGCGATAGAAGGCACTTCTCTTCTTTCAAAAGTGCTTATTCTTGCAGGCAATAGTAATCTTTCTGATAACAGGCAACCAAAGGTGCAGAGTAACTAGCAACCTGAAATGTAGTGCAAAGTCTCCACCTCGAATGCCCAAAGAGTATGTCACAAAGGATAATGGGGGCACAAAGTCACCCCAGAATCCTCAACACAAAAAGGAAAGGAAAACACAGACTAAAATCAATTGTGAAAGCACAAAGTCTTCTCACAGTTGGTTTTAGGACACTTATTTGTTACCTTTACTAATTCTACACACCAAATTAAATGAATAAGGACACCTTCAGATGACACAAGTCAAAACAGCACAAAGTCTGGAAAAACTTGCTTTCTCATTCAAATAACAAGGAAAATGAAATACAACCTGAGCTCAAAGTCTCAGTCTTCTTTCAAAATGGGCAGAGTTTCATTCTTGTAAAAATGAGAAGTCTCCCTGTAACAAATGAGAGATTACAATATATAGCCCACAAGAAAGACTTAGGCGCTTTTTTTTCAAAGAACGACCCATGTCGTGCATTCAATGCCTTGAAGGCATTTTCAGGTTTGTCAAAAGACTACATTGAAAATAGGGTAGCTATCTTAACTATTTCATCCCATATGTCTTCTCTCGAGTCTGGATCATCTAGTCTATCCCCTTTGACGTCTGCGCAGCTGTCCATTTTTTTTACTTCATGGAAGAAAACAGGCTGCGTCCTTGGTTTAGTGCACTCAGAAGTCTACTCAATCTACTATTTCACCTACTGGAAATCACTCCTGCACAGACATTTCAGGCTTTTCCCTCTTTCTGCTTTTTGTCTTTTCTAGCTTTGTCTCTTCCTGCTACAATTTGAGCTATCGGGCTATCTTTCCAGCGAGTCGCTTGGTTCTTCCTTTGAGTTCTGTGCTTTATTTGAATTTCAACAGATATTCCCTTACTTTAAATTTGACGTCTGCATGGCTGTTAATAGTCGCTAGCCACTTGAACCATGTTGAACCTTAAACCCTTGAACCCGCTAAAAGTACATTGGTTTGTTGGTTCATTCTGTCTCTTTTTTTCAATCGCTTCCTGGTTCAATCACTTTCACGCTTCTGGGTTGAACCATCAGTTGAACCACCTATTGGTTATTTCTCTCTTTGATAGAGGCGGCCTTTGAACCCATGAACCATTAAACTTTGAACTCTTTCAGTTCAAGGTTCAATCGGTTCATTGGTTCATCCTTTTGTTTTGATGCTTGTCGATAGACCCTTTCGATTGAACCAACTGATTGAACCAACTTTGATTTAATGGTTCATTCTTCGTTATTTGGCTAGCCCTTTGTTATTTTGCACCAAGCGCGTTGAACCAACTTGGTCATTGAACCCATTGAACCTTTGAACCAAAGTGGTTCAAATTTCAATGGTTCAAGCCTAAGTCCATCATTTGCTGATTGAAATCCTTTGATTGAACCGAGGCACTGAACCAATCCTGGAAATGACTAGGTGTTAGAAGCTTGTTCTTTTGACTGAAATTGCTTGTAGAAGCTTTTTTTTAAACCTGTCGATCCTGTGAATCCCCTTTACGAGAAAACCTTAAAAATGAGGAATTTGAAAGCTCAAAACAAATTTGAGAAGGGGAGGGAGAAATTTTTGATCTGTAGGTTGTCCCAAACATGAGTAGCATTTTTCGGGGACAACATTTTTCATCTTCATGTATCAATTTATTTGCTTTAGTGATTATAGCTTACCCTAGGGAGCAAGCCTGAAGTGTTTCATTTCATGATTTCATTTGTGAAGTGTTTCATTTCATGATTTCATTTGTGTTTGCATGCTTACAATAGAATCTAACACATCTTATAATCTTATTCTACAAAACAAAATGGTAAATAGATTATAAAAACCTCGAAAACCTCAAATAAATGGCACACCCAATGGGACAACACATCTTGTGTAATGGTCACCTTGTGTAGTGGTGAAGTTACCCTATAAAATAACAAGGATGCCCTATGTATTGACAAGGTCACTCTGTAGGCCATCAAGGTCACTTGCATAATAGGTGAGGTCATTTTATATTGTTATGTGTTCTTTGTGTGTTTTTTAGGAAATAGTGAAGTTGTGAAGGAAATAGTTAAGTTGATTTGCATTTTGATGAGGTTGAATCTAATCAATGAAGTCACATGTATAGATTTCCACAAAAATGTGTTCTTTGTGTGTTTTTTAGGAAATAGTGAAGTTGTGAAGGAAATAGTTAAGTTGATTTACATTTTCATGAGGTTGAATCTAATCAATGAAGTCACATGTATAGATTTCCACAAAAATAGTGAAGTCACCTTGTGTTTCGGTGAACTTGAAAATAAACACTGAAATTATTCAAGGTATAATTTGTGTTTTTTATGTTTTAATTTGAAATTAGTGAACTCATCTTATAATCAACAAGGTAGCCTTGCTAATAGGTCACCCTTTGTAATGGTGAAGTATCCCTAAAAAATGATAAGGACACACTGTATATCAGTGAGGTTGCTTTGTGGGCTAGCAAGGTCACTTGCATAATTGCTGAGGTCATTTTATATTGTTCTATGTTCTCTGTGTGTTTTGTAGAAAATAATGAAGTTATAAAGAAAATAATGAAATCAACCTATATTTCGGTGAGGTTGAATCTAATCAACAAATTCAAATTTATAGATTTCCATGAAAATAATGAAGTTGCCTTGTGTTTCAGCGAACTTAAAAAATAAACAGTGAAATCTCTCAAGGTATAATTTGTGTTTTCTATGTTTTATTTTGAAATTGGTGAACTCGTTCAATAATCGATTAGCTAGCCATGCTAATTAGTGAAGTCACCAAAATTATGTTTCTATTTTCCTATAGAATGATTAAGTCGACCTGCAATCAGTGAGGTTACTCCACTAAATGTTGAAGTCATCTTGTGCTAGATTTCTTGAGAGTTCAAAAGTCTTAAAATTAGCTTTTTTTGAATAAGTAAAACCTTTGACAATTTAAAATTCTATTTTTCAGGTTTAACTAATCCATTTGAGTTTTTTTTCTTGATTTTACAACTAACCTACAAAGGCAAATTTTATCCACATTTGAATTTTAGTGCTTAAAAAAAAAAAGCGTCATTGCTTTGGTGCTCCTAAGAACATTTAATTTTAGTATTAACTTAAAGATGCTTGTTTTTTTAATTTTTGTTTACTTATTTCTGAGCCTTACCCAAAGAACATTTTTTTCGTATGCTCTTCTATTGCCCATTCTTGGGCTCTTAAGAATCAGAAGCAAAAATGCATTCTTACTTACATTTTATTTTGACCTTGTGGGGTGGATTTCATCACCTTCTCAATGGTCTTTAGGGGTGCATTGACCTGGGGTTTCATCTCCCAGCATCATACCAACCCCATTATTCACTGGGGTATACAAATTGAGATGTTATTCATTAGATAGTGATTGAGTGGTTAACCTAAAAAGTGAATAAAATCTTGGAACATTCACATTCTAGACATTGCACTTCACTGAGCAATTGACAGATGAAGTGGTTACGAAAGGGACAAGACCCTCTCATAACAATCTATATCTTTTTTGATATCTAATTGATGTATTATTCTAAAGCACTCAAGTACTACAAGGTATAGCAAGACCATCTAGTTTACCATCAAAAAATTAGGGTATAAATCCAAATTGAACAGATAAATCACTTATAAAGGTTTGTAAAGGTTAATAACCCCCAATTATTGCATTCTACCTAAAAAAATAAAAGAAAAAGGGGGGCCTTAAGAACACTACCAATAATGTGCAACAATTACTTTATTTTAATGAACCTTAAATTTTATCCTCTCAAAATTAAGTATATCAGAATAATTTAGTGGCTATCTTGTAACTCGTGTCAATTTTTGTGTGATTGCTTCAAGTGATTTTGTTAACACTCATGTTATGTTCTCAACCTTATTTGAAAACAAGTACACCAATTTTTTAGACCAAATAAATTCAAACACATTTCCACCTATTTACATATTAGCGTGTTCTGCTTTCCAAAATAAACTTTGATCATTTGTGTAGTGTTTGTTTACCACTTGAAACAATAGCCTTTGTCTCACTTGGTAAGGTTACACTACCCATTTCTTTTATAAAATTGGACATAGGTTTCCTTGTTTGCCTACATACTAAGTTTTGTTTGATACCATTACATTGTCCACATTTATAAACCAAACCATAGTCATTTTCATAGTGTTTGCTTACCACTTGAAATAATAACCTTTGTCTCACTTGGTAAGGTTATGCTACCCATTCAATTTCTGGTTTACACTTGTGTTTTCCTTGTGCCGAAATAATTTCCAATTTTTTAATCATTTGAATCTATTCTGGTCTCATTTTGAATTAAATTCAATGACCAACCAAGGTCAAGACATTTCTAAAACAAGACGATTTGTACTTATTCTAGGTTTCACTTTAGACATTGAGTTTCTTAATCCATACTGTTTCCACTTACACTTATTAGGTCCTACACTTATAAATCCATTATGAATTCTAGAGACCATTTGACATCATTCCAAATTTACCAAAATCACACTTTCAACACTTTATAAAACCAAGGACTATACCAATAAATACCTATATACACTTGTAGTGGGCCCTCTTATAGCCTGGCTTTGAAGAAGAATGTTTTTATGATCCCTTGGGACATATTAGAGGTTATAAATATAGTGAGGATGGAGATGAACACCTGATTGTACTTAATGGTATCCATCCCCTTATGAGATCAAGTCAAGGTCAATTCAACAAACTCATAGAATACCAAGATGAAGCTCTCTTAAGGCTAATAGAATCCAGAGCTAGGTTCCTACCCTATTTTCCAATAAAATAATTGCACACCCTAGTCTGAATAGAGGAGCAACCACAAGATCAACCTCAAATTCAAACTCTGAAACTAACCATTGCTTCATCTTGTAAAGGGAAGGTTCCATTGATTGATCCTTCCTAAATAGGTCATTTTATAGCATCCATCATTCAACAAATTAGTCAACGTTATGTAAATCAGCTTGTTAGTGAATTAATGGCTTTTCTGGCTGCAACCTTGACCAACAATGTTGAGTCCATATAATAAAATTAACCTCTTGAACAGGCACATCTAGACCTAGTAAATCTTACATTTAACTCTTTGGCTCCTCTTGAATAACATGTGCTAATAAATGTTTCACAACAAGTTCTACTTGATACACAACATACATTTTTTAACCATCAAGAGAATATTATCAATGCAAGATGAGTACCTAATGACTCACAATAGAAACCAAACCATTCATAATAGGTGTTATACCCTTCTCAATAGGGTGTCAATAATCCACCACCTCAATAGGTAGTGGATCATTTGTAAAACACATTACCAACCTCTTCCAATTCACAATAACAAGAAGTTCCTCTTACAAACTAGAAATGAATTCAAGTTCTTTTTGTGTACCAAAAACAATAACAAAGGCTTCTTCCGAATCACCAGTAAATTCCACAAAACCAACAATAGATTAAATTAGACCAACAATAGATTACTTATCAATCACATTAATGGATTCCTCGAGAACAACAATACCTCACCTATTCTAATTCTAATATGAACCAACAATATATCCCACATTAATGCTAAATTTAGGATAGAGGGTGCATATTCCAAGCCAAATTGTGCATGGGGGGAGACAATTCCACCTATGTTAATGCTAACTAGGGCTAAAGGTTCACTAATACCTAGTAAAATACCCCTTTTCATCATAAACCACCCCTAACATTCAAGAATGGAATGCAATAAAGGGGATATTTTTAGACCTATAAGTAGGAAAACAGGCACCCAAAAAGTACAAGTTTGATGACATATGCCCTTACCCATTTGATGTCATCTTTCTTCAAGTGCATATGCCACCTCACTTTGAGATGCCAAAATTTGACAAATATGAAGGGAGAGGATATGTAAGATAACATCTGCAAGTATTCTTTGTACCATGCCAAGAGGTGGTATACAATAGTGTTTATTCGTTACACCTGCTTCCATGCAGCTTAGGTGGACAACCATTAGAATGGCTTCTCAAATTTCTTAAGGGATCAGTTATTAATTTCAATGACCTCGTAGAAATTTTTTTATGGGACCAATAATGAAGCATAAGCTTAAGATTTGGTGGTTGGGCTTGAGAAGATAGTTCGGTGTGGAATTGATAGTTTGATGATTAAAGGGGATTCTCATATTTTGATTCAATCATTGTGAAATAAATATAATAAGTCTTGGAAGTTAGCTAATATTATTGAAAAGGCTTGGTTGAGTTTGGGTTCTATTAAGGATTGGATTGTCATCATTGCTTTTGAGAAGCCAACAAAGTAACAGATTTCCTTGCCAACATTGGTATCAATCAATTAGAAGTTATAAGGATGGACAACCATAGGGAAGCTTGGGGAGACTTCCAAGGAGTCTCATCCATTGATTTGGGTGTTTAATGTTCTTCTCTATACGCTTGTGTGAAGGGTGATGTCATAATGATATTGTATGATTTTTCATTGGCAGATCATGGGAATGATTACTTGGTTTTAGTGTTAAGTTCATGTGATATATTCTAGGTTATTTTGGGTGGATGCATCTTGTTTTATTGGTTGTGTTGTGTTTTCAAGATTTGTGCCTTCTTCTAGGTCAGAAGTGGTATGGAGAGGGTGGTGGTTGAAACTTTGTGACTGCCTATGGATTTTGGTATGGGTCATTCTCGTGAAATGGATTTTTATGGTGAGGTCTCACGGGCCTGTTTGAACAATATTTTTTGGGTTACTTCTAGGAGGTTTTGCAATCAATTCAAAGTGTTCTTAAGGAGGATTACCTTTGTCATAGTCCTAAAAGGAAAGTAAATTCAAATGTCGCTTCTATATTCATGAGTAATGTCTGAGAAGCAAAGTAAATGCAGTCATGGTTTCCATGTTCATGATTAATCTTCTTGTGTTAGTGGTAGATAAGCAACATGTTATGAAAATGGTGTAGTTTTTTGTTGCTCTTGTGCATAAGGTGTGTTTGATGGAAGAAATTATAGCTGTGGATTTAGGGCCCTTCATAACTTTATCTTTTTCTAGTTTGGGCGGTCTAGGTGTGGTCCCTCTTTCAGTTTTTAGTGCATTCAAAACCAAGTTTGTGGCTCTTTTGAATTATGTGAAGTATTTACAAGTGAAATTATGTTTTCCTTCCTCTCAGTTAAGGTATTTTCTTCATCCTCCTCCAATGGCTTCAATCAAAGTCCCTAATATAGAGTTAAAAGCTTGGAAGGTTGTGTGTCATTTTAGGCAGGGTGTAAAAGCTATTAAATTCTTGGAAAAGTTGGTTTTTCATATGCGTGGGTTGGCCCCCTCTTGGTTTCCTCAGGCCCCTCTTCGAGCTGTGATCGATGTAATGTAGGGTTGACTAAGCAATATTTGTTCCTCTCTGATTTTTGGTGTTCTCACTAGACAAAAGGTGAAAGTTAGGTTTCAAAGTGCGAAGCATAGTGCTTTTTTGACAATGGTCAGGAGGGACATGGAGGTCTCCGTGGTAGTTGTAGAAGGTGAGGGTGGAGTTGTATCACAAGTTAAAGTCATTTCAGACTAAGCTAGGAGGCTTTCAATTTTTTATCTTTGTCTCTATTTTTTTTTGGTTTGTGGCATGTTTTGCCCAGAACTATGGTGTTAATAATATTTTTGTTGATCTTATTATTTAGGCTCACCTATATATTTGGCTAAGCTGGTTCTTTATGACCTTAGCAGTATCAGTTTTTTTATACACCAAGCTATGTTTTATAATCCTCTTTTTGTTTAATATAAATAAATAGGGAACCCATAAACCCTGGTGTCTATCTAAATAATAATAATAATAATAATAATAATAATAATATATATTTATAATAATTAACAATATATATTTATTTTATAGTGTTAATTATATATATATAACTGTATGGTTATATATTATTAATATATATGTAAAAGATGTCGAGAGATATGATTGTTGAGTCACTTATATTAAATTTGTGATAGTACCTCAAAAATGATATCTCTCACAACTATTACATAGAATTTTCTAAGATATATATACTACTTATATATAAGAATCGTTAAAATATACCTAATACACAATTGAAAATTATAAAATTATAATGAAACAAAATTTTCAATCAATAAAAAAATTATTAATAATTGCTCTTAGAATCATTGATTCTAAACACAATATACAAGAGGATTGAAAGGATGGAGCAATGGAGGGGGTGATTTTGGTGTCAAAGGCTAGGGTTCCATGGACGGGAAGCCCGTTTGGAGTAGGGGTGAGGCATGTTAGTAACATCAATAGCAGTGGCCTATAGGGCCTCATGGGATCTCAACAGACCTGGATCGATGAGCAAGAGAATAAAGTTACTCCAATGACAGAGTAGTTGGTGGATTTTGATGGAGTTTAATGTGGTGCCTTATGGTAAATTTTACAATAGACAAGGGTATCAGTTTCCTCCCCATGGGAGTTTTTTCGCTTCAATAATGGCATTGACATCCCTTATTTATTATTCATGATAGGATGGATCTAGGTGCAGCTAGTAGGGGATTAGATATAAAGTTTTAGAGCAAACCATTCGCTATAAGAGGGGTTGTTGCATTTGCCCAAAATGAGCAGGGTTTGGAGGATAAGGGTAAGAAAGTCAAGCTAAAATATGAATGGCAATTGTTTGACAAAATGCCACAATGAACATCAATATCAAGGAATGTGATTTACATTTCTAAGGATCTATAGGTTGATTATAAACTATTTGACAAAATGTTTTAACGTAAAATGGACTCTGGGACAAACAGAAAGGGGAAAAAAATAGTGCATTGGTTTATTAATGGGATGGTTAGCAATGGGAATGAATGTTTAATTGCAGACAAGCTAAACAAATATCAGAAGAATTTAGAGGTAGGAAAAGAAGGGTTTCGAATTCTAATGCATTCCCTCTCAAGGAACATAATGTGCATTTGGGTGGAATTGTCAGATTTAGTGGTGGATCTAAATCAGAAAATATAGATTTTTATAGCGGTCTCGGGTGAGTTACAATATTTGGTGTATCAGGGCAAAGCACTTTGGGATTTATCCTTACTATCAAGCTATACTATAGGCAAGGATTTAATCATTTTTTTTAACTCCATATTGTGGGGAGGTGTTGAAGGCCCAAAACAAGCATCCTCCTCCAAACTAGCATTCTTTAAGGAAGCAGTTAAAAATGCTTCTTCCAAGGCAAACTTAAAGAAGTCTCTTCCTTCTCTCATGCCTACATTGTATAACAAGTGAATGAGGTTCCTTCTATGAATATTTCCAGTCAAGAAGTGGATGAACATCATCTTGATCTATCAGAAGATGCAGTAATCTATAGATTTAAAAGTCTCTATCCTACAACGAAGACATTGTATCAATGGGTGTTTGAGACTTGGACAAAAAATTATGAGATATCCCTTTACTCTACTATATTTTTTGTTGTTTTCTTCTGTGATCAGATAGATTATCAAAATTGCCTAATGGATGGTCCTTGGTTTTGGGGTGATGTGAGATTATTCATTACTCCTTGGTTTTTAGAGTTTGATCCTAACTCTCTCTCAGTTTCAAAGATGCCAGTGTGGGTTCAACTTCCTAACTTACCTTTGCATTTTTGGAATGCATCCAAGGAGATGGAAATGCTTTGGGTACTTTTATAAAAAATGACACGAATTTATGTGGAGATTAATCTGAGTAAAGGCTTACTAGATAAAATCATCTTCCAATATGGTCAATCTTAACACACTCAAATTTTAGACTATGAAAATATTACTTTCAAATGTCAAAATTGTAGATTAACAAGCCATATTCATGCCTCTTTCCCTTAGAGTTGTTCTCAAATGCCTAAGAAAAAAAGGGTGAATCAAAATCCTAGTAGATGGAGTGCTCTAGATTCACGGCAGTGGTTGAAGTTATTTTTTAGATTTTTGATATCAAGGAAAGCACCGAGTTGGGAGGAAAAAATAAAAGTGAGCAAGTCTTATCTAATGAAGGATGTGGGCCACCTGAAGAGGCCATAGAAATAATATAAAATTCATTGGTGAAAATTTCATTTGGGGGTATTAAGAGAGGGCATGATTAAAAAAATTATGATTCAAATAAGGAATTAGCCCTCAACTCAAATTCTAAAAATTTGAATTCAGATGAGAATATTATTATGGTGGACTTGAATAAAGGAATATGGTAGGATGTCAAGAAGAAGAAGTGTAAAAAGGGTAGGATGGATAATATTTCATAATATTTCCCTTCAAATTGATGAATGAGGATGTTGTTGTCTTCTTTGTTTCAATTATCTTGTGGGTGGCCTGAGCGTGGGTATGCTTGTTGGTTTAGTTCTTATTGGTACTTTCTCAAAACCCTATGGTGGTTTAGGGTTGTCTGTTAGTGGATCTTGCTTTGCCTTGGGCTCATTTGCCTTACGGTGCATGTTCATGGTAAGTGTGGGCTTTTCTTGTTTGACTAAAGGGTAGGTGACCCATTTAACCCTAATATCTATAAAAAAATATTAATAAATAAAAATAAATAACCACTATAATAATAGGAATATAATCTTTAACTGTTTATCAATAAAGGGCAGTTAACCCATTTAACCCTGAAATCTATTCTAAAAAAAGTATTAATAAATAAAAATAAATAACCACTATAATAATAGGAGTATAATCTTTAATTATATTACTTAAAATGTAAGTATAGTTTTAAAAATAATTTTTAACTCAAAAAACTAGTTTAAATCCACTAAAATTATATTTTTTGATTGGTTTTATAGTCATTTGCTATAAAAATCCTAATTTGTGAAAATATTTGTGACCTAATATTGGCACTCACAATCAACTCGAATGTTTTGAACAGTATATACTTCGGGGAATAGATCGAATGGTGGAAGTACATTGGTATATACTTGAGACAATAAATCGAATGGTGGAAGTGCATTACATTTATGTTTAAAATAATAATAATAATATAGAGATACTTTAAATTTATTATATCAAAATCTGTGACATAACTTTAGTACATGCTACTAGATTTAATTTTAAAATTTGAAGAAAATTATTTAATTGGAGAATATTCCATTCAAGTTTATAAGAATTTCTTGTGGCACAAAAATAGAGATAATCATTATTTGAAATAAAGTCACTAATTTTTAATTATTATCTTTTTAAAACATAAAACATTATGGAAAAGATTGAGATAGGCGAATGCGCGGGGTCTACAACTCGTTGCCAAGCTAGGGCAGTCGTGCCCTGGCTTGTGTCTGTGTTTTTAGGGGCTGCATAGGAGAGTGAAGGTTGAGGGGCGAAGGAAGCTAGAGGGAGATGGTTACAATAGCAGAGGACTATTTCAGGAAGGGCGCAACCATGGCACGGAATGAGCCTTCTAAGGCTATGCTAGATAGGAGTTTTAGAGAAGTAGTGGGCATGAATACGCAGGGACAGGAAGCCAGGATTTTTGAAAATGTAGTTTTTAGACAGACTCTACGTGCTTTGGATTTGAGCTCGATGGGGGGATCAAGGACAACAAAGATCAATGGATACCTTAAGCGATGCAAGGATAGACCTAAATTGGTAATCCCTTTCGATATGATTGCTGAAGATGTGGAGTACTACTCCAAGCATTCACTGTACTGTATGTTTTTTGGAACTAAGAGTCTCCCTTCCATTTCTGGAGAGTTGGGCTTGAAGAGTGTGGGAGCCAGAGGGCGAGATGGAGGTTACGCTGCTAGCAAACAATTTCTTCATGGTTGTGTTCTTATGCTTGGCTGATAGAAACAGGGTGTTTGAGGGTGGACCTTATTTTTATAATCAGGTTGGGATTTTTGTGAAACCATGGCATGCTGGATTTAATCCTACTGAGGAATTGCCAAATAGGGTTCTAGTATGGGTTAGTTTACCCAAAATGCCTATAGAATGCTGTCGAGAGGATGTTCTTCAAATGATAGCTTCAATGCTAGGAAATCCAGTGGGGTCATCAACACAGACCTTAGGTAAGAAAGTTATGAATTTTTCTCGAATTTGTGTAAAAATTGACTTGAGTAGACCTTTGCCAGACACGGTGGAGATGTGTGCAGGATCATACTCTTGGGTGCAGCAATTGGACTATGCGACCCTTCCTTTCAGATGTCGCCTTTGTCATGAGTATGGACATCTGGTGAGAAGGTGCTCGAAGGCCAAATCGAAAAAATAGCAACCCCCACCCCCACCTCCTCTGAGCAGCACCACTGGTGCTGACAAAGGGAAGAAGTATGGAGCTGGTGATGGCAAGGATTCTGAGGGTTTTGTGCAGGTTAAGGCTCGAAGTCAAAATAGAGGTCATAACAGATCCTTAATGGAGTGACAAGATGAGGATTCTTTTAATAGGTTTGAGGTACTAGATGAATTAGGCCAGTAAGAAGTTAACCCAGCATTAATTAGTGTGGAGCAGCTTGTGGGGGGTCTAGAATGGAGGGAAAATCTTCCATTTCTCACTCGGCACTTCAGGAGGACGTTGTCTTACCTATGATCATGCAGGTAGGGGAATAGGGGATTCTTGAACCAAATGCTGATCTAGTACAAGGAGTAGAGGTTGGGGATATTCCAACACGAACAGCGGCTACAGAGATGGATAAGAGAGGTAAAGCTCCTCCTCACCTGGGCATTCTTCAAAAGGATGGTAAGAAGGGGGCATCAGAGAAAAGTGTTAAATTGGGACGGAAGAAGGACATGGAGAGGATAAAATGATAGGGTAAAATTTGGTTGAGTTAGGGTTGGTTAAGACCTTAGATTCCCACTTCTTGCCTCCTCCGAAATGATTATTATTTCTTGGAACGTAAGGGGCTTGAACAGCAGTCCTAGACAAAAAGCTATTCGGGAATTAGTTAGGAGTCAATGTCCAGATATCCTCTTTCTTCAAGAAACTAAGGTGTCAGTGGATTACATGATGAGTATTGCACCTAAGCTATGGAGGCAAGGTCTATGTCAGTGCATTGGTGCCCAGGGGATTGCGGGAGGAGTGGCTTGTCTCTAGAACCCACGTAAGTTTCAACCAATTTCTTGGATAGCTTTTAGATCCTCCTTATCTATGGTTTCATTATGCATTGAGTCTGGTGAGTATGTTCTTCTCTCGAATGTCTATGCCCCCATAGATTTCCAAGGTAAGCTTCTTGTTTGGAATAATATTCAACTGGTTCGTAGTGTATTTCCTTATCTGCCATGGATTATGGCTGGTGACTTTAATGCTATAATGGACTTAACAAAAAAAGGGGAGGTAATGCAAAATTGGAGATGTCTTCCATCATGATCTGGGACAAGATTTTGGCACTCAACTTGGTGGATATTAAGCCATGTAACGGTCGGTTCACTTGTAACAATAGAAGGGTGGGCGACAGCTGCATTGCTGAATGCATAGACCGATTTATGACCTCTTATTTTTGGGTGGGCGGCTTACGGTCTTTGAGCTTCAAAATTTTATATTGGAGAGGCTCATATCACTAGCCCATTAAGCTCACCATTTCTTCTGCTCGTTTGCCACTAAAGTCGCCATTCAAGTTCCAACAGACGTGGCTCAGGGACCCAGACCTATTTGGACGAGTTGTTGAATGGTGGAGAGTGGGTAGGCATGTTGTTGGTACATTAATGTATATTTTCGCTAAGCTCCTCCAATTTGTTAAGTACCAGCTCAAATGGTGGAATCATCAGAGCTTTGGGAACATCTTCCAGGAGAAAAGGGAGGTGCAAATGGAGTTGAATGACATTACCAGATTGATTAGGGAGGAGGCGTTGTCTGAGTTTTTGTTGAGAGAGGAAGCTAGGGCTGTTAAAACTTTGGAGGAATGGGAGCTGAGAGAGGAAATATTTTGGAAGCAAAAAGCTAGGATTGAGTGGCTACAAGAGGGGGATAAGAACACTGCCTTCTTCTTCAATTTGGTAAGAGCTAGACAACATGGTAATGTGATAACATCTTTGGTGACGGACAGGGGAGAGGTTATCTCTTCTACGCGGGATATATGTAATGAAGCAGTGCAGTATTTTGCTTCTTTATTCAAATAGGAATGGCAGGGGGAAGCAAATGTGAAGGCTCGGGTACTCTCCTATATTCCTTCTTTAGTTTATCGAGACATGAAGGAGCATCTGATGAGACCAATATCCCTAGAGGAACTAGAAAAGACTATTTTCATGATGTAAAAAGGAAAGGCTCCAGGTCCAGATGGTTTCTCGATTGAATTCTTTCAGGAATTCTGGGAAATTATCAAATTAGATTTATTGGTTGTGGTACAAGAATCCCAGAATAACAAAAAAATGCTCTGGGCCCTGAAATCTACATTCTTGGCTCTCATTCCCAAGGGGGAGGGGGTGGATTGGTTAAGCCAATTTCATCCCATTTCCCTTTGCAACGTAATTTATAAAATTATTTCTAAGCTAATTGCTGAAAGGTTAAAAAAGTGGCTGGCTATGCTGATCTCAGAGGAGCAAAGTGGCTTTGTGGAAGGCCGTCAAATTTTGGATGGGATAGCGGTGGCTACAGAGGCTATCCATTCCATGTCCAGGTCCAAGGAGAAGGCTATGTTTATTAAGCTAGACATGTCCAAGGCGTATGACAGGTTTCATTGGTCCTTTCTTTAGAAGGTTTTGGGCACCTTTGATTTTGAGGAAGATTGGATGCGATGGGTTATGAGCTGTGTGAATTCGACTTCTTTCTCAATCTTGGTTAATGGGGAGCATTCTAATCTCTTTGAGGCCTCGCGTGGTCTGAGGCAAGGTGACCCTTTATCTCTCTACTTGTTTCTTCTTTTGGCAGAAGGTCTAGGATGGTTGATTAAAAGGAATGTTGATGATGGAGTTATTCAGGGCTGGAAATGGGGAGGTGGCCTTCCTATTATAACTCACCTATAGGTTGTGGATGATGCGGCTTTGATGGGCATGGCTACTATAAGGGAGGCAGCTAATATTCGCAAAGGCTTGGATGCTTACCTGGCTGCCTCAGGATAGGTAATTAATGAGGATAAGTCTTCCATTTTTTATTCAACACTCCACCACCCATTCAACGAAGAGTGGCTAATATTCTCTGGTTCTAAATTGAAAGCCTCCCATTATTGTATCTTGGGATCCCCATCTCTGCAAGGAGGCAATCTAAGGAATCATGGCAAGTGATTCTGGACAAGTTTCGTGCCAAGGTGAATCATTGGACCCACTGGTGGCTATCCTTTGTTGGGCAGGTCCAAATGATTCAATCAGTGGTGCAGGCTCTTCCTCTATATAGGTGCATGACATAGGTGGTGTCAGTGAGTTTTGTCAAAGACCTTGATTTCGTGGTAAGACATTTCTTATGGGCTGGTAACTTATCATTGACGAAGTGGAGCCTTATTAAATGGGAGGTTGTTTGTAGCCCAAAAAGGTTTGGGGGCCTGGGATTACGGCAGTCATTACTAGCGGGTACGGCACTGGCAGCCAAATTGTATTGGAGATGGTGTGAGGAACAAGACTGAGTTTGGGCCAGGATCTTAGCTCATTAGTATTTTTTTGGGATCCCCCTGAAGGATATCCCAAGGTACAGTTTCACATGGGGAGGTTCGATTATTTGGGCTACTCTCAAGAAAGGAGCTGCACTGATCAAGAGAGGTCTATTCTGGATTTGCAAGGGAGGGATAGAGGCACAATTTTGGCATGACTCTTGAGACGGCTATCCCCCTATATTTACTCAATATCCTCATCTGTATGCTCTATCATAGAGATTCAACGAAGCAGGGTGGAATAGGGTGTGCGACTACAAGTCCCTTTCCCTTCATGGCCAGTTGATGGAAGCGAGATGGAAGACTCCAGAGGAGTGGCCGATTCTTGGAATGGAGGCAGAGTCCATGAAGCTGAACATCATCCTAGCTGGTCGCAATTGCAGTGCACTTAGGGGTGGTGATGTGCTGGCTTGGTCCCCTAACCCCAAGGGGAAATACATTGTGTCTTCTGGTTATCTAGAATTGATTGCTCAGCAATTTGAAGAGGGGGGAAGTTCCTTGGTGGAAAAGAGTTTGGAGCAGTTTCTCTTGGCTGAAGTGTAATTGCTTTACCTGGACTTTGGTCTGGAACAGATGCCTGACTTGGGAGAATATTCAGAAGAGGGGCTTTGCTGGTCCCTCGAGATGCGTTCTGTGTAGAGGTGAGGAGGAGGATTCGCCACATCTATTCTTTTGCTACCCTTTCACTCGCCAATTGTGGCACGCCTGGTGGGACGTGTGGAGGTGTCAGTGTGTGCACACATCCTCCTTTGCCAATTTTTGGCCGAGATTGGGCAGATCACCCTCCGCAGCTCCCTTCTTGCAAGATGCCTGGTATGCTAGACCTATTTTTTTGCTATGGCAAGTCTGGCTGGAAAGGAATCACAAGATTTTTAGAGATAAAAAATTGGGGATTCAACAGGTTTGGAGTAGAATTATAGGAATGATCCAGGAGACTATAGAATCTAAGAGTGAGATTATTTTGCCTTTGGAGAAGGGGGACGCTGAGATGGTTGACAGGTTTGGCATATAGGGTATAACTCTGGCTTCAGCTTGCGTCAAGAGAGGTAGATGTGGGAAGCAAAAAATTCAAAGGAGCAGGAAGTGGACGCCCCCTCCCTAGGGTCTTTTCAAAATTAATACTGATGGTTCTTCCAGGGGTAATCCAAGCCTGGCTGGGATCGGTGGGATTGGTAGGGACTCCTCTGGATCAATAGTTTTTATTTTTTTGGCTAATATGGGTGAGCAGACTATTAATAGGATGGAAGGATTGGTTGTTCTATATGCCTTGAAGAGAGCTTATGCTTTAGGATGGAGGAGGGTGATGTGTGAAGCCAACTCGCAAATCCTAATCAATATGCTCCTTGAGAGGAAGATTACATATGTGAGCTGGCAACTATCTATGATAGTGCAGCAGATATTACAGATTAGTTCGCTCATGGATTCAGTGTCTTATGCCCACATTCCAAGGGAATGGAACAGGGCAGTCAATTGCCTGGCAAAGTGGGCGTCAGAGGATATAGATGGTCGAAAGGTTGATGGGTGGGCATAGATGCATAACGAGTTATGTCAGAACTTGGAGAGGATTCTAGGGAAAGACAAAAGTGGTATTGGTGCGTGATGATTTTTGTTTGGGTTTTTTCTGTGGTATTTTTTGTTTTTGGGGCATTGGCCCTTTGTTGCTTTGTAATCCGTTGTTATGAGTTTTAATAAAGTTTTTACCCCTTTTTATTTAAAAAAACATAAAACATTACTCAAAAAGAAGAGGATGACATAATGTCCAAGTTATAAAACAAAATTGTAGCCTCTATAACCTATGGTGGCAATGACAATGAAAAATATGCCAAAATGTGTCTATTGTTGGTACATTCCAAACGTTGCTTCATTTTGTAGTTGTACTTTTATATGTGAGTTTGTATTCAGGGTAAACATAACACAAAACTACAATGCAGGGAAATGCATGCATGCATTAAAGAGACAAAAAAAGGAAAATACAACTACTCTCGCTAATTTCTTCTAGCAAAGATGCAACTTATGAATTGGATATCTGTTTAGAGCATTAGCAAGAGGTTGAACACTATATTTGGCAGATATATCAATTAATGAATGGGCCTTATTTCTAATATGTTATATGTTTTTCATCTTCCATGTCATACGCTATTAAAAAAAATGATTGTTTTTTACACTTAAAAAATTAATATACTCTCATACGATGATCAAATTTATCCTATTCACAATTTCCATTTCATTAAAAAAACAAAAATAAGAATATAATGATTCACACTTAGATTTAAACAATTAAGAAACGATTCATAAATGACATGTACGACTACGTAGAAATGAAAAATAGTATTTGACTTGGTAAATGCATCATAAGTTGTGATGTCAAGAGTGCAAAAAATATTAGTGGAAGCAAGTAAATTTGTAGAGTAAACCAATAATTTTGGACGACGTGGAATGAATGTTGCTTACACGTCACTTTTAAAATGTCTCACTACTATTTTTTATTGCAATTTAATTTTTTAAAATAAAATTCCCATAAAAAAATGTTTGAAAATTTTAAGCCGCTATTTAATAGTAATAAAGATTGGAAATTTTAATGTGGGGGAGGGAAGATAGTCTTTAAGTATGTTTATGACGGCCTCCTTTAATTATAGGATATAAATAACAACTGCTGCCTTACCCATTCATTTTGGTGACTCCTTTCAATTTTCCAAACTTTCAAACATTTTATTTAAATTTTGCTCGAAAATCCAACATCAAATTGGCATATCTGTAAATTTTATGTATAAGAAATATATTATAAAATACATTTATTTATGCATATATCATATATACATAGAAACCCTTGCTTTCCCTACCCATGCCCATGACAAGGAGCATCATCTATTAAGGTCTACGTAATTTTATATCAAAGTCAAAATTGCACGAGCTTAGAGTTAAAATATTTCTTTGATTTTGACCTATTCTTATGAGGACACTTGAGAATATTTAAACTAGGGTTTTCAAACTAGTTAATAAATTCATATTCATGTAGATTTTATGCTAAATTTTTAAGAAATATAGTTTGCAAGCATAGGTATGGTGTTGCTTAATTTGGGAAAAATGACATTTAGATAAAAGAAATTTGGGGTTAGGTTAGTTGTATGTTGTCTAAAGTTTCTTTCGCTGTTAAGAATTATAGTAACATTTTGGAGTGCACTGTATAACAAATAATTGTGATAAAAAAAATCATGATAGATAGGGTAGCAGTATAATGTGGAGGACTTATATTGGAGATTATATGGTTTTTCAGCGAGTTTCAAATGGTCACAATATGCAACCAAACATTCTGGTTAGGGATGATTGTGTCTATTAACATGATGAGCAATTGACACTTTTGGTGACATGGCCAAATTTTGTGTGCATTGAAAACTTAGATGTGACACTCTCCCAGTGCCAAATTAATGGCAAATAAAATTGAATTTCAAAGTAGTTAGTTAAATCCATCATAAAATTTTGGCCAAGTTTTAGTTCTTGCATCAGATTGGATAATTAAGTTTTCTACATTTTTCTTAATTGAAATTGACCTATTTTTCTCAAAAAAAAAGTCATGGCATGTCACCCCAGCGAATAGAAATCAAAGTAAATAACAATTTTTGAATTTTCTATTTTTGAAATTACTTTTATCACTTGAAAAACAAAGTTGGATGTGCACATTTTCCAATACAAAACTAATTGCAAAATTGATTCCAATATTGCATAAACTAATTGCAAAATTGATTCCAATATTACCTATGCAGCGTGTACTAATAAAGTCTATGCAAGGCTCCATGAGGAACCACATGTTGTTACTTCTACTTTTGTTTGTTACAATATTTGGGGATGGCATGGTAAATATTATACTGATGCATGATGATTATGAGGGATATATGAAAAATTATTTTTATGGGAATTGTTTTGAGAAGGAGCTTAATAAGTGGGTAGGGGTTATGGAGGAAGAGAATTTGGGTAACCATAGAACCGTAGGGTTATGCTTGGGCATGTGAGAGCTTATTTGGAGTGACCAGAATGAGAACAATGTGAGGGTTTTGTGCAAGAATATGAGCCGTTGGGTCATTGTGATGAACTTGCTCCCTTAGGGTTCAAAAAAAAATAGCTCAATTATCTTGTTTAGTAAGAGCTTTGATATCTTCTCATAATCCACGAGATTAAAAATAGGATTTCTGGGTTCTAAACTATGTTGTTTAGATTTATGGAAAAGATCAATCTCAGGGCATGTTGAGTTTGAAAATTGTTGACAAGTAATTCAAAGTCCAAGCTTAAATATCCATGCCAAATCGATTAGACAATACTCCTTTCTTTGTTCATTTCTTATCTGAGGTTGAATTTATTTGTATTCAAAAATTAACTTGTTAAAATAATATCCGTCAGAGTTTTTTCTTCCACACAGTAATTTTTTTTTAATTTGTATTATGTCAGTGATAAAAAGTGAATACACTCACAAACATTACAACCTCTTAAACCTTTACGTGTCATTATAGAAGTGTCTCCCAAAATAATTATATATATATTAAATTATAAAAATACTATTATATTAATATAACATTATAATATATATTTATATTAATTAATTATATATAATATATCAATAATAATCATATATATTACTGTATATATAGTAAAAGTAATTTATATATTACAATAATATATTTAGCTACAAATATATGATATAATTATATATAATATAGTGAATACAACAATATTATATTTTCGGTGGCTTTGATGTTTGTTTTCTTTTTGGACCATTTTTTCTAGAGCCTTTCAAAACTTAGAAACTTTTATCCACACACACACACACACACACACACACACACACACACACATATATATACACATACATATATATATATATATATATATATATATATACATACATACATATATATATATATATATATATATACATACATATATATATACATACATATATATATATATATATATATATATATACATATATATACATACATATATACACATACATATATACACATACATATATATATACATACATATATATATATATATATACATATACATATACATATATAAATAATTAATATTAAAAAATACAAATTTTAAAACTTTAATATCTTGTCCTCATGTTAGTGACAATGGAGAGTTTATTTTAGTTTCACATCTAATCTGAGGACCTGTCATAGTAAAATCAATTATCATGACATCATTACTGACCCATGACAATATAAAAGAATGAGTCAAAGATCTTGCCACCCTACAAGTTGCATACCCCTTGATAATGGATGTAGGTCATATAAATCTATTGGTTACCTTTAATCCAGGTCTAGTGTGCAGTATGTGCCCTCTAGTGTACAATATCACTCGAAATACCTTGTCACTACAACTTACCATTATCACCCAACTCACCTTACAATATTTCATCACTTGCATGTTTTGTATGGCCTTGATCTTCCCCACTACTTCGGTATTGTTCAAGCTCATCGTGGAATGGAATGCCTACTCCCCACATAGTGCATTGCCTTGTCATATGAAGAAACATGCATGAATTATAGTAACATTTTGGAGTGCAGTGTATAATAGATAATTGTGATAAAAAAAATCATGATAAACAGGGTAGCAATGTAATGTGGAGGACTTACATTGGAGCCCATATAGTCTTTTAGCAGGTTTCATATGGCCATGATATGCAACCAAACATTCTGGGTAGGAATGATGGTGTCTACTAGCATGGTGAGCAATTGATGCTTTTGGTGACATGGCCAAATTTCCCTTGCATTGAAAACCCAAATGTGACACTCTCCCAATGCCAAACTAGTTGCAGATAAAATTGAATTTCAAAGTAGTCAGTTAAATACATCGTAAAACTTTGACCATGTTTTAATTATTGTATCTGATTGGACAATGTAAGTTTCTACATTTTTATTAATTGAAATTCACCTATTTTCCCAAGGAAAATAATCGTGTCATGTCACACTAGCCAATAGAAATCAAGGTAAATAACAATTTTTGAATTTTTTATTTTTGAAATTACTTTTATCACTTGAAAAACATTAGAAAGTTGAGTGTGCATGTTTGCCAATATAGAACTAATTGTAAAATTGATTTCAATATTATTTGCGCAATAGGTACTAATAAAGTATGCACAAGGTTCCATGAGGAACCACCTATTTCTGCTTTTACTAGTTATGGTATTTGGGGATGGCATGTTAATATTATATTGATGCATGATTATTATGAGGGATATACAAAAAATTATTTATATGGGAATTGTTTTGAGAAGGAGCTTAATAAGTGGTAGGGGCTCTGGAGGAAGAGGATTTCGCTGACCATGGAATTACAGGCTTGTGCTTGGGAGTGTCAGATCTTATTTGGAGTGATCAGGATGAGAACAATGCGAGGATTTTGTGCAAGAATATAAACATCAAGCCATTGACGTAAACTTTCTCCCTTAGGCTTCAAGAAAAAAATTAGCTCAATTCTCTTGTTTAGTAAGAGCTTTGATATTTTATCACAATCCATGAGATTGAAAATAGGATTTTTGGGTTGAAAGTGTGTGCAAAACATTAAACTATGTTGTTTAGGTTTATGGAAAAGATCAATATGAAGGCATGCTGAGTTTGGAAATTGTTGGCAAGTAATTGAAAGTCCAAGTATAAATATCCATGCCAAATCAATTAGACAATACTCCTTTCTTTGTTCATTTCTTGTCTGAGGTTGAATTTATTTGTATTCAAAAGTGGACATGTTAAAATAAATTTGTTAGGGTTTTTTCCCCACACACAATAATTATTTTTTAAATTTTTATTATGTCAACGATTAAAAGTGAACACACTCACAAACATTACAGCCTTCCAGACCTTTGGATGTCACAATAGGAATATCTCACACATAATTACATATATATAATAAATTATAAAAATACTATTATATTAATATAACATAATAATATAAATTAATTATATTTAATATATTAATAATAATACTTATTACTTTATATATAATAAAAGTAATTTATATATTAAAATAAGATTTATATTTTTTTTAAATTATTATTAATAAAAAGGGTAAAAATATATTAATAAAAGAACAAGAGCCTTACAAGAAGAACGGGGGACCGAAACCCCCAAAGGAAAACAACAAGTGCAAAAAAACTAGGGACAAACCTACCTATATGTTGATATGAGCCTTCTTATCTTCCTCCAAAATACGCTCTAGATTAAAGCGAAGCTCTGGGGAGAGAGACTCCCAATCCTCAGAATTAACACCATCTAAATGCTCGGACGCCCATTTTGCCAAACAATCCGCTGCTCTATTCCATTCACAGGGAATATGAACAAACCTAATTGTATCCATGAGCGAGCTAATCCTCAAAATCTGCTGCACAATCCCAGCCAATTGCCAATTGACATCCAGCACTTTCCTCTTAACAAGCAGGGTGATCGCAACTTGAGAATCTGATTCGCAAATGATCCTACGCCAACCCAACACCTGAGCCTTCTCAAGAGCATAGAGATAGTCTGGCCTTCCATCATGTTCTTGGTTTGCATCCCCTCATGGATCGCAAAGAGAAAAATCACCGTACCTTCAAAGTCTCTACCTATCCCACTAGTGCAAGGCTGGGATTGCCCCTGGAAGAGTCATCCATATTGATCTTGAGAAACCCATTGGGAGGGTACTGCCACTGATCGTCCCTATGAATCTTCTCTTTGCCCTATGACCTCTCTTGACACAAGTCAAATTACCTGTAAATCACTGGATTCCTAGGCGCGCCACCACCTCAACGTCTTGTTTGGATAAAGGGAGACAAACGTCACTCTTGGCCTGCACAATCTCCTAAATCATCCCTACGACTTTTTGCCATACTTGTTGCACCATAATCCTCTCATTCTAGAATATCTGCCTATTTCTCTCCAACCAGAGCTGCCACAGCAAAAAGATGGGCCCCCCTAACCAAACATTCTATAGAAAAGATGTCCTTGAGGGGGTTCTCCCACGCCACTCCAAAAATCGACCAAGGATGAAACATGGAGACAGGGGCGCTACCATACATCCCACCAATAATGCTAGAGTTGCAAAGCAAAGGAGCAATGAAAAAATAGGTGAGCAGAATCCTCCTCAGCTACTCCGCACATAACACAAACGGACAGGCCTTGGAAGCCTCTTTTCCAGAGATTGTCCCAGGTCAAGCACCTGTTCCAAGACAACAACCAAACAAAGCAGTTGCATTTTGGCCATGAGAATTCATTCCAGACCTGTCTCCACCATTGCACTTCTCCCCTACCCAATCTCTGAGATAATAAAGCCTGATATCCAGAAGCAACTATGTAATTTCCTTTAGGATTGGGAGACCAAGCAAGCTCATCTTCCTCCTGAAGGGAGCTACATTGACATCTGCAAAGGAGGTTCAGTAGCTCATCATGCTCCTCCTGTGTTCCAACAATCGGCCAAACCTCAGGCGCTTTCCATTTTGCCACCTCCAACTATCTGCAGGAAATGTATGATTTAAAGTCACTCACCCGAGACCAACCATCATCAAGGAATCTATGGCAAAGGTTCGATAGATTAGGGAACTGAGAAATAATGGGAGGGTTACCATCCCAAGAATCAGTCCAAAAGAGAGCCTTGGATCCCCGCTTACAAATCCAGAATAAGCCTTCCTTAATAAGAGCAGCCCCTTTTTTGAGAGTCCTCCATATCATTAAGCCTTTCCCAATGAGTGGATAACGAGGAATATCACTCTGAGTGGCCCCCGAATAGTACTTTTGAGAGAGAATTCTGGGCCAGGCCTTGTCTTGTTCATTGCACTAGTGCCAATAAAGCTTAGCCGCCAAAGCAACTCCATTTAAGTCTGTCTACCTTAGGCCAAGCCCCCCATGTTGTTTGGGGCTACAGACCATCTCCCATATAACTAAGCTCCATTTTGAGGTCATCAAAGTACCAGCCCATAAAAATTGCCTAGTAACCGAGTCAAATTCCTTAACAATTCCCACCGGGGCAACCTGAAGCATACATTTGTAAATAGGCAAAGCCCGCACCACAGATTGAATAATTGAACATGGCCCACAAAAGAAAGCCACCTATGAGTCCAATGATTCACTTTCACCCAAAATTTATCCAAAATATTTTGCCAAGATTCTTTGTGTATACGGCCAGCTGTAATAGGAATACCCAGATAAATCATGGGGAGAGTCCCAATCTGGAAATGCATAGTCTAAGCAATTCACTGTTGTATGGGAGCCGGTGTATCAAAGAAGAAGATGGATGGCTTATCTTCATTGACCTTTTGCCCTGAGGCCATTAGATAAACATTCAACACCCTGCACAAATTGGCGGCTTCACTCATTGTGGCCATGCCCATCAGAACAGTGTCATCAGCAAATTACAAGTGAGACTGTGCCAACAGTTCACCCCCCATTGCCAGCCTTAAATATGCCCATCCTCTCTATTCCTTCTGATCATCCTCCCCAAGCCTTCAGCAAGAAGAAGAAAGAGATACAGAGACAAGGGAACTCCTTGTTGCAGCCTCCTAGAGGCACCAAATAACTCCATATGTTCCCCATTGATAAGCACCGAAAAGAAAACTGAGGAAATGCAACTCATGACCCATTGGGTCTATTCGTCTGCAAAACCAAAAGCTTTGAGAACCTTCCACAGGAATGACCATCTGACCCTATCGAAGGCCTTGGCCATATCCAGCGTAATAAACATTGCCTTATCCTTGGAGCTAGCCATGGAGTGAATGGACTCAACCGCTATGACAATACCATCAAGAATTTGCCTGTCTTCCACAAAACCACTCTATTCTTCAGAAATCACATCACTGAGCCCAATTTTTAACCTTTCTACAATGATTTTAGATATGATTTTATAAACAACATTACAAAGAGATATAGGGCGAAACTGACATAGCCTATCAGCTCCTTCGCATTTCGGTATGAGGGTGAGATAAGTCGCATTTGAAGCCTTAAGCATTTGCTTATTCTACTGAGATTCTTGAACAATAGCTAAAAGATCCAATTTGATAATATCCCAGAATTCTTGATAAAATTTAGCTGAGAAGCTGTCAAGACCAGCCAATTTCCCCTTTTTCATCTGGGAAATAGTCACCTCAAGCTCCCCAAGTGTGATATCCTTCATTAAATTCTCATTCATTTCACACGTCACCAAGGGCAGAATGCAATAGAGAACCTGTGCTTCTTCTGTTAATTCCTCATTCGCATCTTCCCTAAAAAGAGTAAAGAAATACTGCACCACCTCCTCTGACATTGCAGGAAAGGAATTAAGCTGATCACCTCTTTCATTGACCAGGATCGAGATAGAGTTGTCGTGCCTCCTGGATTTGGACGATTGAAAGAAAAAAGAAGTATTTTTGTCACCTTTTTGGAGCCATTCTATTTGAGCTTTCTGCTTCCAAAACACTTCCTCCCGTAGCTTGCATTCCTCCAGGTCTTTCACAGCCTGAGCTTCATCTTGAAATAAGATTTTAGTCAATCCTTCCTCCCTAATTTTTCTCATGATACCATCAAGCTTAGCCTACGCATCAGCCTTAGCGTGAAAAATATTCCCAAAGCTTTGATGATTCCACTGTTTAAGCTTATACTTCACAAACTGTAGTGATTTAGCAAAAATATACATCGTCGTACCATGCACAGGCCTGCCCCACCTCCACCAGTTGGCCACACATTTGAACAATGACTGATCTCACAGCCACATGAGTTGGAATCTGAAGGAAGGAGAGCAAGGCTGGTACTTTGAAACATTGTTCAACTTAATAGGCCAATGATCTGATCCTATCCAGTCTAAAATTTTAGACCCTGTAGACCACATACCCCTGACCCAATAGCCAAAAACCAAAAAATGATCCAGTCTCTCAGCAATGAAATGTTGGCCAGTCCTTCAATTGTTTCGAGTAAACTATATGTTGTTGGGCCGAATGTCGACTAAATTCAAAACTTCAATGTAATTTCGCATAAGCAAAGCAGAGGGGTCAAGCTTTGTCATACCACCACATTTTTTAGTCAAATCCAAAATAGCGTTAAAATCTCCAGCCATAATCCAAGGTTGGAGGGGAGCCAAGCTGCAGACAAAACTAATGTGGCCCCATAGGGATTGTTTACCCCGCCATTCAGTAGGGGCATAGACTTTGGATAGAAGAATGACTTCCCCCGTCTCAAAGATGGAAGCCATCATAGTCAAGGAAAACTTAGAGGACAACCATCCTATGAGGCCAATCTTGCAGGGGTTCCAAAGGCAAGCTAATCCTCCTGAAGACCCAGTAGCCCCAATGCATTGATAGTCCCCTTGTCTCCACAACTTAGGTGATAATCTGGACATAGCATCTACTAAAAGCTTAGTCTCCTATCAAAAAAGGACATCAGGTCTTTGACTTCTAATCAAGTTATGAACATCATTTTGTCTAGGCCTGTTGTTCAAACCCTTTACATTCCAAGATAGTACAATCATTTCAAAGGATTTAGAAAGTGAGCATCCAGAGTCTTCACTGACCCCGACTCCACCAAAGTCTCTCCCATTAGTTTCATTTTTTCCAGGTCTTTTTTCCTGCCAAGCTTGACTGATTTCTCCCCCACCCTTCTTAAGGTCTTTTTGCAAAAGTCCCAAGTGAGGAGAAGATTTACTACTCCTTGTTACTCCTAATGCTTCAAATTTCATTGTTAAAGATAAATTCCCATATTCTTTAGAAGGAACAGCTGAGGAAGTCAAAACATCCGATATCAACATCTGCTGGTTCATATCCATGTGCCCATCCCCAACAACCTGTGATTCAATTAAATCAACTGAAACATTATTCTCCTGGGCTGGGCCCTCAATTTGCTAATCCAAAATCATCAATCCTGGGTTCACCTCTTGTTGGTTAAGGTCATCTAGAATTTCAAATCTGTTAAGCGAGTCATCTGCATGTCTTCCCTTCAAAGACCATTTGTGACCCCTGCTTCTATATCTCCCTTTAACTGAGATAAAACCATCAATTTCTGGCACCTCACCTGGAATCGGGCCCTTCCCTTTGTCAGTTCTAGGCAGATTACGAGTAGGTTGAGCAAGCTGAGATTTAAAGGTTTTAGATTTGGGACACCATCATTGCAAGTGACCATAAGCATGGCAAAGACGACAGCAAAAGGGAAGAGTTTCATAATCAAATTATTGTACCCAGGAAAAGAGTCCCACACTCATTTCAACAGCATCAGGTATTGGCTTACCAAGATCAATTTCAACACAAATGCGGGCATAAGTCATTACCTTTTTCCCAATGATTGACATTAATGAACCAACTGACCTTCCCAGGAGGGACGCAAGCAATTGCAGGGTATCTTCACGACAGCATTTCATCGAAAAGCAAGGCAGCCGCACCCACACCGGAACACGGTTTGGCAATTCCTCTGAAGGTATAAAATTAGCATGCCACGGCTTGATAAATAGCCCCACTTGATTGTGAAAGTATGGACCTCCCGTAAAGACTCTACTACAGTTAGTCAAGCAAGTAAAATTGACCATAAAATAACTATTGGCTAACATTGTGATATCCATTTCTCCTTTCGGAGCCCATGTCCTCTGAGCCCACACTTCCAAGAACTGGAACAAAGTCCTAAGCCCCAAAAACTTGCAATACAGAGAATGATTTGTATAATATTTGATATCCTCAGCAATCATGTCCATAGGTATGACCAATTTAGGCCTCTCCTTGCATCTTTCCAGGCATCCATTGACTTTGGAAAGTCTCATGCCAGTTGGCTCTTTAGCATCACTTGGACTTGGAAACAGTGGGGGGAAAACCATTCCAGCACTCCTCAGGCTCTGGGCTGACTGCTACACTCCCTGGGCTGATAGCTGCACTCCCAACACTGCCCTATAGCTGCAACCTACGCTCTCCCCCTTCGCGCCCTCCTTCCCCCATGTGCCTTCCTTCTCTGTTTCCGCCATTTTCATCACAGTCCAAGATAACATAGATCAGAGCAACGAGGTCACCATCCAAAGTAAACCCTCTCTTTTGAAGGTTATCCTGAGTAAAATAAGATTTATAGTTATAAATATATAATATAATGATATATATAGTATAGTATGTATAATTATAATATATTTCTGTTGGTTTTGGAGTTTGTTTTCGTTTTCGACTTATTTTGTACAAGATTTCAGGACCTTTCAAAACATGAAATTTGTATGCTTATTTTATACATACATATATACATAATTAGCACTAAAAATATAAATTTGGAAACTTTAATATCTTGTCCCCATGTTAGTGGCAATGGAGTGTTGATTCTAGTTGCATATCAAATCTGGGGCCATGTCATAGTAAAATCAATTATCATGACATTCTCATCGACCCGTGACAATATAAAATAACGAGTCAAAGATCTTGCCACCATACAAGTTGCATACCCCTTGGCAATGGGTGAATGTTATATAAATCCATTGGTTACCTTTAATACAGGTCTAGTGTACAATATGTGCCTTTTAGTGTACATTATCTAATGAACATAAAAACTATCAAGAACAAGAAAATTACCAATAGACCAAGATCTTGAAACAATACTCAGAATTGATTAGTATTGATTACTTGAAATAATTATAAACCCAAACCATGCTTAAATAAGCCTCAACTCAGAATTTAGAGTTGACATGTAAAAATTCAAAAAATCTAAAATCTAAAAAAACATCTATTTTTAGCAGCTGCTATATATAGTAAGTTTCATATGCAAGTGCATGCAACTCTAAAAATTTCTTGAAATAACCTAAATACTAAAATTAGCCTATAGAACAAAATTCAACTGAAGTTGACTTTCGGTTCTAAAAATATACAATTTCTAAAAATAGAAGATTCTCAAAAAAATTATTAAACATTAATTTTTAACCCTCAAATGATCATGTTTAGCCTCCAAAAAATATCAAAATCAAATATAAACGGATAGAGTGGCTTAGGGTAGAATCAAACTTTTCGATACGATCGTTTTGGTACATAGAATACCTTGTCACAACCCCTAGCCTATAGAATGAAATTCAACTGAAGTTGACTTTCAGTTCTAAAAATAGAAAATTCTTGAAAAAATCATTAAACGTTAATTTTAAACCCTCAGATGATCATGTTTGGCCTCCAAAAAATATCAAATTAAATCTAAGCAGATAGAGCGGCTTAGAGTAGAATCAAACTTTTTGATACAATCGTTTTGGCACATGGAACACCTTGTCACTACCCTCACCATCATCACCCAACTCACCTTATAATATTTCATTACTTGCATGTTTTGTATGGCCTTACCCTTCCCCACTAATTTGTTATTTTTCAAGCTCATCGTGGAATGGTATGCCTCCTCCCTACATAGTGCATTTCCATGTCATATGAAGAAACACACAACCTCATTTTCCACTATCACATCCACCAAAAATATAATAGTATTGTTGTTTAACCCTTCATGCACAAAAAATGAGACAAGGTTGGTAATCATGGGCTTCAAGTGAGATACAACTACGGATTTACACTCCTTCACTTTACCAAAATAGACATTTACATCCCTTTCGACGTAACTTTCAACTTTGGGACAACTATAGGCTTAATCTTTTGATATTGGACCTACGAACATGAGTCAAACTTAATCCCTCGTTTATAGTCAAATTATGAATGTGCTTCTTAATCTCAACAACATCTCTCAATCAACGTTCTTGATAATAATTTTCCACAATAGTTACCTTAACTGAAGTTGTAAGAGTGTTTTGCCAACATGTATTTATTCTTTCTCTTCAGAGGGATATGGACATGTTCTTCAATCCAAGGTTTGATGTAACTATTTATTTAGTCAATCTAACATCTTTATAATAAAAACCTTTCAATTTGATTGGACATATGACAAGTTATTTCTCATCACATATAAAACATTTTTTTCTATTGTTTAATATATAAACGTGTTCTTCAATCATGTTTTTTAATCTAAAATTTGATATAACTAACTTTTTAATCAATCTGACATCTTTATAATAAAAATGAACATTTCAATTTGATTGACCATATGACAAGTTATTTCTCATCACATATAAGATATTTTCCGTTATTTAATATATTTGACATGTACTTCCAACATACTTTTGCACGCAATGAGCAATTGATACTACATTTTCCCCTCAACATCCCATCATTGCGAGAATACCTTATAACCAACTTTGACTATTTTATATATATATATATATATATATATATATATATATATATATATAAGCAAGCATAGAACTTTATAGTTGTCTCTTTGACTATTTTATTATTTGAATATGCTCACGCGAGAGTGTAAATTTTGAATCAAGCATTATATGATAGTTATTTAATTAAATTATCATAAATAATTATTTTCTCTACATTTAAAGTTGCAATTGATGTCTTGGCAACCATCGTATAATTATAAATATTTATGAAATAATATAATTACAAAACTATGACATTTAAATTTTGATGAACTTAACTTCATCTAATTCACCAAATTTTAAAATGTAAATATTTCATATGATTATGCATCTGAATTTCTCAATTTCACATACAAAATGAAATTGGTACATACGATCAATAATATAAATAATGAAGATATATATACCTTTGTCATTCAAAATTTTGCATTGCAAGACTAAGTTTTATATCAATAATAGGTGGGATTGTAAGTTTGGTACCTATGTCATTTTGAGGGTCGGTGAAGGTAGCCAAGGATATAATGGAGTTTTGGGTAAGTTATGTTTGCTAATTCCACTTAGAAGATATCGAGTGCATTTATTAGCCTCATATTATTTAGCTGATGTTTGGAATATTTATTAAGTGGATGTTTGGAATATTTAATCGTTCTGCCAATTTGAAAGACATAAGGATAACAAACATTGAATGTGGAAACCTTTTGAGGTTTGTGTTATTATGGCAGTTATTAGTCCCGAAGGCATCTAATAGCTTTCATTTACAATTAATTAAGGACTAGTCCTTTCTATCTCAATTAATTAGAATCTATTTTGTGTGCTGAGAATTATATAATATTTTTACCTAGTTTAATTATAATATCTTTAACTGCTACTATATTTTTTATGTTCTAATTGGTCAGTAAGAATTCATGTTATTTTTGGCTTTTTCAAAATCAAGACAGTTATAATTATCGCAACAATTCAGATCATAATTATTATACTATAGTGTTAGCCAGTTATTCAATAGATACGCATTTTTACTGTCAAAATAGCGTTATTATGCATTTTTTGAGAGGCACAAATTTTTTTAAATGATATTTTTTTATAACATGGGAAATGCCCCCAGTTGTTTTCCACTTTCCCCCATGGCATTTCGGTGCATTCCTTATGACAGTAACACGAAGTTAGTGCAAGGCTCAATCTTGGCAGCGTACAAACATTTCCACATCACCATTAAAGCATTCAAATATTCATAGCAACATTTTCTTGTTCATGGCAGCATTTTCCTATTCAAGTAAGGCCTCTAGTTCTAGATTATGCTACACCATTTGAGCTTCATCTCGTGACCATGACTTTCACCATTGGTGTCACCCTTTGTCTATGGTCTTGATCACGACCTCTTCATTGCCATTACAATGTGTTGGGTTCTTTTAGTTAGTTACAAATTTGGTGCTGAAGTTTCTCCTAACAAGCTAGTGTGTTGACCCTAGCGCGTGAGAGTTAAGTCTCGCATGCTCACTTGAAGCATGCAGTGAAAGACAAATTCTTAAAGGCTTTGTAACAAAATAATGTATGTTTGTTCATCATTTGTAATACAACTCTTAAAGGATTATTCAATACCATAAATATACTACTATTATCCTTCTTGTCTCAAATGTAACTACTACTATTACTAAGATCATCATTATTATCTAACAGTAGTGACAAAAGAAAAAAATACCAATAATATAGAGATAACCCATATCCATCTTCTAACACTTAGAATATTTCATCACTCATAACACAATTTGGCAAAAACTAATCTCTCATTAGTTGCTTATTAAATTACAAGGCAAAACTCTATTATCTACTCTCTAAAAGACCATTCATGCAAATGATTACAACATGGGTATTTATACTTGTTTATCCCTAACCAAATGTCAAAAATATAAATGTCATGAATAGATGGCACACATACTCCCAACAAACTGAGATTCGTGGCTCTTATAATAAGTTTCCCTATAGACTCAGGTCCCTACACCCCTAGATTCTCACTCTATGCTATATTCTGGTGGCCATGTATTTCATTCCTCATAGGTTGGTACAAAACCTATGATCAATAAGGTATAAGTGTCCCATTTGAATTGTTCTTCTAACTACTCTGGCATCCCTCGCACTCTACTTCATATGTGCTTCGCTTCCCATGCACTCCCCTAGTCTTTCATTTTTGTTATGAGTCCTTTGTTCTCATTTCCCTCGTGACTTGTTCTCTTTTGATTGGGTCCTCTCGCACTGACTCTCTTGTGCCATTGTCTTTCCATGCCTATTAAGTTTCATGCCATGACACTTCTGCACCTGTCAGCTACGTGTCATGGTCCTCCCACGCCATGGTCCTTCTACACCGTGCTGGACTTGCATCAAAATGGACAATGATCCTTCCATGTTGTGCACCAAAATGGAACAATACTTAGTCAAAATTTAGGGGCCAACGTAACCCCACACTAGGTCCTTAATCTGTTTTAGACTAAGTCGTACTAGCATCTTCCAAAAAAATTGGCACCTTTTGTTCTATTTCTTTTTTTAGATTATCCCAATGGGATAATGATTTGAGGACCTTCACAATTATTCTCTCAACACCGTGTTTTGATTCTTTTAGCTCCTCTAGTTGGGTTGGAGTATCAATGTTCTTCACCTATTCATCCAAATTTGTGCTAGCATCCTTCTGAATGTCTTCTAATGCAGATACCTCCTTATCAACCTATCCTCAGAGTGTCATAAAACTTGTGTTTAGTTGTTGATGATGGTTATTAATGGCATCCTCCATCATTTTAGTGTCCCTAAACACCTTCACGTGCTCAACACAGTCTTTTATTAGTAGTGAAACATAAACTACTTGCTGTCTCAATACTTCTTCAACTTGGAACTTAGCCTCCAAGACTTTATTTGGGTGTGTGAGCCATGCAAAAAAAAATTGTAAATTGGGGATAACTTCCCCAACTCTCTCCAAGGTGCACTTGAAAATATCAACTATCATGATGAACTATTCAATCATTTCTCTTCCCTCATCTCTTAGCGCGAGGTACTCCTTATGTTTCTTGAACAATAATTTAACTAAGGTCTCTAATTTTTTGATGGCATCCCTGTCTAGTGGTACGCCATCTGCAAGTGCCAGATCTTCTTTCAAAATTGTTTTAAAAAGGGTTAAAAAACTTTAGCCTTGATGGCTTCTTCGATTTGTATCTTTAAGGAGGCCACTTCCTCGATGAGTGCTTAATTTTCTACAAGTGCTTTATTATACATATCAACTACCCTACCATGTTTTTTCTCTATTGTGCATGCATCAAAATCTAATAAAATGTTCTGGCACATTATTTCCATGCCGAGTTTCAAAAATGTTGCACTTGTCATTAGTGGGGTGAGCCTCTGTGGATCAATCCCCATTAGGTTTGGTAGTCCTGGAGCATCTAGGCCAGAAAAGATACAATCTAGTGGGATGTCAAACTGGGGCTCCTCACTGTACATTTCTAAAAGGAAGGACACTTTCTTCCTAGTGTCTAGAGTCACATCCTTGGGGTGGAAGTGCAACCAAAGATATAGGTCCTTAACTTCTTGAAAACCATAATTAATACCTACACACATGAAATATTGAAATAATCAAATGCAAAAGCAAAGGAAAAACTGGGTTGTGGGATGTTACAATCGCATAGATAAAAACCCATGTTGTCTTGACCATTACCTACATTAACCCCAATGATAGGGGTCTCATATCTCATATATTTATCGCTTAGGTAATGTGCATCATCAAATCGCACAATATGCTTGGATGAATTTCACCTAGGCCCTACTTTGATCAAGCATGTAAATGTCTAGATATGAATGTTGAGTAGTATGCAGAGTATTTTTGTTATACTATTGATTAATTTTATGTAATAAGTGCCAAAATAGTAAGTGTTATATGTAAAATGCCTTGTGAGGATCTTTATACAGGAGGATCTTTGATATGAATATAATACCTTATTTTCTAGCTGACATGTTAATGAAAAAGATATAAAAAATATAAGAGAAGGGTCACAGAGGGGTCAAAACTCAAACATAGGTGAAAGGGCAAATAAGACACTTAAGGCAAAAGTGGACAATAGCACCATGTGGCACTAATATCCTCAAAATAGTGCTAATGTCCAAGGGCCCATAATAGATAAAAAATCAAGTATGATAGGGTAGGAGGCACTGGGACTAGGAAAAGGTACTAGTGACTATTGGGGGTGTCAAAATAGTGAGAAAAAGAAGAAAGATCAAAAGAATCAAGGTGACCATGTGAACAAGGCAACCTGTTTAACCATGATATCTATCAAAAAAATATTAATAAATAAAAAGAAATAACCACTATAATAATAGGAATATAATCTTTAATTATTTATCAATATAATTATTTTTAAAAAAATTAAATAATTTTATAACTTAAAATATTAGTATCATTTTAAAAATAATTTTATAACTCAAAATATTAGTTTAAATCCACTAAAATTATATTTTTTATAATTATATTTTTTATTGGTTTTATAGTCATTTGCTATATCAATACTATTTAAGAAAATATTTGTGACCTAAAATTGGCACTCACAATCAACTTGATTGTTTTGAACAATGTATACTTGGGGGAATAAATCGAACAGTGGAAGTGTATTGGTATATACTTGAGGAAATAAATCGAACAGTGGAAGTGCATTAAATTTACCTTTAAAATAAATTAAAAAAATAGAGATATTTTTAAGTTATTATAACAAGATCTGTGACGTGACTTTAGTACCTACTACTAGGTTTAATTTTAGAATTTGAAGAAAATTATTTAATGTGGAGAATATTCCCTAGAATTTTATAGGAATTTCTTGTGGCGCAGAAATAGAGGTAATTATTATTTGAAACAAAGTCATTAGTTTTTAATTTCTAATTATTATTTTTTTAAACATAAAACACTATTCAAAAAGAAGAGGATGACATAGTCTCCAAGTTATGAAACAAAATTGTATCGTCTATAATCTATGGTGGCAATAACAATGAAAAATCTACCAAAATGCGTCTATTATAGGTACATTCCAAATGTTGCTTCATTTTGTAGTTGTACTTTCATATATGATTCTGTATCCAGGTTGAACACAACACAAAACTACGATGCAGGAAAATACATGCATGCATTAAAGAGACACAAGAAAAGGAAAATACAATTACTCTTGCTAATTTATTCTAACAAAGATGCAACTTATGAATTGGATACTTATTTAGAGCTTTAGCAAGAGGTTGAAGACCATGTTTGACAGATAGATCAATTAATGAATAGACCTTATTTATAATATATTATGAATGAACATTTTATTTAAATTTTACTTAGAAATACAACATCAAATTGATATTATTTGTAAATTTTATATTATAAGAAATAGAATATAAAGTGCATTTATTTAGGGATGCGACTAACCAGTCCAAGTAGTAATGAAGTGTATTACTATATGCCACATCGTATATACATAGAAACTACTACTTTCCCTACCCTAGTCTAAGGACAAGGAACATCCTCTACTAAGGTCTGCATAATTTTAAACCAAATCAAAATTACACGAGCTTAGAGTTAAATATTTCTTTAATTTTGACCTAGTGGGGTGTATGCTCAAATACAAACCCATGCTGATGAGGACAGTTAAAAATATTTAAACTAGGGTTTTCAAACTAGGTAAGAAATTCAAATTCACGTTGACTTTATGTTATAAACTTTTAGAAAATATAGTTTGCAAGCATAGGTATGGTGCTGCTTAATTTGGGGGAAATGCCATTTAGATAAAAGAAATTTAGTGTTAGGTTAATTGTTGTATGTTGTCTAAAGCTTCCTTCATTGTTATGTATTATAGTGACATTTTGGAGTGGAGTGTATGATAGATAATTGTGATATAAAAAAAACTATGATAGATAGGGTAACAATAGAATGTGGAAAACTTATATTGGATCTTATAAGGTCTTTTAGCGGGTTTCAGATGGTCACGATATGCAACCAAATATTATGGTTAGAAATGATGGTGTCTACCAACATGGTGAGCAATTGATGCTTTTAGTGATGTGGCCAAATTTCTTATGCATTGAAAACCCAAATGTGATACTCCCAACACCAAACTAGTGGTAGACAAAACTAAATTTCAGAGTAGTTAGTTAAATCCATCATAAAATTTTGGTCAAGTTTTAATTCTTACATTCAATTAGACAATGTAAGTTTTTTACATTTTTCTTAATTAAAATTTACCTATTTTCCGAACAAAAATAGTTATGTCATGTCACATCAATCAATAGAAACCAAGGTAAATAACAATTTTTTAATTTTCTATTTTTGAAATTACTTTTATCTCTTGAAAAACATTAGAATTTCAATATGCACATTTTGCAATGCAAAACTAATTGGAAAATCGATTCCAATATTACTTCCGCAATAGGTATTAATAAAGTTTATACAGGGCCCCATGAAGAACCACCTGTTGTTACTTTTTCTTTTGTTGGTTACTGTATTTGGGGATGGGATGGTGATATTATATTGATGCATGATGATTATGAGGGATATATGAAAAATTATTTTTATGGGAATTGTTTTGACAAGGAGCTTAATAAGTGGGTATGGGCTATGGAGGAAGAGGATTTGGGTGACCATGGAACCTCAAGTTTGTGCTTGGGTATGTAAGAGCTTATTTGGAGTGATCAAGATGAGAATAATGCAAGGATTTTGTGCAAGAATATAAGTGTCAAGTCATTGAGGTGAACTTTCTCCCTTAGGGTTTAAGAAAAAAATTAGCTCAATTATCTTGTTTAGTAAGAGCTTTGATATCTTCTCACAATCCATGAGATGAAAAGTAGGATTTATGGGTTGAAAGTGTGTGCAAAATATTAGACTATGTTGTTTAGGTTTATGGAAAAGATCAATCTGAGGGCATGTTGAGTTTGGAAATTCTTGGCAAGTAATTAAAAGTCCAAGCTTATATATTCACACCAAATAGATTAGACAATACTTCTTTCTTCGATCATTTATTATCTGAGGTTGAATTTATTTGTATTCAAAAGATAACCTATTAAAATAATATTTGTCAGGGTTTTTTTTCCCACATAGATTAAATCTTTTTTAATTTTTAAAAATTTTAGTATGTCAATGATTAGAAGTGAACACATTCACAAACATTACAACCTTCCAAACCTTTGAATGTCAGTATAGGAATGTCTCACAACATAATTACATATATATAATAAATTATAAAAAAAACTATTATATTGATATAACATAATAATATATATTTATATTAATTAATTATATATAATATATCAATAATAATAATATACGTTATTGTATATATAATAAAATTAATTTATATATAACAATAATATTTATAGTTAGTACATACAATTATAATATATTTGTGGTGGCTTTGTTTTTTCTTTTTTTTTGGGACATGTGTTAAGGTGTGGAGTCTAAAAGCTTCACCAAGGAGCGCATTACCAAAGTTGCAGGTTTACACAGTCACCGGCGTCGGTCAGGAGAGACCGACGTCGGTCCGGTGCAGTTGAAGAGACACCGGCGTCGACAGAGGATCAGCTGACGATGGTCATAGGCAAGCAGGCAGGAACCGGCGTCGGTTACCTGTGCGTCCAGAATGCTATTTTCGAGGACAGAACCGAGTGTTTGCATGATGAGTTTAAGTCTTAGTCTTAAGTTCGCGTTTCTATTATTAGTAAGATTGTTTTTTAGAGCCCTTATTCAAGAGGCTTAACTGTTGGTTGTAAGTGCATGCTCAAGTTTCCTAATTCTATATGTAGGAAAGATCTTCTTAGCTTATAGTAGTAGTAGAACATTTTGAATGTTTGAAGAACAGTACAAAGTTGTATCAATCCAGGTTGTTGGAGTTGATTGTACTTGAGAGAGAGAGCTCTTGAGGAATAGAGATCTAGAGAGAGATCTTGTGCATCTGAGAGAGGTGTGGAAGAAAGAAGTTTCTTCAATTATATTCCTTTTGTAAAGAGTTTAATACAAGTTTTCAAGGTGGTTTCTTGTATCTCTTGTTCTTTGCTATTTATCATTTTAGTTACTTATCTATCTGATTTAATTCCGCGTTTATTGCTTTCATAAGTGTAATCATATTGTTGGTTGATCCCCAACAACATGTTTTGTACAAGGCTCCAAGGCCTTTTAAAATTTGAAACTTCTACCCTTATTATTTATATATATATATATATATATATATATATATATATATATATATATATATATATATATATATATATATATATATAACCAAAGTTGCACAATAAAGAAAGCTGAATACAGAGAAAATAATTTGAACACAATAATATTCTATTACTTTAATTTTTAAACTCAACACTATATACAAGATATTACAACGTGATCTTAAGATTCCTATACGGTGATCTTAAGATTCCTATAAACTTTCAAAAAACAACCTCCAAACTATATAAAAACACCCTGTATATTATTGTTCTTATTCACAACAATAACAGACCACACAAAAACCTGTTAACGTAATAATATGTAACTAAGAATATTTATGTTATCATAGATTAATAATGTGAACATACCCTAACATTCACCCCCTTGTGAACATTATTAACCCCTAGTCTACACCTCCTTAATGTGAACATGGGGAAAACATCTATCCCATATCTGCACCTATACTCATGATTCGGTGATTTTCACATAACAATCACAAACCTTACTAATGGTTTTACATATGGCTTGCCAACAACCAACATGGCATGGTTTTCAAGTGGATAACCAACAATCATAAATAAATAGTTTTACAAGTGGCTTACCATAAACTACATCACAATGTGTAATACAGTTACTAGCTCTCTTCACTATTACATTTTTAGAGAAGTTAAATAGGAATTGTCAGTTCACTTATTACAAAGGTGAACAGGTATACAACATCCATTCTTATTCACACAACTGAAATCAAACACACAACAAAAAAGTAAATGTGTCACTAAAGTAGAAGTGGCCCCATTGCTAGTGGTTAATGAGAGGCTTATGAAACTTCCAACCTCTATTTCCTCCATCTCTAGTACATGAAGTTGCTTATTCAACTGATATATCAATGAAGCTTATGTTATTTTTTATGACAATAATCCCCCACATTTCAGATATCGCATACAAGCACTAATGCATATTTTTATATTTGAACACTTTTATCTTCTGAGACTTTTAACATATTTTTGACAATGAACCAAAATAATTTACAATAAACCTAACCAAAAAATGACTTTGACATTTTAACTCATTTTTTATTTTGACTCCTTGGTGACATATTACTTAATAAAACTATGATATTGACATACTTGACAAACATTATTTGAGTCAACTAAAATACTATTGAAGACACTATCTTGACTCAAATAGTAAATAGAAAGAGAATCTACACCATGACTACTTATACTCATAACAACAAACTTTGAAATACAAAGAATCATGACTTTTTCAAACACTTTGTTGTTGTATGCATTAAAAGTGCTCAAATTGACTATGCTTCTAACTTGAATCTCCACTCTCCAAACTCAATATATATCTAAGATCTACAAAAGAAGATAACAAAACAACAAAGCAAGAAACTATCCTAATTGCCTATAAAATCCATCTTCAAATTATGCAGAGATCTTCAGAGGGGCAATGACAAATACTTTTACTACCCTTGTAAACAAATCATTGATCCATCAGAGGAACCTACCGCTCTAATACCAGATATTGATAAAAACTAGAGTTGCATAACAGAGAAAGTCGAAAACAGAGAAAATAATTTTAACACAATAATATTCTATTACTAAAATTCTTCAACTCAACATTGCATATGAGATATTACAACACACTTATATAGCAAGTGCATGAGCTAAATGATAATATATATAATTAGCATTAAAAAATACAAATTTTGAAACCTTAATATCTTGTCCCTATGTTAGTGATAATAGAGTGTTTATTCTAGTTGCACAACGAATCTGGGGCCATGTCATAGTAAAATAAATTATAATGACATCTTCATCGACCAATGACAATATAAAAGAATGAGTCAAAGATCTTGCCACCCTACAAGTTGCATACCCCTTGGCAATGCGTACAGGTCATATAAATCCATTGGTTACGTTTAATCTGATTCTAGTATACAATATGTGTCCTCTAGTGTATAATATCACTTGAAATACTTGTCACTACCCCTTACCATCATCTCTCAACTCACCTTATAATATTTCAGCACTTGCATGTTTTGTATGGCCTTGTCCTTCCCCACTACTTTGGTATTGTTCAAGCTCATCATGGAATCGAATGCTTCCTCCCCACATAGTGCATTGCCATGTCATATGAAGAAATACAACCTCATTTTCCACTATCACATCCACCAAAAATACAATAGTATTGTTGTTTAACCCTTTTTGTACAAAAAGTGAGACAATGTTGGTAGTCATGGGTTTCAAATGAGACACAACTACGGATTTACACTCTTTCACTTTAACAAAACAGAGATTTACATCCCTTTCGATGGAACTTACACATTTGGGACAACTATAGGATTAGTATTTTGATAATGGACCTATGAACATGACTTAAACTTACTCCCTCAATTCTACTCAAATAACTACCTATTTAATCAATCTACATCTTTATAATAACTATGGCTAGCCCCTGCCTTTAATGCACTAATTGTATTATAAAGTGTAATGTATCTTGTGTTGAGTTAATTTGAGATATTTAGAAGGTAAAGTTGTAGGTTAATATGAAAAAGGTTACATATTGGAAATTGTAAATTTAGCATATTATTTAAATCTTTGTAGTGAGACGACGATGTGTGACGAGGGCCAATTATTTACTGATTCTCTTATTTGGATTATTTTGTGATTATTTAATTACATCATACAACTTATAGTTAGAAAATGATATTTAAAATAGCGAAATATGCTTATGAAACACATGCAAATTAGTTTAATTTACATGCTCAATTTGAATAGAAATAATATAATTAATATTAAAACTTAGTTAAATAATACTTAATTAATGTCACATTTTGATTGAAAACCATATATTTTTTTTTTAATAAGAAAAACTTCATTTTTATATAATAAAGCAATTTTAAAAGTCATATTGTCCCACACTTATTGCATTATAATATTACTTACATTGGTATATTTCCTGCCATTATATTGATAATAGTTTATAGTTGAATTTGTATATAATTTTGTAATATAAATATTTTAAAATTGATAAGTTTTAAAAAGATAAGGATATTTGTCACAAGGCATTTTATTATGCTTGTTATAATATATATTTATTATTAAAGTTATTGAACTTTTTAATACTTCTTGTAAATAATTCAATATTTTATGAGAAAATAAAATGTGAAAGACATACAATGTATATAGTTTTAAAATAATTTGGGAAAGAATAAGGGAAATGTTTAGAATAAAACATAGCTACCAATGTAATATGCAGCATGGAAAAAATACAATTCGAAAATATTTCAAATAATGTTTAAATTAAACAGAGAATGATTATTATAGAAAAATATCAATACTTAAAAATATTTACATCAAAAATTTAATTTGCTAATTCAATAAATAAAATTGCTCTCACAAAAAACTTATCTAAATCTAAAAATAAATAAATAATAAATAATAAAATTTAATAAATAACAACTAATATAATATATAAAAACTTTTATTGTATAATATTATGTATATTGTAAAAATTTATCACGAAAATTTAAGGTATTTACAAATTTATTATTTATCAGTTTAAAATTCAAATATTATTATATTAGCAGAAGCATTTAGACATTGAATTTTAATTTTATAAAAAAGATCATCGTATACAAAAGCTTATCATTAAATTGGAGAGCAGAATAATTTTAACAAAAAAGATGATCATACACGAAGGTGAAGGCTTAATATTAAATTGGAGAGCAGAATATTTTATCATACAACATTAAAGCGGACATTGGAAGTGCCAGCAATGGGGTTGCAGTCACATATTAGTTTATTCTTTATTATTTCAAAGATTCGTCCTTTTCAACATCATTCAGTGCAAATGTTGTGTCAGGCACGTATCCCATGGCCTTCATCTCCCCATACAATCTCTCCAATTCTGCGTGAATTATGTGCACTTGTGGGTGTTATCTGTTTCCTCCAAAGAATGCATTCACCTGTTTGTTTACACTAATCCAACTACATCCAGGCTTCTTTACAACATTCCTGTTTTCCATCATCATTCTCACCTTTTCAATCCCATCCCACCTATGCGTTGAAGCATAAATGTTTGACAAAAGCACATGTGGTGCAGCATTTCCAGGTTCTAACTCAAAAAGTTGATCTGCTGTGGATTCTGCAATCTCTATATCCTTATGAACTCTACAGGCACTAAGTAAGGAACTCGAGATAGCAGCATCAGGTTTCATTGGCATCTTGTTGATAAATTTCTGTGCCTCATGCAGGCGTCCAGCACGGCCCATAAGATCAACCATGCATTCATAATGTGCCATTCCAGGCTTGATGTTATAATATAGGCCCATGTTCTCAAAATACTTAAAACCTTCATCTACTAGGCCTGCGTATGGTCAATAATATAAACAATGACATATACCTTTTGTTGTTCAAAATTTTACATTGCAAGACTAAGGTCTATATTGATAATTGATTATGGCATGCACTTGTGCTTGTTATATGATCAAAAGCTTATTACTCCCAAAGGGTGGGGATTATTGCTTCCATTTTTATTTAACTGGTTATTAATCCTTCTTCTTTCAACAAATCAGATTGCACTGACTGACGTGCTAGAAAATGTGACAGTATTTTGTATAGACAAGTTGAATGTTGTTGAACTTATTAGATATAATATTATTATTCTGGTAAATCGATTGGATGAAAAAATGTTATGTTATGTCTGGCTTTGCACATATCAAGATAATTAAGTCGGAGCAGTTTGTTGGAATAATGGTAGGACAACCATTGTGTTTGACAGGGTATCACTGTGCAATATTTACCGTTGGCCTCTTGTGCGGTGGCACTGTCAAATCATTGATGCTAAGCCCAAAAAAAAAGTGCAGCACCCACGAGACCATCCAAAGAACTGTTATTTTCTACCAATCATGATATTAAGCTCGTAATTTTACACCCTCTCCAACATTCATTACTCATTATCGTTTGTTCATATAATCTTCGAGGTTATTCATGATGTAGCTTCTCATAACAATTTCATGGTAATGTTTTATTAACAAAATGACTTGGTTTTTGTTTTTGGAAGCATTCTTTTTTTCAATATATTGGGATTCAAATCCAAATATATATATATATATAGTGACATTGTGGTGTACTAGGTATTTAATGTTTGGTATTTATGTCATTTTGATGGTCAGTGAAGGTAGTTGATGATATAGTGGAGTTTTGGGTAAGTTATGTTTGTTAAATAGATATTGAGTGCATTTGTTAGTTTCATATTATTTAGCATATGTTTGGAATATTTAATTGTTGTGTTAATTTGAAAGATATATAAGGATAATAAATATTGAATGCGTAAATTTTTTGGGGGTTTATGTTAGTACGGCAGTTATTTTTATTCTATGTTCATTTTTGGAAAGCTTTAGTGGAAGTTGAGCTCTACTACTTTAGCACTTGCATTATTAACTCTGTGTCAGAAGGATAATGATACAATAGACAACAAAGAATGTTTTCAAAGACATTTTTTTGTAGTATAAAATAAAATTTAGAAAGTTTTATTATGTTAAATTTGATGTCTAAATGATCATCATTGCAAACGAGAAATAATGCACTATAATGGTCATTTGAACATCAAATTAACATAAACATAAACTTTATTTAAATATCTTTTTTTTAAGAAAATACAATTTATTTTATACTATGTTGATTTCATCCTTGAGTCTAAAAAATAATTTTAAGTGTATATGTATGAAATTCATGAAAAGGCATAATGGCAGTATGCATAAATGAATTTTGAAGCTAACTGGGCAAGGTTTCATTGTGGTTCACATTTTAAAATTTAGGGGTTTTATTAAATTTCAGATTTTAGAAGATATATATTGCTCAAGTAATTTCACGGTTGTTTGTTGATTGAGAATGGTTCTTTTTAGATAGTTGGTTTGATAGTCATTTTTGAAGGCAAAGGATCATTTCATGTTATTGTTAATACTCCCAGGGTTTGCACAAACTTTGATATGGATGTTCAATATGTTTTTGTAGTGACATTTGGATATTCGGAACAGTTTGTGTTCTTAGTATTTTTATCACAACGGATGTTGTTGAGATGGTACTATGCTACATTATGGATTATGATGATTATGGTTATTTAAATCGTTTACATAGCATTGATGATAATTTAATCATATTCATGTGTAAATAATTGTTTAGTGGTGTTGACAAGTCAAGGGCCCCCATCCGTTAGAGAACATTAAATTGGTTTATTTTATTTTAATTCAATCTCATGAATTTTATTTTAGAGTTATAAAAACCATAAAGTTAAGTTATAAGCTTTATAACTTATAAAGTAACTATAATATAGTAATTAATTTTTTTTTTAAGTTAATGAATTTTATAAACAACTAACTAAAAGTTCGTTATACTTTCAAAACATAACTACTTTTATAAAGTTGTTTTATAACGAGCTTGAAGGACATGACAAAAGAAGTAAAAGGGCATAAGTATTGAAGAGTTCTCAAGTTATTCAAGATTTCATATTTACTCTTTTTTGTATAGATAGATTAAATAATACACTCTCTAATGGTAAAATAATTTACTGCAGGTATATGCAGATTTCTTATTTATTTTATAAGCTAATTATATGAAGTTTATTGAGTTTTAATATCTTTTCATGATTGTAGGTATGTAGTCATATATGCATAACTACATGTACATGACCCAAATAATTAGGTCAAAAATTACTTTATTATATAAAGTTTTAAAATGATATAAGGTTTTAAAATTATGTTAAAAGATTATTATATAAAGTTTTAAAATTATGTTAAAAGATTATTATATAAGGTTTTAAAATTATAGAAGCTGTTAAAATTATGTGGCTAGCATTTTATCATAAGTTATGTGATAAATAAATAAATAAAGAGTATTCATTTTTATATTGATTTTTTGTATAATTGTCATTCAACTATTTAAATATTTTTTTGAAATATATTGTAGGGATGGCTCGACCAAGATTAAATATTGAAAATAAAAAATAATAAAGAGAATATCAAAAATAATATTGTAGACAAAGACAAGAATAAATGGTAGAGGCACGAATAGAGAAACAGAGAAAACATCAAAATAATATTGACAAACAAAAATGTATAGAGCGTATGGTTGAATTAATGACTAAATAATTAGAAGCTAAAAAGAGAAAACGTGTCAATAAGATGAAAATAGTTTGTCAACAAACATCACAAGATGAATAATATGTGTTGAGGAAAAGATTACAAAGATAAGTGTGTTTTAATCAATTGAATGAGGCAAAAAGAAAACATAGACAAAAACTTCATTATTAAACATCTCAAAGGCATCGAATGAGCGTTGATGTTGGCATTGATTTTGAAGAAGCAAACTCAATATCGATAGATATTGTCTTTGAAATACCATATAATGCACCTCAATATATAATGGATGTTGATGTTGCAAATAATGTGAAAAATAATGATATAAAAGATGAGGCAAGATCACAAAATAGAATAAGAAGATGAATGCAAAGTAATTATTTAAAAGAAGAGTCAACATCGTAACCTAAATGAAGAAGGCAAATGCAATATTCTAAAATTGAAAGCGAACAAGATATAATTAATCCCAATGGAATGCTTGGGAGAGATTTGAATATGTTTCCAATGATTTTTCGATGTGATTTAGATAATCTTACTTCACCAAGCACGTGTTATATTTGTAAAGAAAGTTCTATTAGAATAAATGTTTTTCAAATACCTGAAAGCCTTGTATTCAATAGATGGCAATAAGAAAAAGGTCATCATCTATTTTTAGCATCAAATAATATGGATTTTGGACCACAAGCACCATAAATTGTAAGCTTAACACAAGTTGAGTAAATGTTAATAGTCTATGTCAACCCAATCTTACAAGTCACACATGCAACTAGAGGTTAATATAAATATAAAGGACACAATAATTTTTCTGCAAGAAGCAAAATATTTACCAATGATTATAGTTCAGTTGAGGGATCAACGTGGAACAAATTATAACTTTATTATCAATAGAGAGAGTATATAAGGCACTTAAATATAAAATAGAACATAAAAAGTTTTATTTAGATGTTCAGATTGATGAAAATTCCCTCAGAGATCTTCCACTTGACTCTGATGAAAATATATTTAACCAGTTGAACTTTGTCCATATGTAATTTAATTATGACACAAATGAAGTTGTATGTGTGGGTCCACTGATGGAAATGTATGAAATAAATAACATTGATCACATAACATAAATGGCATTTAAACTCACTAATGCCCCAATGGAAATGCAATTAATCCATGTATGGGTAAATAACCCTAATGCAGATCATAGAACACTCATTTATTGAAGCATCTTCTATAAATGAGTGTCACATTAGGATTACTTGATATGGCATTTCCAACATTGTTTCTTAATGAAATATGTGATAGGATAGAACCACGATTGAAACAAGTGCATCTGCATGAATTTGTTAAACATTTATTTTGATATAGAGATCACCATTTTGGTCGACATCAACAATTTAGATACTATATGATGAACACGATCATGAGACATCATGCACAAAATTCATCTCCAGTGTTCATGAAAAAAATCCTTCAAGATATGCCAATCACCATTACTGAATTACATGAGCATATGGATAATGTACCCCAATTTCATCTAGTTGATCGTTTGATACGGTTTGGAAACTCATTGAGGGGTACAAGGTCCTATTGGAAAAAATGTCACTGTGAATTAATGGACATGTTGCATCAAATTATATTTCCTACCTTTTTCTTCACATTAAGTGCAACTAACATATATTGGCCTGATCTACATGCACTAATATTAGGAACACTACCAACAGATCCATGAGAAACCCAAAAAAGGTGAAGATTGTATATTATTGATTGTCCTCATATAGTGTCACACTATATGCACTTACGACATTCAATTTTCATAAGGAGATATTGCAAAAAAAAAATGAAAGTAAAAGATTATTGGTCTAGATATGAATGATAACATAGAGGTTCACCACATGTGCATAGATTCATATGGTTAGACAAATCACCAAATATGAATAAACTTCATTGGAAAACTGATCGTGAATGAAAAAGTACTGATAAATACTTACATTATATTTTTCACGCATGGGATCATCGAGAAGATCCACACCAACAAAACATACAAGTATGTTATCAATCCTCACCAAATCTATGTTTTATACAATATTTTTATTTCCTCAATGTAACTAACAAATTATTATACATCATAAATTTTAGGCATAAAAAATTTAACACAACATCCATGTCTTTGAAATAAAATACAACTGACACAGGTGGGTATGAAGCGTGACTATGAAGAGCTACTCAATTATGTAGAACGACATACAATGTGTATAGAGGGTGCTTGCCTATATAAGAAAAGAGGAAAAATGGTTTATACGTAAGATGTTCAATCATATAAAAATATTTATAAAAATTATACATAATATTTGTGTAAGAACTAACAATAGAGTTATTATTTATGATAAGTATGGTGCACCGCAACCATTGAATCTTGATGGATCAAAATTATATCAAGAATCGGAGATAGGAGATAAATATTTGAGCCTCTGAGAAATGATGATAGAGTAAATACACATAATTGCTAAATATTATAGTTGTGGAGAGGAAACATAAATTGGTAATATGTTCTTTATAAACATGTTGTGGTCAAATGCATTGTCAAGTATGCAACAAAGGTAGAGAAGAGTTCTGAAACTTATCATCAAATGTTGATGTGGCTTGGAAACATTGAAAACCTTGAAAAAATAGAAAGAATAACATATAAGTGACTTCTAACTAAAATAATTATCAAAAGAGACATTGGAGCACAAGAAACTTATCATATGTTGTTGGAACTTTTGTTAGTAGAGAGTAGTAGAGTATTTATCAACTTGAATGTTTCACGTTAGGTGTTCAAACTCGTAGAAAAAATGATGAAGATGGTGATGATGAACATACAAAGTATTTCAATGATGGATACAATAACATGTCTTTTTCCATGGAAATCACTTCACTTTTTAAGGCATATAGATCTTAGACATATAGTCCAAGGTGAAAAAAAGACAATAAATGGGAGGCAAGCATCTGATTCAAATAAATGGATTGATTTTTGTTGGTCAGAGTTATTTATTTACAAGTCATTTTATGATATACAAAGAGATATTGGAATTGATGATGAAGTAGTAAAATCAAATTGGGATTTATTCAATTATAATTATTGGCATGTCAAAAGAAGAACAATTCAAAAAGATGTTGAAAGTCATGATGATTCTGAAGATGAGGATAATCAACATATTCAATAAATCACAGTGAAACATGAGTGGGAAATCATATCTAGATTGCAACATGGCCAAGTTATGGACATTAGTTAGATAGATATGTTTTGGGAGATATTGAAAGATGACCATTCTGTAATAACGAATATTAACATGAAGAATACACAAATAAAGCAATAAAATTCATAAGCACTGTGAAATATAATGGGTTTGTTATAGATGATGATACAACACCAAATATCAATTATGGAACCTTAGATGCTAAACCAAAAAAGACACTTGATATAATTATGACACATTATCGGGCAAGTCAAAATAATTTTTCATTATGCATGATAGTCTAAGTAACAACAAGAATAGGAAAACCATATCTAATTGGTGTCATTCATAGATCTCTTTAAGATAAAACATTCCCATAACATTCTTCACTTCTATTACTTGCACCAAATGGAGTTACAACATTCAATATTGGTGCCTCAACTATCTATGCACAACTTTTAATCCCAATCATGGATTTGGTTGAATTATAAGGAACGAGACTTACAACATTACAAGAAGATATCTGCCACATAAAATTTATATTAATTGATGAAATAAGCTTCATAGGTAAAAATTTGCCAATAGACTCTAGACTCCTTCAAGCATTTTCTAAAAATGCAAACATGAGTTTTGGTGGTATATCTATGATTTTGGTTGGAGATTTTGCTTAGCTTCCTCCTGTTAGTGATAAACCACCATACAATAGTAACAAAAATGCAAAAATATTGTGATAAAAATTCAAAATAATTGTTCTTCAGACATGAATGAGAAATCAAAGACCAACAAAGGTTTCATCAACTTCACATAATTTGAGAGATGTAAATCTGATAATTGATGATTAAAAGCTATTGATGACTAGAACTAATATTAGAATAGATAGAGCCACCAATGAAGAGTCTGAAATTTATATTCATTTGTTTTCCACAAATGATAATGTGCATAACCATAATAAAATGAAATTATATTCATTCAAAAAACCTATTGCATGTAGGATTATAGTCAAATTAGGAATTCCTAATGCACCAGCAGGAGGTATATATGATGAACTTAATGTGGAGTTAGTAGTTTCTATGGATGCAAGGGTCATGTTAACTTCCAATCTTTGGATATAAGCAGGTCGTGTAAATGGAGTTTTGGGGTATATTAGAATTATAATATCCAAACCTATGGGTGCCCCACTATAACCATCGACATATGTTATGGTCAAGTTTGACAGTTAATCGTTTGAAGATGAAACTCCATATACAATTCCAATTACACCTATGCAAAGGGGACACACAAACCAACTACCTTTACGATTGGCTTGGGCATTAACAATACACAAATCACAAGGTTTGACTCTTTCAAAAACCACAATTGATATAGGTTAAAAAAAACATGATTAACATTTGTGGCTATATCTCATGTAAAGTCATTGGAAGGACTAAGAATATTACCACCATTTACATATGACCATGTAATATCCCTCTTAGGGTATGGTTAGAACAAATATGGTTTCCCAACAAATCCTAACAATAAATGCAGTTTTTATATTTTTATATCAAACCCTAAAAAAAATTTAGAATTTTGGAAATAGACATTTATGGCACCAATTACAATACTTTATTATCAAAATACTTGCCAAAAATTCTAGAATAATTACAGCTCATGAAACACCTTCAAATCTGATTTTTGTATACAAGTGTAAGGCTAAAAAATCACAAATAAACACCAGCTAATTATTTGATTTTAAATAAATTAAAATCTCCAATAATATGCCCTAGAAATTGTAGATTTCCTTCCCAAAATGGGTCACCACCCTAGGATAGACCCCTCAAGTGGGTTGTTGACCTAAAATGGTCTTGCAATATAGTTTTCCACCCTCCAAAGGGTATTCAATAGCTATGTCTCCCTCTCTTAACCTTAAAAATTACTGTGCACCATAATATAATGCCCTAGAAAACCACCAACTACTTAAATCTACCATTTTTAACCTTTGAAATGAAGCTACCCAAACGAGGTTAAGGGATTTTTACCTTAATTTTAGGTTTATAGTGAAGGTTTTCATCTTAAATTGAGATAAGACAAGCATTTCATGCTCAAATTCAAAATTAAATTCATCAAACATGGTAACCAAATTGAACCTCCTTTCCTTCTTTTATATACTTTCTCTCCAAAAATTGATTTCTTTATTTTTTAAATTAAGGGTTGGCTTACATCATATTAGAGGACTCCCTTTTTTTATTATAAATCAATTTAGAAAGAAGTTGTCGACGTGTTAGTTTTTGACAACTAAGACATAATATTATTTTACTTTAAGTATATAAAAATTATTTTTATTTTAATAATAATATTTTAATTTCAAAATATGGGACATTACAGTCTGTCCTTCCTAAATTTGCTTCCCTTCAAGCAAATGCAAGTTCCATTCTTCACTCTGCATACCTTTCCACAAATACCAAGATTCCAAATCAACCTTAGGGATTATTCAGAGTGTGGAAAAACTTTAGCAACCTCTTCCACCCTTACTGCAATAACATACTCTTCATCCTTTGCTTAGGTTGGAAACAAACTTAGTTGCTCCCACCATGCTTGTCACGTGCCATGGTCATTCTATTTTCCATGGACATGTGCAAATTATACACTCTTTGACTCATAAAAGTCTCTTTATCAACACTCATATGGGTTGTTCCTATTTTTAAACCTATACATGGAACAAACATGCCAATGAAATCAAGATCTGCATTTACTACTCCTTCAACTACTTCATCATACCTCATAGGCATGGTGTTCGACTCTCCTCCAATGTTATTCTAAAAATCAGTCAATGGCTCATCTTTAGGAAGTTTGAATGATGGTGCATGTTCCTCCACTTTAAGATCTTCGTATTCAAAAAGTGAAGCCATGTCCACCTTGGTTCCATCCATATTTTGTTGACACATGCATGGAGCATTTTCTTGGTTCTTGTCAGGGTCACCAACATAATCAACTAGCTTCTTATTTATTATTGTTTTGAAAATTCCAATAAGGTGAATATCAACATTATCATCCAGCAATTGGCCTTTAACCACAAAATTATTTCCATAATCTTGCAATTCTGAATTTTATTCTACCTTAGGATCCTTTGTAGGGTTTTCAAATTCAGACCTTGACATTTTCATTTTCTGTTCTTCTACCCAAACATTTTGTACATTTAAATTCATATATTTTCCTTTGGAGGGCTCTTCATTTTCAATTTGCATGATGGATTCCTCTATCGGCAGCTTGATCTTTTATGGTGATGAAGAGTTCATCACTTTTCCTAGTCCTTTTCCTTCTCATAAGAGAGTCTCTAGAGATCTGGTGCTTAACCCTCCAAACTTCATCCATGCCTTAGGACCCATTGCCCTTAGTTCCCTCTAAGATTATTGAATAGCTTGCAGCATCTCTTTCATGGCTTCTAGTGTTGTCTTCAACTTCTATCATTATTTGGTATGAAGCCAACTCAAACCTGAAAACACAAAAAAACTTGAAACTTTGACTAAAACCCTTGCTATAAAAGTATAGTCATTGATATGGAGCTTTATGGATTAGAATCTACCCCATTCAAAAGGGTACGACAACTGCACAGATCTGTACGGATATGCAAATTTTTTGTTAAAATTATTTTATTCCTCCATAGGCTGCCATAATTATGGTTCTGATACCACTGTAATGTCCCTTTTAGGGTAGCATTAGAACAAATAGGATTTCCCAAAAAACCTTAATAATAAATGCATTTTTTTTTTTTTTAATCAAACCCTAACAAAATTTAGAATTATGTAAATATAGATTTATGGAAACAATCGCAATGTTTTATTATCAAAATACTTGCCAAAAATTCTAGAATAATTATAGCTCATGAAACACCTTCAGATCTGATTTTTGTATATAAGTGTTAAAAAATCACAAATAAGTATAACTAATTATTTGATTGTAAATAAATCAAAATATCTAATAATTTGCCCAATAAATTGTAGATTTCCTTCCCAAATTTGGTCATCACCCTAGGATAGACCCCTCAAGTGGGATGTTAACCTAAAAGGGTCTTGCAATGTAGTTGGCCACCCTCTAAAGAGTCTTCAACAGCCACATCTCCCTCTGTAAACATTGCAAACTATTATGCACCACTAGATGATGCCCTAGAAAACCACCAACTACTAAAATCTACCCTTTTCAACCTTTGAAATGAAGCTGCCCAAATGAGGTTAAGGGTTTCCATCCTTAACTTTAAGTTTTCAGTGAAGGTTATCATCTTCAATGGAGATAATCCAAGCATTTTGTGCTCAAAATCAAACAATTCATAAAACATGGTAACCAAAATGAACCTCATTTCCTTCTTTTATATCTTTTCTCTCCAAAAATCAATTCCATTATTTTCTAAATTAAGGGCCGACTTACATCAAATTAGAGGAGTCACCTTGTTTATTACAAATCAATTTAGAAAGAAGTTGTCGACATGTTACTTTTGGTAACTAAGAAATATTATTATTTTACTTTAAGTATTTAAAAATACTTTTTATTTCAATAATAATATTATTCTAATTTCAAAAAAGAGGACATTACAGACTGCTATGAAAAGTTAGAAGATGGAAAGCAACTTTCCAAACAAAGAGTTGTGGAAGAGAGATTGAAACTGTTAGAGGATAAATAATTTCATGATACTTATCAAAAATTTCATGTATGTATTCACTATTTGACATTTTATTTTAACCATTTTATCTTATATATATTACAGTTTTGGGTGATTTAATGTAATGCATATTGTACTTTTGGATGATTTAATGTGATGCATATTATGCATGTAAAAGTTTATGAAAAACTTCATATTGCACATTAAATAAATATGTAATATACACAGATGCTAATAGCATACCTATCTTAGATAAATCTATATAAAAGATGCCAATAGATATCATTCTAGATGTGTCTATATTATATTAAATTTTTGACATAAGTAGAATAGGTGCCTTGAGAATGATATCTCTCGATGTATTTTACATAAATTTATCTAAGTTATGTATGCTAGTTAATTATATATAATATATTTTTAATAATAATATCTATTATTATATATATAATAAAAGTGACTTTTATATTCTCACGTTTAAGGGTCATTAGTAAATAAGCAAGTGAAGAAAATTCAAAAAGAAGCAATCTGGAAACCACCTAAACCTGGTTGGTTCAATTTGAATTTCAATGGGGCATGTAGAGGTAATCCAGGGGAGTCAAGTACAGGTTGTGTGATAAAATATTATGGTGGATCTCTTATTAGAGCTTTATCTATGAAGGTTCCTAATGGGTATAATAATGAAGCAGAGGCTCAAGCTTTGACGATTGGTATATAGATAGCTTTAGAATGTGGTATTACTGATCTTGAGATTGAAGGTGACTCTTAGGTTGTGATTCAAGCATTAACTAATCAGCGGGCAAAATCTTGGAATATAGCTAATATCTTAGATATAATCTAGCCTAAAATGTGAAATTTGAATGTGTGGTCTTGTTCTCATTGCTTTAGGAAAAGCAATATTGTGGTATATTTTCTGGCTTATGTCGATGTAGATCAATCCATGGAGGTCAGAATGGACAATGTCAGGTCTAGTTGGGAAGATTATCAAAATTTTGATCAAATATACCTTTGAAATTTATTTGGATATTGTAGGAGTCATTTCTTTTATTTTTTAATAAACTAAATTCTTCCTATTTTGTTTCAAGCATTGTGATTTCTATTTCAAGTGATGATGTTTTCGCACGCTTGAATTTCACGTGGCTTTGACGGTGGAGGTAATTCAATTTTTAAGTGGAATGACTTGCTATTATTAGAAATCAAGGCTCTAGAAGATCTCCAACATGTGCATTAATGAATTGGGTAGGCTTGGCGATTGTAATGATAGCACGTTGGCTTTTTCTTGGGGTCGGGCTTTTTTTAGACAGCAATTTTTGCATGAATTTTGGGGAGATGGAGAATTTAAGGGTTGAATCAGCAAGATCGTTGTTGGTTTTTGGCAAGGAAAAGAAAATGGAAATGGGTTATCAAGTTCGGTATCTAGGATGCATTTGTTCAATGTCTTTTAGATTCCATTGGTGGAGGTGGCGGAATCCATTGAACAAGTTCTAGGGCTGAACATGTTAGCATCAAGTAACAGGGTTTGAGTCAATTTTAACATGGCTACTCTCTTTGCTTGTAATCTTTGTTTATTTTTGTCTAACTCTAAACAAGTTGGAAAGCTTGCTAAATTCTTTGTTTGGTTAGAATATAGATAGAGACTCTTATCTAAGATTGAAACTCTTCATTTAGGCTTGTCTCCCACTCTTCCCTTCTCTGACAGAGATTCATTGGGTTTCTTTTCCTTGACTGCTTTTCATGCTTTAGAATCTAGGTTCCCGGCTTTGGTCAATTTTATGCAAGAGGTGGATGAAGTTTGTGCAAATAATCAACTTGTGGCAAGAATTAGAGGCATATGCTTGCCTGAAGTCCAAGATCTTGTACAACCCATTCTGAGCTTGGAAGAATGGTGGGTTATAAGGTCTCCAGAGCATGTTAAGGCTATCAAGTGGCTCTCATAAGAAGTGGCATGCGGGGGATTTTAAGGCTCCACCTTGGTGGTGAGGTAAAAATTTGATGATTAAGGACTCAACGAGCTCTCAAAGAATGTTGGTTTTCTCCAAAGTGCATGAGGTAGAAGGGGTTGGGTCTGGAAAGTTGATGACATCATCAGGAGTTGTTCCAGAAGCAAAAGAGTAGGAAGGTCATGTTACAGGTTTCAAAAGTCAGGTAATCCTAGCAAATCTTGCACCTTTATGCCCATTAATGGAAAGTTGGTTGAGCTAGTAATTTTGGAATGATAGTGTTTTGTTTAGTCCTTTTTGGCTTCTTTAGCATTGTAAATAGTGTTAATAGTCGTATATAGTTTATAGCATCTTGTTGTTTTGAAGATAGTTTGGTAACTGTTGGATAGATTTGAACAAATAGTGACTGTTGGTTTTCATTAAAATAAGCTGAGTCTATTTTGGTTTAGTCATATTGCCTTGACATTTTTTAATGTTAAGCCAGACCGTTATATTTTTTTGCATCTTATGTCAAAAGGGCCCGAGACCCGTTAATTCTTGAGCATCGATAAAAAAAAAGTAACTTATATATTAAAATAATATTTATAGTTATATATATATATATATATATATATATATATATATATATATATATATTTTTTTTTTTTTTTTTTTTTTTTTTTTTTTTTGAAACCTTAACGTTTTGTCCCCACATTAGTGACAATGCAGTGTTGGTTCTAGCCACACATCAAATGTGGAGTCATGTCATAGTAAAATCAATTATCACGACATCCTCATTGACCCATGATAGTAGAAGAGAATGAGTCAAAGATATTACAACCCTACTGAAGTTGCATACCCCTTTGTAATGGGTACAAGGCATGTAAATCCATTGGTTGCCTTTAATTTGTGTCTAGTGTACAATGTGGGCCCTCTAGTGTACAATATCACTTGAAATATTGTGTCACTACCTTCACCATCATTGCCCAACATACCTTCAAATATTTTACCACTTGCATGTTTTGTATAGCCTTGTCCTTCCCCACTACTTCACCATTGCTCAATCTCACCTTGAAATGGAATGCATCCTCCCCACACACGCATTGCCATGACACCACCATCACATCCACTAAAAATATAAGACTATTATTGCTTAACCCTTCGTGCACAAAATGTGACATGGAGTTGGCAGTCATGGGTTTTAAGTGAGATAGAACTACCAATTTACATGCCTTCACTTTACCAAAATAGAGAATTATATCCCTTTCAATGTAACTTGTACCTCTAGAGCAACTATAGGCTTAGTATTTTTATAATGGGCCTCTGAACATGACTCAAACTTGATCCCTCATTTCTGCTCAAATTATGAATGTACTTCTTGATATCAACTGCATCTCTCAATCAATATTTTTAATAATAATTTTTCATAACAATCACCTTTACATCTTTAATATAAAAAGAATACTTAATTTATAAAAGTGATTTGCCAACACATATTTATTCTTTTTCTTCGTAAAAATATCAACATGTTCTTCAATCCAAAATTTGATGTAACTACCTATTTAATCAACTTGGGATCAATCCAAAATTTGATGTAACTACCTATTTAATCAACCTGGGATCTTTATAATAAAAACATTGTTGGAAGAATTTCATTAACCTGGTAACCCATCTTCGAAGATATATATATATATATGTCTCTTTGACTGTGTTATTATTTGAAATTGAGATGGGACCCACTCCTCTTCCTTTTGACCCTCAATTTTCATGGGATTTGGAGCTCATTGTGTTGGGAAGGTTACATGTTGTTTTATATTTGGATTTGGCCCAAGAAAGTTAATTTCCCATGTTTAAGCATGAGGACCTTTTTGCATCACACAAGAATATTAAATATATAATATATATAATGTAAAGCGTTACATCACACAAGAATATTTCCCAACGAATATGCTTGTGGGACAATGTAAAATTTAAATGTTTTACATAATAATGATTGCAATGGGCAAAAGTTTGAACCCGAGGATATTGTGAGAAAATGTAGCCCATGGGATTTTAGAATCCATGGGATGTCTCTTGATTTTTTTATAGTATCGTGATAGTTATATCTCTCATCATGATCATACCATCTATTTAAGTCCTATATATTGCTATAATGTCTCTTATAGAGCCTACAAAGACACTTGGTTGAGATGGCAAAATCATCCAATAGTGAAAACTTGTTTTTGAGGCCTTCGGCAAGTACCGTGATGAAAATCAATTTTTGACATCATGTGTAAATAATCTATCATCCATAGCTACCTCGATGCTTGGGGGAAAATCCACTTTATCCCTACATTCATATCCTAAAATCCCTTTTCAACCCCATTTGTGTCACGCTCTTCAACTTCTAGCCATCCTTATCCATATTATCCATCCTCCCATCATCCCCACCCATCTTAAGTATCATGTGCCATCCTATTCTCCATCTTATTTTTTCCATCCCTTCTTCCCATCTTGACCTTAGTAAGGGAGTGGAAGATGTCTTGAGAAATGTTCTAGAAACATCTCAGTATATCCTCTGAATGACATTTTGATGATGAGACATCTGGTCCCCATGCGATGTGATCCTTGGAGATCTTTGGTCCATTCCTCACCATCCTTCATCCCATTTAAGTATTGCCCAAATCCTTTCGTCATTCCATCCACCATCATTCCCCATCATAGTTGTTAGGCTTGGTTTTCCCTTTGCTAGTAACCCCATTTTGTACATACATAACCCAAAAAGCCAAAAAAATAAAAATCACAAAATCTAAAAAATCTAAAAATATCTCAATTTTTTATCTTAAGTTCTAATCAAAATCCATATCCTTATCAAATGAGTCATTGTGACTATCCCTTTAATCGGTCGTTTATCAAATCCATCCTCATTGCACATATCATTGTTTGGGGGTAAAATCAAACAAGGTAGATTGAATCGTGATTGGATCACCCATCCTACAGATTTTCCTCAGGACAACAGACAAGACACTAATCACATAAAAATCAATGCACCACATAATCAACATGTAAATATTTGCATGTTTACTGATCTTTGATGATGTCTGAGTTGTTTGAATATCATGTATATATATTTGTCTAATTGTTTATGTTTATCTACATTTTGTAAATATCTTTGTACATATTTTATCTTATCATTTGATCTTTTATCATATGTGCAATAGCATATGGAAATCATGTCATCTTGGTTCCTTATAGAACGATGCATTATGTTATGTGCTAATTTTACACTTCGTTTTTAATATTTGTATATTTTGCATCAGCCCAACATGCATTATGGCAAGAATTCATCATGGTTATACTTGTCATGGTGCATACTGCCCAGTGCTACATTAAATCATGATTTCTCAAAAATAAAATGGCTTGAGACCATGACATCATAAATCCTAATACTATCATAACAAATCATCCATCCAATCAAATCAAGTCACATCATATCAGTTACCCTATCCAAATCAAATCATCTAAATTCTTATCTAACATTATTAACAATCATATCCACCATCCCAATTATTATCAAGGCCCATTCAAATCATCCATTAACCCTATCCAATTGACTCAAATCTATCCAACATCCAGTCATCAATATTGTCCAAAATAATTATCAACATTTGAATCCCATAATTTATCAATCAAATCAAATCATCAAATTGATCATCTAAATCTAATGCTCTATCCATCATCTAATAATATATAACAATCACAATCACAATTCCAATCATCATTAATCTAATATTTTTGTTATCAATTCCAATCATCATTAATCTAATATTTTTTCTAACCTCCATCATTCTCATCAATCTTGATCAGTCTCTTTATGGCATCCTTTAGGCATCATCATCATTTGATATATCCTATCATTTTCCATCACATAACTCCCCTTTAGGTAGAATCGCATCAGCATGAGGTCCATATGGACTATGTAAGTAACGTTTAGTCATATAGGGTGTCTGAGGTCATCTAAGTCACAATCACATAATCACTCATCATTCATCAATTTGCCACGTCCTCTATATTAATCAACTAGTCAATCAATCAATTAATCATAAATAAATCCCCTCAATCATTTCCATGATCTTTTCATTTAATCTCCCACACCCATCAATTGGGACCAATTAATCTTTCCATCCATCTTTTTTCCATCAGTGAATCAGTTAATCAATCATCTAAGGAAATCTAACCAATCAATATGACTATTTATTCTCACTAGCATTTTCTTTAACAAAATCCTAATCAATCATGATTAATCTCCTTGGGACATCATCATCTAATCTAACTTATCATCTATCATGTCATACTCCCTCTTCGAGAGAATTACATCGACCTATGGTATATATGAACTGTGTAAGCCACAATCGGTAACATGGGGTGTCTAAGGTGAGCTCGACAACAATCCTGTCACTTTCTATGATCATCCATAATCATCATTTATCCTCATAATCATGTAATTATGCCCGATTATTTTACAATCAACTAAATCTTTGAGATACAATAACTAAAACAATCAATCGGTTCATTTCACATCAACCATCCACTCTATCATTTCCCTGATATTTACGTCAGTCTTCCGCACTTGTGGATTGGGACCAACAAATCATGACATCCATCCTTTCTCCATTAATCAGTTAGTCAATCAATTAGTCAATCCAATCAAAGCTCACAATTCTCGCTAGCATATGTCCTTGTTTGGGATACGTCCAAAGCTTGCGACCTCACTCAATCAATCATCAAATCCAAGCTCATAGCTCTCCCCAACATGTGTCCTTGCTTGGGATACATCCAAAGCTTGTGGCTTTACATGTCCACTCATTCAAAGTTTAAGAGCTCCCCCTTGACTGTGGCACATTTGGGGTCATGACTTTATCATTTGTCGTTCCCTTATATATGTCTTTGCTAGGGGCATCATCAATTCAAAATCCAAATCAAATTGTAGCTCATAGATTTACAACATTGCATCACATCAATCACATTCGTCACCTTAAATCATATCCAAACATCTAACCCATCTATTGCATTCATCCCAACCCCTATTTTTTTTATCCATACATCCCATCCCTCATTTTATTTCAATTGGCCATCTAATTATTCCTCCTTGCATGACCCCTCGAGGGGACATCACCTGTCCTAACTCTCATCATTTACTAACTAAAATGACTTTTCACCTCTTTGAAACACTATTATTCCATTCAATTGCAATGCCCTTTAAAAGAGGGGGGAAATGTTTACATCTAAAATTCACCACTCTATCACTCGTTACTAATTTCATCCTCATTCCATATTAATACTACTTATTACTCACTCTTATGTCGTTATCCCTAATATCATTGTCTTAATATTATTCACATCCCTTAACCCTCTTCTTACATCGACCACATCACACTAACCTTACAACATTCGGCATGTCAATTAATCATCCTCTCATAATGTTATTTAACACTAATCTCCACTTACATAATTCGGAAGGAATTTATAATTCCTCACCACCTACCCCCATTAACACTCCTACAAATCACATCATTAATCCTCATCTAACTTTCATTTATTAGTACTATTCAAATCTAGAAAGTTCTAAACTTCCTAGAGCCACTCCCCAATTCTCTCTAGAGATTTCTACGAACTTTTAATTCTTAAGAAATATCTCAACCATTCATCTTTCATCCTCCATGGATGAAATCTATCCCTCCATTCTTCTATCAACCTCCTATAAATCCATCTACACCTCCATGCAAATCATAAACTTTGAAAGAACTGAGAATTTTGAGTCCATGAACGTTGAATCCAAGAGCCTTGAATGTAAAATCCCTGAACAATGTCATCATGTTATAATCTTGTCTTAACAATCATCCAAATCATATCAATGTGCTATCCAAGTTTTGGGCCCACAAGAGCAATCAAACATCCATTGTCAAGCTTCAATCATCTCCAAGTCTATTTGAGCACATCCACTTCGTCAAGGGAGAAGGATTCCACTCCTTCTTGAGGTATATATATTTGTTTGTTTGTATTTATTTGCATTGCATGTGAATTCATTCTCTCTTTACTTATTCTTGAGGTGTGTGTGGTTGGGTCTAGGATATGAATCTTGAGTTTACTTCATTGTTCTTAGTTTAGCACCCTGGATCTAATTTTACATACACATAGGCAATTAATATTCTTAAACTTCTGATAATGGGATTCTAAATATAGCTTTGACCTAATCCCTTATTTCTATTCGAATTATGACTGTGCTTCCTAATCTCAACAATATCTCTCGATTAATATTTTTTATAATAATTTTCTATAAAAATCACCTTGACATCCTTAATGTGAAAAGAACATATAATTTGTAAGAGTGCTCTTCCAACACCTATTTATTATTTTTCTTAACATATTCTTCAATCCAAAATTCGATGTAACTACCTATTTAGTCAATCTGACATCTTTATAATAAAAACAAACCTTTCGATTTAATTGACCATATGATAAATTATTTCTTATCACATATAAAACATTTTCTTATTTTTTAAATATATTTGACATGTACTTCCACTATACTTTTGCATGCAAGGACTTTATCACCCTTATAATAATCCTTATGAGCGTAGGACTTTATACTGACCATGTTATTATTGAAATTGAGATGGGACCCACTCCGCTTCCTTTTGATCGTTAATTTCATGGGTTTAGACACGAGGGGTCTTTTTCCGCCTACTAGGGTAAAATATTAAATTATATAAAAGTCAAGCATTACATCACATAAGAATATTTCCCAATGAATATGTTCGTAAGACACTATAAAATTTGAATGTTTTACATCATAATGATTATTATGATTGAAATGGGCAAAAGTTTGGATATTGTGAGAAAATGTAGCCCATGGGATGTCTCTTGTCTTTGACGAGTCATTTTTTATGATATGTTATATCTTACCTGAAACATCTAATGTCGATTTTGGTTGGCCCTGAACTATGGCTCTTTGATGCCTTTGGGAATTATGTGTATATTTTTTATGGGTAACATCTACATTTTCCTCAACAAATCCTTTATAAATTTTATTGGGTCAAATATAATCCTCAATTGAACAATAAATTAATTTGACTTCAAAATTCTTGAAAAAAACTCCATTGCAATTTCTTAAGGTAATCATTTACAATGCAATTGAGAAAACATTGTCTAAATATATTTGAGATGTAAAAAATGTTATTTATAATTTTTGTTCTTATGTAGCACTATATCACCACACTATATCACTAAAATTTGATTTCATAAAGAACGTCTAATTTTGCAATTAGATTTCCTTAATAGAAAAGGAGGAATAAAGAATGAAATATGTTTTTTTTAAAGCTTTAATAATGGCTCTTGCCTTTCCTTTAAAGTCAATATGTCATTTCACATTCAATTAAGCCTCACCAAAAACATCTTCATCGAGACAATAAAAGTCATGTTATTTAGCTCAAAATTTGTGAATAAAAAGGTAATTGCATACAAAACAATCAAACATGTCATGTTGTACTTCTTCCATTATTTGTATGGATAAATGACCTCAGAGTGTTCCCTTTTGGTTTGAAAAAATGTGGCTGGAGCACCCAAAGATAGATGACTTTGTAACTTGATAATGACAAGCCTCAAATAGTTTATATGGTACAAAGATATATATTTTTCATCAAAAACTGAAAGCTCTCAAAAGTGCTTTAAGGAAATTGAATGAAATTACCTTTAAAAATATCTTCCAGAAAAAGAGAGAAATAGAAAGAAGTGAGGATATCCAAGGAAAACAGATGGAGGGGGAGATCTCTATCAATCTTTAACATGAAGAAGTAGTGGCCATAGAACTAGAGAAAATCTATAAGATTGAATAAATATATTGGAGACACAATTCTAGGATAAAATGGCTAAAAGGAGACGGGAACACTAGTTTCTTCCACCTCTCATATAGGATCAAAAGGCAAAAAAAATTATATTAGCAAACGAGAAACCTCAAAATGTAGGAACACTTATGATACTGAGGAAATAAGAGACCTTCTTTTCAAGTATTGGAATGATATGCTAGGTCAATCTAATGATGGGAACCAAACTACACAAGAAGAGTTTCGGAATCAGATCCCTAATTTGGTCTCCAATTGAGAAAATCAAATGTTGCTTAATGATATCTCTTTGGAGGAAATCAGAAGGGTAGTCTTTAAGATGGAAAGAGATCGTACATCTGGGCTAGATGGTTTCTCTGTTCTCTTCTTTCATCACTTATGGGACATCATAGGGGAGGAGGTTAAGGAAATGGTGCAAGAATCCAAGGATTCTTGGGGAATTATTAAAGCACTTAATATGACATTCTTGGTCCTTATTCCTAAAAAAATTGATAATAGGTCTCCTAAAGATTTCTAACCTTTATCCCTTAATAATATTATCTATAAGATCATCTCAAAAGTTATCACAAATAGACTTCAAGGTCTCCTCCCAAAACTGATTTTAGATAAGCAAGGAAGTTTTGTAAAACGTAGACAGATTTCAGATGGCATAATCATAGCACATGAGATTATTCATTCCCTTCAACCTAGTAAGGGGAGAGGCAAATTGGTCAAGCTTGATATTTCCAAGGCCTATGATAGAGTTAATTAGCATTTCCTACATGGGGTTCTTGAGAGATTTGGATTTTGTCAGGGTTTGAAAAGTTGGATACAAAACTGCTACTCCTCCCCTATTTTCTCAGTTATGGTTAATGGATCCCTAGAAAGTTTGTTCTCGGCATGTAGAGGATTAGGACAAGGATACCCCATATCTCCCTAACTCTTTATCATGATGGTTGAATCCCTTCGTGGATGTATCATGGCTCTCAATATTGAAGAGAAAATAAAAGACATTCAAATAACTGATGAAGTAGAGGCTTTTTCTCATCATCAATTTGTGGACAACATCATACTCTTTATTAACCCAATCCAGTAAGAGGTTAAGGAAATCAGAGACCTGTTATCAATTTATGAAAAGGCATTAGGCCAAATGGTCAATAAAATAAAATCTAATATCCTTTATACTAATGTGTCCCCTAATCTTCAATACTTCCTAAATAGGTACCTGGGATTTGAAATAGTCCCCTGGCTAGGTGTTTATTTGGGTTTTCCTCTATTCCATGGGGTTGGAAGAAATCAACTATGGGAGAAAGTGATAGATAACTTGAGAAGGAAACTTGGTAGCTGAATGGGTAAGTATCTGAGTTATGCTAGCAAAATCATCCTCATCAAATTTGTTCTTCAAGTCTCAGCCAATTATTGGTTCTCTATGTTGAAGGCTCTAGTAGCTATTATTCAAGAAATGGAAAAGATTCTCAGGAATTTCCTTTGGCAAGGCATAGGGGACAAAAGCAAATTTACCTTGTTAGCATGGGAAAAAGTTTGCAAATCCATTTTCCAAGGAGGAGCAAGCATAAGGGACTTGGATAAGGTCAATAGGGCTCTTGTTACAAAACTTGTTTGGAGAATGGATGTTAATCCAATAGCAAGATGGAGTGAGGTGCTTCAAGGTAAGTATTTGGATGACAAGACCCCACACAAAATTTTTACAAGGTCTTGAGGTGCTTCAAGGTAAATAAATTTATTGACAAATATAACACATGCTTAAAGAAGCAAGATTATCTAAACCATGTTGAAAAATAATTTGAAACGTATTCAAATCTCTCTTAAGTATTCCATTAATATTAGTTATACTTTATTCTCTTTCAATTTCAGAATCTTGCATTTGTCTTCTTTGTTTAGGTTGTGATGTTGACTCTTCTTCTAAATCATTATTTTGCATTTGTCTTCTTCTTCTATTTTGTGATCTTATGTCATCTTGTATGTCATTATTTTTCACATTAATTACAACATCAACATCCATTATATCTTGAGGTGCATTATATGGTGTTTTAAGGACATGTTCTATCGATATTGAGTTTGCTTCTTCAAAATTAATTGGACATTCGATGCCTTTGAGTGTTTCATGATGAAGTTATTGTCTATGTTTTCTTTCTACCTCAGTCAATTGATTTGAACATGCATGTCTTTTTAATCTTGTTCTCAACACATAATGCTCATCTTGTGATGTTTGGTCACAAATTATTTTCATTTTATTGGCATGTTTTCTCTTTTCAACTTCCAATTTATTAACTCTCAATTTAGCCTTACGTTTTATAAATGTTGTCTATTTGTCTACAAATTGAAGTTTTCTTTGTTCCTTTTTTTGTGCCTCTTTCAGTTGTTTTTGTCTTTGTCTACAATATTATCTTTGATATTATCTTCATTACTCTTCATTTTCAAAAACCAAAAGCAATAGATGTCGACAAGAGAAAGATCATCTATCAATTTTTAGCATCAAATAATATGGATCTTAGACCACAAGCACCAGAACTTACAAACTTAACACAGGTTGAGGAAATGTTAGTAGCCTGTGTCAACCCAATCCTACAAGTCACACATGCAACTAGAGGTTAATATAAATATAAAAGACACATTAAGTTATTTGCTACAAGTAAAATAAATTACTAAGGTTTTTCCACATCAAATAAAATATTTGTCAATGATTATAGTTCGGCAGAAGGATCAACACAAAACAAATTACAACTTTACAATCAATAAAGAGAGTCTATAAGGCACTTAAATATAAAATAAAATATGACAAGTTTTATTCAGATGTTTAGATCGATGAAAATGCAGTTGGTAATCTTCCACTTGATTTTGATGCACATGATTCTAATGAAAATATATTTGATTAGCTAAACTATGTCCATATGCAATGTGATTCTAATGCAAATGAAGTTGTATTTGTAGGTTCACTGATGGTGATGGATTAAAGAAATACCAATGATCACACAACATCAATAGTGTCTAAACCACCTAATTCCCCAAGGGAGATGTAATTAATCCATGTATGGGTAAATAACCCTAATGTGGATCTTCGAACATTGATTAATTGGTCAAGGATTGGAACATCTTCTATAATTGAGTGTCACATTATGATTACTTGATATGACATTCCTAAAATTATTTCTGAATGGAAGATGTGATTGGATATAATCATGGTTGAAATGAGTACATATGCATGAATTAGGGATGTTTTGGCTGACATCCATATTTAGATATTCCATGATGAACATGATCATGAGACATCGTGCATAAATTCATATGCAGTGTTCATGAATAAAAAAAGTTCAATGTATGTCAATCACCATTACTAAGTTACGTGAGCATATGGATAATGTACCCAACTCCCATCTAATTGATCATTTTATACATTTTGTAAACTCATCGAGGGGTACTAGGTCCTATTGGAAAAATATCGGGGTAAAATAATAGACATATTACATCAAATTAGATCACCTACTATTTTATTTACATTGAGTGTAGCTGACATATATTTGCCTAATCTACATGCATTAATGTTAGGAACACCACCAATAGATCTATGAGAAGCCCAAAATTGGTGAAGACAAAATATTATTGATTATCCTCATATAGTGGCACACTATATGCACTTACGACATTTAATTTTCCGTAGGGAGATATTGTAAAAAGAAATGAAAGTAAAAGATTATTGGTCTAGATATAAAATGCAACATAAAGGTTCACCACATGTGCAAGGATATACATGGTTAGATGGAGAACCAAATATGGATAACCTTGATTGGATAAATGATTTTGAATGAATAACTGTTGAGAAATACTTCCATTTTATTATCCATGCATGGAATCGTCGAGAAGATCCATAACAACAAAACATATGTGTATGTTATCAATCCTCACCTAATCTATGTTTTATACAATAATTTTATTTTTTCAACGTAACTCAAAAATAATTATACATCATGAATTTTAGACATTTCAAAATTTTACTCAACATCAAATGGATGAAAGAAATACAAGACAATTGACATGGGTGGAAATGGAGTGTGACTATGAAGAGCTACTCAATTGTGTAGAATGACATAAAACATGTAGAAAGGGTGCCTACCTACATAAGAAAAGAGGAAAAATGGTTTGTAGGTGAAATGTTCAATCATTTAAATAGTTTTATAAAAAATATACATAATATTTGTGTAAGAACTAACAATTGAGTTCCTATTTCTTATAGGTATGGTGCATCGTGGTTGTTTAATATTGATGGATAAAAATTATATCATCTCTCAAAGATAGGAAATAAATAGTTTGAGCCTATAATAAATGATGATAGAGTAAATACACACAATCACTACCTATTACAGTTATGGAAAGCAAACATAGATTACAACTTGTTCTTTCAAAACCCATTGTGGTCAAATACATTTCCAAGTATGTAGAAAAGGTAGAGAAGAGTTATGAAACTTATCATTAAATGTTGATGTGACTTGAAAACATTGAAAACCTTGATGAATTAGCGGGAAGAGCACATAGGAGACTTATAACTGAATGAAATAGAAATTGGGTCACAAGAAACATGTCACGTGTTGTTTGAGCTTTTGGTAGTAGAGATCAGTAGAGTATTTGTAAACTTGAATGTTTCACATCAAGTGTTCAAACCCGTAAACAAAAAAGATGCAGATGATCATGACGAACATACAAAGTCTTTCATTGATGGATACAAGTACATGCCTCTTTCCATATAAAGCACTTCACTTATTGAGGCAGCTAGATCTTGGACATATAATCCACTTGGTGAAAAAAAGATAACAAATGGGAGGTGAGGAGTATTGCAGCTATTGTGGGAGTGTTCCCAAGGTTTTCCTTGATCCCTGCACATGAATCAAATAAATGGATTCATTTTTATTGGTCAGAGTTATTAATTTATAAGTCATTTCATGATATAAAAAGAGATATTGGAATTGATGAAGAAGCAATAAAATAAATTTGGGATTCATTCAATTATAACTATTGGTGTGTCGAGAGAAGAACAATTCTAAAAGATGTTAAAAGTCATGGTGATTCTAAAGATGAGGATAATCAACATATTTAACAAAACATAATAGAACAGGAGTAGGAAATCGTATCTAAACTTCAATGTGGCCAAGTTATGGAAGTTAGTGAGATAAATATGTTTGGAAGTAGAGATATTGATAGACAACCATTATGGAATAACAAATATCAATATGAATAATACATAAATAAAGTGATAAAATTCATAAGCACCATGAAAGATAATGGGTTTGTTATAGATGATGATATATCACCAAATATGAATTATGGAATCTTGGGTGCTAAACAAAAATACAACTTCATAGAATTATGACACATTATCATGCAGGTTAAAATACTTTACCATTAGACATGATAGTCCAAGGAATAATAGAAATAAAAAATATATATCTAAATGGTGTCATTCATCGAGATTTTCAAGATATAACATTCCCAGAGCATTATCCACTTCTATTACTTGCACCAATTGGAGTTGCAACATTCAATATTGGTGCCTCAACTATCCATGCACAACTTCAAATCCTAGTCATGGATATTTTCAGATTAGAAGGAACAAGACTTACAACATTCCAAGAGGATATCTACCACATAAAATACATATTGATTGATGTTCAATGAGCTTCATTGGGCAAAATTTGCTATAAAATATAGCCTCTAGACTCCATCAAGCATTTCCTAAAAATGTAAACGTGAGTTTTGGTGGTATATCTATGGTTTTGGTTGGATATTTGGGTTAGCGTCCTCATGGTAGTGATAGACCACCATGTGATAGTATTAGACATGTAAAACTATTGTGGGAAACAATAAAAATAGTTGTTACTTTGGTTAAGATCTTTAGACAAGAAGGAGAAAGCAATGACCAAAAAAGGTTTTGTCATCTTCTCACAAATCTAAGAGACGTAAATCTGATAATTGATGATTGGAAGCTATTGATGACCAAAACCAATGTTGGAATAAATAGAGCCACAATGAAGAGTTTGAAAATTGTACTCATTTGTTTTTCACAAATGATGACTTGCATAACCACAATAAAAGATAATTATATTCATTGAAAAGACCTGTTGCATGTAGAATTGCAACCAAAATAGGAAGTGTTAATGCACCAACAGGAGGTCCAAATGATGAACTTGATGTGGAGTTATTATTTGCTATGGATGCAAGGGTCATTTTAACTTGCAATATTTGGATAGAATTACGGCTTGAAAAAGGAGCTTTGGGGTATATAAGAACTAAATATATAAGCCTGGGAGTGCCCCACCCAAACCATTGACATATTTTATGGTCGAGTTTGATAGTTACTTAGGAATACCATTTGAAGATGAAACTCCATATACAATTCCAATTGCACCAATACAAAGGAGATACACAAACCAAGTTACGATTGGTTTGGGCATTAACAACACACAAATCACAAGGTTCGACTCTTTCAAAAGCCATAATTGATATAGATCAAAAAGAAAGAACATGATTAACATTTGTAGCTATATCCCATGTAAAATCATTGGAAGGACTAATAATATTATTACCATTTACATATGACTGCTATGAAAAACTAAAAAATGGAAAAAAAAAACTTTTCAAATGGAGAGCTGAGGAAGAGATATTGAAACTCTTAGAGTATAAATAATTTCATGTGCTTATCACAAATTTCATGTACTTATTCATTATTTGATATTTTAGTTTAAGCATTTTATCTTATGTATATTAGAGTTTTGGATGATTTAATGTAATTTATATTGCACTTAAATGGATGGTTTTATGTGATGTATATTATACGTGTAAAATTTTATGAAAAACTTCATATTATATATTAAATAAATATGCAAAATGTACAGATGTTACTAGCATACCTATCTTAGATAAATTTATGTAAAAGACACCGAGAAATATCATTCTTGACGTGCCTATATTATATTAAAAAATTTAAATAAGTGGAATAGGTACTTTGAAAATGATATCTCTCGATATCTTTTACATAGATTTATTTGAAATAGGTATGCTAGTTAATTATATATAATATATTATTAATAATTATATATATATATATATATATATAGTAAAAGTAATTTATATATTACAATGATATATGTATGTATATAATATTTTATCTGTAATTAATATAAATAAATACAAATTTCAAAACCTTAACATCTTATCCCCACGTTAACGATAATGTAGTGTTGATTCTAGTCGCACCTTGATTATGGAATTATGTCATTGTAAAATCAATTATCATGACATCGTCATCGACCCGTGATAGTAGAAAAGAATGAGTCAAAGATCTTGTCACCCTCCAAACTACATACCACTTTGTAATGGGTGCAGTGCATGTAAATTCATTATTTGCCTTTAATATGGGTCTAGTGTACAATATTACTTGAAATATTGTGTCACTACCCCTCACCATCATCATCCAACTCACCTTGGAATATTTCACCACTTGCATGTTTTGTATGGCCTTGCTCTTCCCCACTACTTAGCCATTGCTCAAGCTCACCGTGAAATGGAATGCATCCTCCCCACACACGTATTGCCATGACACCACCAGCACATCCACCAAAAATATAATAGTATTGCTACTTAACCCTTTGTGCACAAAAGATGATACGGAGTTGGCAGTCATAGATTTCGAGTGAGATACAACCACTGATTCACACTCATTCACTTTATCAAAACAAAGAATTACATACCTTTCGATGTAGCTTGCACCTTTAGAACAACTACTAAACTTAGTCTTTTGATAATGGTCATTCGAACATGACTTAAAACTTAATCTCTAATTTATATTCAACTTATGAATGCACTTCCTAATCTCTATAACTTCTCTCAATCAATATTTGTGATAATAATTTTCCACAACAATCACCTTAACATCTTCAATGTGAAAAAAATACTTAATTTGTACGAGTGCTTTTCCAATACTATTTATTCTTTTTCTTAATAAGATATCAACATATTTTTCACTCCAAAATTCAATGTAACTACCTATTTAATCACCCTGATGTCTTTATAATAAAAACAAACCTTTCAATTCGATTAACCATCCCATCTTCGAATATATATATAAATAAATGAGCGAGCGTTAGACTTGATAATTGTGAGTTGAGACTCTGTTACTATTGAAATTGTGAGTAGAGATGGGACCCACTCCTCTTCCTTTTGTCGTTTTATATTTGGATTTGGCCCGAGAAAGTTAATTTCATGTGATTTAGCACGTGGTCCTTTTTGTGTAAAATATTAAATATAATTTATACATGTGATGTAAAGCATTACATCACATAAGAATATTTCACAATGAATATTTAATTTGAATGTTTCACATCATAATGATTGCAATGGGCAAAAGTTTGAACCCGTGGGTATGGTGAGAAAATGTAGCCCATGGGACTCCAAAACCCATCACACGTCTCTTGCTATTAGTTACTAGTCTCGAAGGGAGGGATTATTAGCGTTCATTTGCTTTTAACTTGTGATTAATATTTGTTATATTATTTAATAATATCGTTTTGTTGTTTGTGCTGACCAATATGTAAATAAATAATCGAAACTAAGATGTAAGGTGCTTAGTTCAGGGGCTAAACTAATATTATTTGGTTTTATTTGATTGGAGCAAATATTTACATGTTATGGCGGAAGTTCACTGCAATCAATGCATCACTGTCACACCTCCCTTGAACACCAATGAAACCATAGCATGCCAATATAGTAGTAGGTGCCCAGTCCCTGTGTGGCTATTTGTTGTCACGCACGTTGTAGGTTCAAGGTTTTTTGGTTTGCATTGATGGGGGTGGACTGATTCCTAGGGAGTTTACTCGTAGCCTAGGTATTGGTGCTCGTATAAAAATATGTTAACATCGTCAAAGCATTCTCTATTTTGCTTGGTCTATTTCTATTTTGTGTTGTGTGATAGGCATAATTTGATCTCTATCAATTTAGATATGTTCTCTTATATCTATATTATCAATCAATGATACAGGGTATGTTGTGCCAAGAATAAAAAATAGAGACATGAAAGTTCTATTAATTCAAATATTTTGAAAGGTTGATCTTATCTTACATTTATATTTACATTTATTATTGTGTTGGTATGTGTTACAAGGATCCAAGAGGAGGCGATTGTAACATATTACCTTGCATCTTTTGAGTACAGAGGGCTCAATGATGTTACAAAATTTGCAGCTTTTGGATACAAAGCGCTCAATGTTGTCACAAAATTTGACTTGAGTTGTTACCTACGATGGTTGAAACCACCATCATCATCACCACCACCACCAACAAGGAAAGCCAAAAATAAGCCAGCAAATGCTTTCTAAACAAAGAATATCGGGTACAAGTATACACAATATGAAGATAATAGATATGCATACAGTGCCTCTACTAGTGTGAATAATAAGACCATGCTAGTGTTGCGTACAAGGCCCTCTTCTACAATGGCCTTGAACCTCCTCTTACAATCATCTATGCTCAAAAAGATGGTGGAGGAAACGACTGTGGAAGGTGAGGGTGAGGGTAAAGATGTTACCCCCTTGGTTTTGTTGGCAAGGCATGCAACGATTGAGTGGCAGCCCAAAAACAACAATTTAATCTTAAAAATTATATAATAGCAGCCTTAATTTTTTGAACACATCGACATTACTTTGATTTACGTCGCTTATTTACTATTTTTCAAGAATGAGTCTGAGCGTATAAATAGTTTGCTAGCTGAGAGTGAAATAGTTTGTAAAAGGAATTAAAAAAGATTTTGTTAATTTGGATTATTGCATTGTATTTTTAAATAGCCTATCTGAGGTTGATTCACAGAATTTTGTTTTCTTAAACATAGATTGTGTTTTAAGTATTTATATTTTTCGGTAATGAGTTTTTTATTTCAAACAGGGAAAAGCCTTCATGGCGTAGTAGGCTTTTCCTTATATATAGCTCCACAAGTTTTATCAAGAGGATACAATCAAGCAATAGATGTTTGGAGTGCTGGTGTGATTCTCTATATTATGTATTTTTTTACATATCTTCAAGTTGTTGGTTCAATACAATGTGCCCTTTTTTTATATGTGAAATGATCATTACTTTAATTTTTGCAGAGCATCGTTGAATCAATAGTCAAATAGAATTGACAAAAACAGGGAAGAGGGTAGCCTCTCCAACTCAATGAGGCTATTAGAACCAAAGACAATCACTTCATTTCATTGACTGGGTCATGGCAATCATGAAATAGCAATTTAAAAATCTCTTCATGTTTAATGTCATCTTGAACTCAAAATTATTTCTCTCCTCTCCTGTAGGGACTTGGCACACCGCGCCCTTGTTTTTTATGACATGCCATGTCTTCCCTGAAACATATAATGTCAATTTTGGTTGGCCCTTAAATGTGCCTCATCTACACCTTTAAGAATTGTGTGTATATTTCTATGGGTTACATTTACATTTTCCTCAACAAATTCCCTACATTATCGTTGGTGGCAATGTGGTGCTTTTCTTGTATTGCATAATGGTGTGTGCAACTATTAGTCCTAATTTACAGTCTCTTAACAGTTATATCTCTTAATATGATCATACTATCCATTTATGTTATATATACTACCATCAAATCCAATCCATAATATATATTACCTTCTCAGGCGACATTGTCTCTCATAGGGGATACAAAGACACTTAGTTGAGATGGCAGGTGGAAGCATAATAAAAAAATAATGAAGATCACACTGACATCAATAGAACCAACATTTATAGCATGATCGTATCAACACAACTTTCTAAAATAGGTATCGACTGGAGATCATAAAAGTGTTAGCATCATGCATTTCAAACACCTCAAATAAATCAATATGTCATCAAGTATTCAAATAATAATAATATATTAAAAATAGTCCAACAGTGAAAAGTTATTTTCTGGTGCCTTGGGCAAGTACCACGATGAAAATTAGTTTTTGGCATTATGTGTAAATAATCTATTGTCCACAGCTACCTCGACGCTTGTGGGAAAATCCACTTCATCCCTACATTCATATCCTAAAATCCCCTTTCAACTCCATCTATGTCATGTTATTCAACTTGTAACCATCCTTATCCATACTATTCATCCTCCCACCATCCCCACCCATCCTAAGTATCATGTGCCATCCTATTTTTGATCTTATTTTGTCCATCCCTTTTTCCCATCTTGACCTTAGTAAGGGAGTCGAATATGTCTTTAGACATGTTTTTGCAACATCTTAGCATATCCTCTGAGTGACATTTTGATGACGAGACATCTAGTCCTCATCCAATGTGATCCTTGGAGATATTTGGTCCATTCATCATTGTCCCTCATCCCATTTAAGTATCACCGAAATCCTTTCGTCATTCCTACCATCATTCCCCATCCTAGTTGTTAGGCTTGGTTTTCCCTTTGCTAGTAACCCCCTTTTGTACATACATAACCCAAAAAGCCAAAAAAATTAAAAAATCACAAAATCTATAAAATCCCAAAAAATCCTAAATTTTTTATCTTCAATTCTAAGCAAAATCCATATCCTTATCAAATTTGTCATTGTGATTATCCCTTTAATCGATCGTTTATCAAATCCATCCTCATGGCACATACCATTGCTTGGGGGTAAAATCAAACAAGGCAGATTGAATCGTGAATCGATCACCCATCCTATAGATTTTCCTCAAGACAACAGACAAGACACTAATCACATAAAAATCAATGCATCACATAATCAACATGTAAATATTTACATGTTTACTGATCTTTGATGATGTTTGACTTGTTTGAATATATATATATATATATATATATATATATATATATATATATATATATATATATATATATATATATATATATATATATATATATATATATATATATATCTAATTGTTTATGTTTATCTGCATTTTGTAAATATCTTTGTACATCTTTTATCTTATCATTTTATCTTTTATCGTATGTGTAATAGTATATGACAACCATGTCATCTTGGTTCCTTATATAATGATGTATTATGTTATGTGTTACTTGTACACTATATTTTTAATATTTTCATCTCTTGTGTCAATTCAACATGCATTATGGCAAGAATTCATCATGGTTATATTTGTCATGTTGCATACTTCCCGGTGCTACATTAAATCGTGATTTCTCAAAAACAAAATGACTCAAGACCATGACATCATAAATCCCCATACCATCATAACAAATCATCTATCCAATCAAATCCAGTCACATCATATCAGTTAGCCCATTCAAATCAACCATCTAACTTGTTATCCAACATTCCTAACAATCATATCCACCATCCCAATCATTATCAGGGCCCATTCAAATCATCCATTAACCTTATCCAATCGACTCAAATCTATCCAACCTCCAATCATCAATCTTGTCCAAATCAATTATCAACATTTGAATCCCATAATTTATCAATCAAATTGATTATCTAAATCCAATGCTCTATCCATCATATAATAATATATAACAATCACATATTCAATCATCACTAATCTAACATTTTTGCTAACATCCATCATTCTCATCAATCCTGATCGGTCTCCTTGGAGCATCCTTTAGGCATTATCATCATTTGATCTATCCTATCATTTGCCATCACATAACTCCCCTTTTGGTAGAATTGCATTGACCTGAGGTCCATATGGACTATGTAAGCAACATTCGGTCATATAGGGTGTCCGAGGTTAGGTCAATCACTATCACATAATCACTCATCATTCATCAGTTTACCATGTCCTTTATATTAATCAATTAGACAATCTATCAATTAATCATCAGTAAATCCACGTAATAATTTCCATGATCTTTCCATTCAATCTTCCACACCCATCAATTGGGATCGATAAATTGTGCCAGCCATCTTTTCTTCCATCAACCAATCACTTAATCAATCATCTATGAAAGTCTAACCAATCAATATGACTATTTATTCCCACTAGCATTTCCTTTAACATCATCCTAATCAATCCTAATCAGACTCCTTGGGACATCATCTAACATATCCTATCATCTATCATCTCATACTCCTTCCTCGGGAGAACTACATCGACTTGTGGTATATATGAATTATGTAGGAAACATTCGGTCACATGGGGTGTCTAAGGTCAACTCGATAATAATCATGTCACTTTCTACAATCATCCAATTTGTAATGTTCAGTGCCTATTTCAATATTTTATTATTTTTACTAGTTACTGCTAACTAATTATTAATCCAATTTATCTCATCCAATGAAATTGGAGTGACACATTTAAACTTTATTAGGTCATAGGTTTCAACATATTTTTTAATGGAAAACAAATATAAATTAATTACTATAGTCGAACAGAAGCGAGGACATGTGCATGGGTTGTTGATAGGTCCATGCGTTACTGGAGGGATCTTACAGTGAATGCCACTTGTGCCCTTATGCAGAGGTGTGGTAAAATTTAAGTGTTATTGTGTAATTATTTTCATTTTTTTTCCTTTCATATTTTCTTATTCTAGTTTGTGATTTGTTTGAAAATCATGTGACTCGATCATTAGGGTTGTGCCAAATGGCATCATGATGAATGAGACTGGTTATTTTTCATTTTGCTCTTGTGGGGCATGAATAGCAAATCCCATCCCCTCACCAACGCTATATACAATTGCAGTGAATGAGATGCCAAGATGTTACAGTGAGAAAAGGTTTGAACTTTTTTGCAATTACAGATATGTCTATGCACGAATCTAAATAGATTACACTGTAAATGAATGTTGGAAATTAGGACTGCCAAAAAGTTTTGGAGCTTTTTTAAATGCAAAAAAATTTCAAAAGCTGTATTTTCCCTTTTAATGTTTGTTATATTCTCTAATGGTTGTTTTCTTCAACACCTTTATTGTAATAAATATTTTATAGTTTAAGCTTTGGAAAACATAAAACATGTTTCCTCTTTCCTTGAATATTTTGTAAGAATATTTTATATTGTGTCATTGTGCTCTGCATCTTCATCAATTTCCAATTCTTCCCACTTATTTGAAAGGTCATGTGTACTACTTCTAGGGCTAGCTATAACAAGACCAATCTCAGCTTTACGCAATTTAGCTTTTGCTTCTGAAACCTCCATCAGACAATTTGCAATCTTCATATTGAAATAGTGTTTATTAATCTAAATTTGACCTATTTTCCAATTTTATTCATGATGTCCAGTCTTTCCATTGGGTAGTATTATTTTAACACAGTATAAAAAACACTCAGGGAAGATTATTCATCATTAGCTGCTGATATCCATTTTAATAGAAGTTTTTGGCGTTTCTTTGTAATTGTTGACAAATTTTCAGGAGGAAATAATCAATTTTGAAGCTAGATAAAGCGAGTCCCTACATTTCTCAAATACTTAACCATCTTCATATTAAAAACACAGCCAAAGCAACAATACATAAATAGTCCATGAACAACTATTAATAGACATTGACTATTAGCGATAGCCTAGGTACATGTCTTAACAATGAGGGAATTGCATTGACAAGCTGCATGGACCTACATGTACTGATGATCATCTTCAACATACAGCAAGTACTACAACCGTTAACGACACTTGTTTATATTAATTAATTATATATAATATATAAATAATAGTAATATATATTAGTGTATATCTAGTGAAAGTAAATTAATTATTATATAATTAGAAATATAATATAATTATATATAATATAGTATATATAATTATAATATATTTCTGATGGTTTTAGTGTTTTATTTTTTCTTAGACTTATTTTGTATAAGGTTCCAAGGCCTTTCAAAACGTGAAACTTTTACCCTTATATTATATATATATATATATATATATAGAGAGAGAGAGAGAGAGATAGTACGATGTTTTCTATAAGGCTCCAACTTTTATTTTTCCCTCCTCGTCAGCGGTGTCCCCCCGCCTCTCCCCTTCCCCGCGCTTAGTACTGCCTCCCCTTTGCAGGGTTCTTCCCCTCTCTCCTATCCTATTTGTGATTTGACCTCCTCCCTTGTGAGGCCCAAGAGGCTCAAAGCTGATGTTGGATCTATAGCCAAGAAAAAAAAAGTAAAAGCTATGAGGTAGAAAGACTGCAGCTAGCGGGGAAAGATTTGGTGGATAATGGCTCACAGTCGAAGATGGAGGACCTCCTCTCTCGATGGGAGAAGAGGTTGGTTCTCGGCAACAGATGATCATATCTCTTCTGTTGAGGACTGTTAAGGTCTGGTAGAAGGGCTGCAGCTTCTATTATGTTTTTTGTTTTGGCTTATTTTTGCTTGAATGTCAAAGCTCTTATGTTTAGCGACATGCTAGAGGAGTGTTTCCCTTAGTTACATGGCACATATGATGTGGTTTCCATTTAGTCTCCTTGTTATTTTTGTTTTTTTTTTTCTTTTTTTGGGGACTAGGCCCTTCATTGTGCCTCAACATCAGTTCATAGCTCCAATCAAACACGTTTTTACCCTATCAAATAAAAAAATACTATTAGAAATTACAAATTTTAACATTTTAATGTCTTGTCTCCATGTTAGCGATAATGGAACGTTGATTCTAACTACACATTGAATTTAGGGTTGTGTTATAGTAAAATCAATTATCATGACATCCTCATCGATCTGTGACAATATAAAAGAATGAGTCAAAGATCTTGCCACCCTATGAGTTGCATACACCTTTGCAATGGGTACAGGGCATGTAAATCCATTAGTTACCTTTAATCTAGGTCTAGTGTACAATATGACCCCTCTAGTGTACAATATCACTTGAAATACCCTATCACTACTTCCCACCATCATCGCCTAACTCACCAAGTATAATATTTCAGCGTTTGAATGTCTTGTATGGCCTTGCCCTTCCCCACTACTTCGTCATTGCTCAAGCTTATCATGAAATGGAATGCCTCCTCCCTATATAGTGCATTGCCATGCCATTTGAAGAAACACACAATCTCATTTTCTACCATCACATCACCAAAAATATAAGAGTATTGTTGCTTAACCCTTCGTGCATAAAAGGTGAGATGGGATTTGCAGTCATGGGTTTCAAACCAGATACAACTACCAATTTACCCTCCTTCACTTTACCAAAACATAGAATCACATCTCTTTCGACATAACCTGCATCTTTAAGGAAACTACTTGGGTTAGTCTTTTGATAATGAACTTCTGAACATGACTTAATCTTAATCCCTCATTTCTATTCAAATTACAAGTGTGCTTTCTATTTAAACATTATCTCTCAATCGACATTCTCGAAAATAATTTGTCACAACAATCACCTTAACGTCTTCAATATGAAAAAAATACTTAAATTGTAAAAGTACTTTGCCAACACATTTATTCTTTTTTTTAATGAGGATATCAACATATTCTTCAATCCAAAATTCGATGTAACCATCTATTTAGTCAATCTAACATGTTTATAATAAACATAAACCTTTCAATTTTATTGACTATACGACAAAATTTTATTATCGCATATAAAATATATTTTTATTATTTAATATATTTGACAACGTACTTCCCACGTACTTTATACAAAATACTTATATTAAAGAGCAATTGATAGTACATTTATTTTTATTATTTAATATATTTTATAGTTGTCGCTTTAACAATGTTATTATTGAAATTTAGATGGGACCCACTCCTTTTGCTTTTGACCGTGGATTTTCATGGGAATTTGGTGCTTATTGCGTACATTGTAAAATTTGAACGTTTCACATCATAACGATTGCAATGGGCAAAAGTTTGAGCCCATGGGACGCCAAAACCCATAAATGTCCTCAATAAATCCCATACGTTATCGTTGGTGGCAATTAGGGCAAAATTTGTTTTCTGGGTCATCCAAGGTTATGGTTTATTAGTCTCTATTGTGTAGGTAGTATTGTTATCCCAGTGACTTATTTCAAGTGGATTGTAAGAAGAGTATGTTGGACATCCTTCAAGTGTAGAGCATAATGGTGGTGGGCCACAATGATAGTGCCTTAGTGGGGTTCTGAATCAAGCACACAACCCTGCATCTCATTTGTCGCCTCATCATCATGAGCTTAAATATTTACATCACTATATTCCTTGTCATTGTAAGTCTATATAGCTTATGTTAAGTGTTTCTTGGGATGAGATTTGGTGGGTTTTAATGTAATGAATAGTAAAGGCAAAAACAGGGATGAGAGGAGATAACTAGTGTATGCCATGGTCATTGCCTCAAATAAACCATAACTACATGAGAGTTGTGTAATGTTCTCGAGTTGTGTGTTGCATAACTAATATTTAGAAGGCTAGAGAACTCTGGTATGGATGCATATGGATCATACCACATGGTTTCTCTGGTTTTGGAAGATTTTAAAAATAATCGAATACTAATCACCTCCAGAATTTACTAGCAGAGCTAATAATTTTACATATAGAAACATGGTTATAGATTCCATTGGTTCATAAAAATAATGGAGACAAACACATCTAGATGTTCAAAATAGTGGCTAAATTTTTTATCGATATTAATGAACTCAAAATAAGTTTGATATACTTAGTTAATCAAAATTTAATCAAATACTAACACCTCATTGAAGATACAAAAAGTGAGCACCAACGGAACCCCCAATATGTAAGAACAACAACATGATGATGACTAGTTTCACTGGAACATTCTCTATGAATCCATATGCTTAGTTTTCTGCATATGAGCACATCTAGCTAAAACAATCTTAGTCACCTTTAGTTTCTTCCCATATAAATGCTATTATTTCCCTCCATTGATGGCATGTTAACAGGAATAGGTGCCTTGGGGTTTGATGCAGTGAAAACACAAGCAGAAACAACCTCATATATAACAATATAAATCTTTTGATATTGGAAGATAAGTATTGCATTCCCTGACCTACTTAATGCATTTGATGGAATTGCATCAGATTGAACTCGTACATTATAAAAGCAGGGACAAAAATTTAGTGATGAACTCAAAATAATAATGGAGACAAACACATCCAGATGATCAAAAATATTAATGAACTCAAAAGAAGTTTGATATACTTAGCTAATCAAAATTTAATCAAATAATACCACCACAACGAAGATACAAAAAGTGAGCACCAACGGAACCCCCAATATGTAAGAACAACAACATGATGATGACTAGTCTCACTGAAACATTCTCTACCAATACCTCTGCTTAGTTTTCCCCATGTGAGCACATCTAGCTGAAATAATCTTCGTCACCTTTAGTTTCCTCCCATATAACTGCTATTGTTTACCTCCATTAACAACATGTTAACATGCATAGGTGCCTTATGGTTCGATGTAGTGAAAACATAAGCAAAAATAACCTCGTATATAAAAATATAAATCTTTTGATATTGAAAGATAAGTATTACATTCCCTGACCTGCTTACTGCGTCTGATGGAATTACATCAGATTGAACTCGCACATTAGAAAAGGAGAGACAAAAATGTAGTAACATGGATTATAAATATATAATTTTCCTTTAATTATGTAAGATTTCCTCTAATGATGTGAAGCAAGAAACTTGTGGTGAATTGAAATAAAGTTTGAGCAATGCAAAAACTACAATTGTATCTACCAAGGAAAGACCTGGCATTTTGTTTCTCCCTTACAAAAATACAGTTTCCTTTATCCAAAATTTACAAGAAAGAATAGATACATATTTTTGACAGTATATGTATGGATTCAACGTGCTAGAGCAAAACATGTAGTGGATTAAGGAGGTCACATGTTATCACCTTCATATGTTATGGATTGTAGACAACAAATTGAATAAAACAACAATCATAAATCACAGGCGATTGTTCAAATCCTATCATCAATAGCCAATAATTTTAAAACATCACAAGCCTACGTCATGGACATATGTTAGCTTTCTAATGCTTGACCATACCTTTAGTACAGTGCACAAATATTTAAAGTTATCACATATGATCAAAATGTTTAGGGAGTCTGTAAAACTTTTTCATGAGAGCACATAGATTTCAAAATAAAATTAAACTAGAATAACACCTTGTCTATTTGCATATATTTATTAATTGACAATAAAATATAAAAATGATTTAAAATTAAAAAAATGTAGGTTGATATTTAAGACAATTGAAAAAAATGTAGGTTGATATTTATGATCAAAAGAAGTTGATATTGAGTGAACAATTTTCTTTGACTTATTTGACTCTTAGCATAATTTTTGTGAGGAGTTATTCTTCACAAACCAAACTTTAAAAATTGAACTTTAATTTTGATATTATTTATACAATGTGTAGTTTTTTTTTTCTTAACACACACACACACAATATACTAAAGGTGACTTCCAAAATTTGACGAATTATCTATCAAAATATGAAAGATACAATTGTGTAGATAACTAAAAATGACCCCAAGGCATTTATTGGTCATTAATTAGCATATTTTTATTGTAATTTTTTATTTGTCCAAATTGGGCCTTATTAATCATTTATCAATTTTAGATGGTCCATGTCCCTCTTTCCAACCCTTCTCTCTCATGTTTTAGGCTCTACATTTGGAATGCCCTTGACTCTCTTGGGATTTTCAAGCAGGCTAGCATGCCCACAAGCTCCTAGGTCAAACTACACTTCCCTCCTTGATCCTGCATTTTTCACTTTTAACCATTGGATTTCAGTTTATGCACAAATAGGAATTAATTTAAATTCAATTGCCTATAAATGCACTTGCATGCTAATTTATTTACCTATAAATCACACATGATATTATATGCATTCTATTGAGCACTGACATGCATTCCAGAGAGATTAAGTAATCATTAAAACAATCATGATAGATCTCCTATAATGTTTTAATTATCCCTATAATTTGTCATGGTTAACAAAGATACCATGACTACCTAACTGACATTATTCATGCGGTCAAAAGATTACAATCAAAGTTCCAATTCTAATGATATCTAAGTATTCCTCTTCCTAGTAGGTACTAAAGCATTGCTTAGATAATGAGATGCAACCATAATAATTACAATCAAGATGAAGCATATATTGGAATAAAAAGATGGATATTTCAAAGGAAATATTAGACCTACATGTGTTGTTACAACCCCTCAAGATATACTTAAGGAAATGTAGTATTTTTTTTACTATTAAACAATTAACACTCAATCCATAGAATAAGACAATACAACATAACTAAATCATAACTAAGAACAATAACACTCTAATTCAAATGCTGCATATAATATAAATCTTATACAATTCCATAGAAAGCTAAATATAACATACAGTTATCACATCATGCAATCCAATCAATAATGTTACTATCCCATTACAATATATGTCATAAAGCTCAAAAATCAAAGCAATAGTAATCAGACGTTAACCATACTAATCAACAAATTAAAGGTTTATAAGTCATAGGGTAAAATCAGGGTGTAACATGTGTCATGAATATTAGACCAAATATCTTATGCATAGCTCTGCCAAAATATAATTAATAAAATATTTGCAAGATGGAATTATTGAAATTGCTCTATCCGAAGGATTCAAAAGATTAGTTGTATTTGAAGATAAATTATTAGAAGAAATGAGTTTTCCGAATTTGTTTTATGTAACTATTTTGATTATGTAATGGATCTTACTGGAAACATATCATTCCATAAAAAAATAGATTCTTGTAGTAAAGCTTGCCTTTTACAAGTTCAAGATATTCTTGCTATCTAAACCCTTTATTTTGAAACATATTTATAACTATAATTATCTAAAAATGACACTTGAGTGCTAAGAGTGTTACTTGAGACCACCCATCCCTAGCTTAGACCTAGACCTATAATTAGGGCCTATTTAGACACTTATCTATCCTTCATACGGGCCACATGCATCCATAAACATCCTAAAGTAGTTCTAGACCCTCACTTTAACATCCTATCCCTTAGTGCCTCAAGTTCTATCGCCTAGACACTAGCACTTAATGGCGCTAGTGTCCTAATTTGGGTGTTATTATCCTTTTTCCTCTTTCTATCTCCAATGGATATATTTTCAAATGAGCAACCACCTAGAGTCAGCCTATACCTCTTTTAAGACATGCACAAGCACTAGGGCAATGTATATACCTGATTTTAGCCCTTTATCTACTAGATGGAAATTAGATGCAAATACATAAACAAACTCATAACAAGTTGTGTGCAATCAAGGTTATCAATCCCTACTTTTACGTACAACCATCTACAATATTCATAAGCTCAGATTACTCAGATTTATAGTCTCAAAAACATTCAAAGCACTCAAACTAGCATTCATACTAGCTTCATTTACACTCTCACCAACACTTACGTGGGGAGAAATACATCGAGCTTGATCCCTTCTCGGAGTATTGGTATGTATGCAACTCTCATCATAGTAGGGTGTTGAGGATGTCCACCCCACTAACAACACACTTTGGTACTTGTGCTAATTTGATGCCTTAGCAACATGGAGGTTTAGGGTTTGCAGACAAAATTAGTCAAAATTGGTCATCTACAGAGATCCATAATTTATACGCACAAGAATAGGCTCGGCAGACTCAAACACAAGTGTACCCAAAAGCTCAAAATGTAGGTTGATATTTATGATCAAAAGAAGTTGATATTGAGTGAAAATTTTTCTTTGACTTATTTGACTCTTAGCAAACTTTTTGTGAGGAGTTACTCTTCACAAACCAAACTTTAAAAATTGAACTTTAATTTTGATATTATTTATACAATGTGTAGTTTTTTTTTTCTTAACAAACACACACAATATACTAAGGGTGACCTCCAAAATTTGATGAATTATCTATCAAAATATGAAAGATACAATTGTGTAGATAACTAAAAATGAACCCAAGGCATTTATTGGTCAATTATTAGCATATGTTTATTGTAATTTTTTTATTTGTCCAAATTGGGCCTTATTAATCATTTATCAATTTTAGATGGTCCATGTCCCTCTTTCCAACCCTTCTTTCTCATGTTTTAGGCTCTGCATTTGGAATGCCCCCAACTCTCTTAGGATTTTCTAGCAGGCTAGCATGCCCACAAGCTCCTAGGTCAAACTACGCTTCCCTCCTTGATCCTGCATTTTTCACTTTTAACCATTGGATTTCAGTTTATGCACAAATAGGAATTAATTTAAATTTAGGTTCCTATAAATGCACTTGCATGCTAATTTATTTACCTATAAATCACACATGATATTATATGCATTCTATTGAGCACTGACATGCATTCTAGAGAGATTAAGTAATCATTAAAACAATCATGATAGATCTCCTATAATGTTTTAATTATCCCTATAATTTGTCATGGTTAACAAAGATACCATGACTACCTAACTGACATTATTCATGCGGTCAAAAGATTACAATCAAAGTTCCAATTCTAATGATATCTAAGTATTCCTCTTCCTAGTAGGTACTAAAGCATTGCTTAGATAATGAGATGCAACCATAATAATTACAATCAAGATGAAGCATATATCGGAATAAAAAGATGGATATTTCAAAGGAAATATTAGACCTACATGTGTTGTTACAACGCCTCAAGATATACTTAAGAAAATGTAGTATTTTTTTTTTTACTATTAAACAATTAACACTCAATCCATAGAATAAGACAATACAACATAACTAAATCATAACTAAGAACAATAACACTCTAATTCAAATGTTGCATATAATATAAATCTTATACAATACCATAGAAAGCAAAATATAACATACAGTTATCACATCATGCAATCCAATCAATAATGTTACTATCCCATTACAATATATGTCATAAAGCTCAAAAATCAAAGCAATAGTAATCAAACGTTAACCATAGTAATCAAAAAATTAAAGGTTTATAAGTCATAGGGTAAAATCAGGATGTAAATGTGTCATGAATATTAGACCAAATATCTTATGCATAGCTTTGCCAAAATATAATTAATAAAATACTTGCAAGATGGAATTATTGAAATTGCTCTATCCGAAGGATTCAAAAGATTAGTTGTATTTGAAGATAAATTATTAGAAGAAATGAGTTTTCCAAATTTGTTTTATGTAACTATTTTGATTATGTAATGGATCTTACTGGAAACATATCATTCCATAAAAAAATAGATTCTTGTAGTAAAGCTTGCCTTTTACAAGTTCAAGATATTCTTGCTATCTAAACCCTTTATTTTGAGAACATATTTATAACTATAATCATCTAAAAATGACACTTGAGTTCTAAGAGTGTTACTTGAGACCACCCATCCCTAGCTTAGACCTAGACCTATAATTAGGGCCTATTTAGACACTTATCTATCCTTCATATGGGCCACATGCATCCATAAACATCTTAAAGTAGTTCTAGACCCTCACTTTAACATCCTATCCCCTAGTGCCTCAAGTTTTGTCGCCTAGACACTAGCACTTAATGGCGCTAGTGTCCTAATTTGGGTGTTATTATCCTTTTCCCTCTTTCTATCTCCAATGGATATATTTTCAAATGAGCAACCACCTAGAGTCAGCCTATACCTCTTTTAAGACATGCACAAGCACTAGAACAATGTATATACATGAGTTTTATCCCTTTATCTACTAGATGGAAATTAGATGCAAAGTACATAAACAAACTCATAACAAGTTGTGCGCAATCAAGGTTATCAATCCCTACTTTTACGTACAAACATCTAATATATTCATAAGCTCAGATTACTCAGATTTATTGTCTCAAAAACATTCAAAGCACTCAAACTAGAATTCATACTAGCTTCATTTACACTCTCACCAGCACTTAAGTGGGGAGAAATACATCGGTCTTGATCCCTTCTTGGAGTATTGGTATGTATGCAACTCTCATCATAGTAGGGTGTTGAGGATGTCCACCCCACTAACAACACACTTTGGTACTTGTGCTAATATGATTCCTTAGCAACATGGAGGTTTAGGATTTGCAGAAAAAATTAGTCAAAATTGGTCATCTACAGAGATCCATAATTTATACGCACAAGAATAGGCTTGGCAGACCCAAACAGAAGTGTACCCAAAAGCTCAAAATAGTTTTGCATAAAGGACACTAGCACCACATGGTACTACTATCCAATTAGGGCATTATTATCTAGGAAGGGTTTTGACACCTAGGTCCTATCCATGATACTTAGATTAGCTTTTATCCTAGTTTTCAGCCTCCAGATCTCCCATCTTAGTCAATTTCCAGCTAAGTAATTGTTTACATTATTTTTTGTTATTTTTAGAAAGGTCAAACTAAGTCAATTCTATTACAAATCAGTGGCTAAATTTATTACATATTTATACCCTAATTTACTATACCCATACCCTTTAACAACTTAGGTATTAAACTCCATAAACCCTAAAAAGTTAAATCATTTGGTGAACCTAACTTACTTCAACTATTACACCAACCCTAACTCTAGATAACCCTAGGGTTTGTGTTTCCAGCCTTCTAAGACCCACATTCAAATTTCAGATCCTTGTATTTTCTTATTTGTATTTCATATCATCATGATAATAATGATAGATGAAGTTTATCACTTTTTAATATAAAGTTTTCTAGCTTCCTTTGCATGTTTGTTTCCTTTCATTTAGAATGAATTCAAATATGACAAACACATATTTACATGATGCTTTATATCAGTTAAAATGTATGGCATATTTCATTCTATCTCTAGCATGTTGTTGTTCCCTTATGTGGAATTTAATTAAGAAACAAATCGTTACATACATAGAGGATCAATTATAATATATTTTATTGAACTTAATCCATAAAGTTAATACCAAGTAACATTCATGTTTCAAGTTTCAATGCCATATCATATGTACATGAAAGAATCTCCTTCTCCTCCTCATCTCCATGAGGGTGATAACTACTTTCCCTCTAAGCAGGTCCATGTTATTAGTCCTTCACGAGATGACGTAACTTATATTATTGTTATTAATGCCCATACTCAACATATCCATGCCTCCACCTCTCCCCTATAGGGTGTGTGCCTACTGTTCAATTAAAAGCAACCAATGTTTGTACTTGTGAGACTCTAAGGGATCAAATTATCAATATGAGCAAGCTAATATCAAAATTATAGAATCAAAATTAGTTATTAAGTGAAAAGGTCACATTATTGGTAAATTAAATTACATATACAAAGTCTTCAGAATATGCTAGTGTTCATCATGTATATGCATCTACACTTAACAAAATTGTGTCTAGAACTCTTTCATATCCAAATCATAAAGTACTAGATGAGAAATACAATCAAGATCAAAATAATACACAATATGGGAATCAGGACATTCCCCCCCACTTAACAATGAAAATCTTATTGTCAATAAAGATGAGATTTTATAGAGTTTTATAGATACACTTTGGGAACAACCCCGTGATCATGCACAAATTATATAAGCCATAATGGAAATAAAGAACAAATCAAATAATGGTCAATCTTCTACACCCCCAGATAATAATATCATTACAACTATGTTAGGGATAACTCAGCTTGTACAACAACCTATTTTAACTAGACAACCTTCAATAATGGCAACACTTCCTATGGCTAGTTTCTACTCTCCAAATGTACAATCCCTTATACATGAGATTCATTCTCTGCAAGATAAGGTGTTACATCTTGAGCAAGGTGCTACTAGGCCATCACATGCCTTAGATTATCATGTTATTTTACATACACATTTGGCACATCACATAGAGGTAACTCCTTTGCCATCTAGATTTGTGGTACCTAAGATTACATTGTATGATGGTAAGGGTGCCCAGAGCACCATCTACGAGCTTTCCATGCAACATATTTGGACTATGTCCAATGATTGGTTCCTTACTAAGTTTTTCCCATGTAGTTTACATGACTATGCCTTACAATGGTTTTATGATCTTATAAATTAGTCTATCACCACATTCAATCCATTGGTAGATATGTTTTTAGCACATTTTTCAATTAACATCAGTGATAAGATCTCATTGCTAAAGTAGCACAATTGAAGCAAAAATCCAATGAGACTATTGTATAATATGTCTTACAATATAAAACTATATTAGCAAAGATGACTAGCCCCATAGGAGATGGAGGGATCCAAGACATATTCAAACAAAGCTTATAACCAACATTTCATGAATATATCTTGTTCAATAAATTTCCAACAATCACATATTTATGCCACATGGTGAAAGAAAGGGAAGTCAAGCTTCTCTCTATGGGTAAATTAAAGTACACAATTGGATCAGAGTTAACCACTAAGAGTTTTAATAAGCCTTCATACAAAGTAAGGGTCATTAACAACAAGAGTGATCTAAAGGCCATAGTTAATGTAGCTTCAGAGCCACCTCTTCACTTGGTTTTATTAGCTCCTCCACAGAGAGTTTTCACCAACCTTCCAAAATCATTGGCACAAGTTTTACAATAACTCTTGGAATGCATGTCATATCTCACCCTCCCATCAAAGAGGTTGATATGACATAACCTCTTCCAAATAATTATGGTTCCAATGCATCTTGTGACTATCACAAGGCACTAGGCCATACTACAAATAGATGTATCACCTTGAAAAATAAGATACAATATTTAATAGAGGACAACATCATTGATGTGGGCACACCCATATAGGCACCTAAAGTTCAACAAACAAAAGCTAAGGCATTGAAAATGTTCTCAGATCCATTTCCAAAGCATACAACTAATGAGGTAGGGGGCACTTTAGATGTTTATTATATGTATCAAGCACATACACCACTGGAATCATATCACATTACTACAGAGGATGCATACCCCCACATAATATCAATAGTGTGTATCATACTACAGTACCAACCAAACCACTCATCACTTTCTCAAATCAAGAGATTCTTGATGATGATTCATATTTATATGCACTCTTTGTACGAGCCTACATTGATCATCATCCTATTCAAAGTGTTATGGTTGACATTGGGTCAAGTATTAACATGTGCACTATCACAATTTTATAGAATTTGGGTTATTTAGAGTAGGAAATTTCTCCAATTAACACAATTATTCATGGTTTTTGTGACCATGTTTAGAGCTCTAATGGGGAGATTGTACTTCCACTAGGACACTAGATTCTCAGTAGTACCTAGTGCAAACACATTTGACATGTTATTAAGTAGGCCATAGATGCAATAGTTATGAACCATTTCATCCACTATACATAAATGCCTTAAGTATATACATGTTAATCAATGGATGAAAATTGAGGGACTTTTATATGAGTATGCTTTACCTATCCCATAAAAATTCACACTACAATTACTAGTTATAGTTTTGATCATAGTTCCCATCTGTACACCACAGATTTTAGTGGAGCCATTACTACAGGTGAGGTATACTCCTATATTGTTACCATGTATGCATACTCTCCCATATAGACCATTATTAGAGAGACCCTTACATCAAATATATGTTGAAGATTCTAGAGGGCCTCCCTCTACCCCTTTCCTTTCAACATCAATGTTATTGAGTTCTCAAGGTTCTCAACATAGGGCACCACTACCAGTTACAACATCTACTAGATGGGTCCCTAAGGCCCCTGTAGTTCATAAGACACTCCAGTCATCTTCACAGATTCCTAGCACCACTTCATAGGTAGTGCCTGTTGGTTGAATATTTTGTCGATCAGCGTACTGATAAACAAAATAGGTCTGATCAGCCAAAGAAGGAAGACTGGTCGTCCAAATGTGTAGTTTTTTTACCACATCAGAAGGAGACTGATCTCTCCTCTCATCAAGGGGAGGTTCCCTAAAGATATGCTAGATATATATAAATAGAAAATAATACTCAAGGGTAGGACAAACCATCCATCTCTCTTTCTTCAGAGATGATGTGTGCAAAACAAAGGAAAAAATCAAGGGAAATGACAGAAAACACTCCTCTTCTTTCAGAATTACTATTCAACAAACCACAAGAACCTGGTAGTAATAGAAAATGTGGCAAACGACATAATAACCAGCAAATTGATATGCAGCACAAAGCCTCCACCTAGATTGCTCAAGAGTAAGATACGAAGGATAATGAGGGCACAAAGTCGTCCTAAGGTCCTTTACACATAAATGAAAAGAAAACACACTAAAGGAAATTATGGGGGCACAAAGTCTCTCCACACTTAAGTCTTCAGGACACCTTCTTGACTGCTGTCACTAATTCTGCTTGTTGAATTAAAGGAACAGAAGATATATTAAGGAAAAAGACATAAGAACAGTTTCCCCAACAACAAAGATATCACAGCACAAAGTCTTAAAAATCACTTACTTTCTTATTCCAATAACAGAATATGATCAACAAATTGAGCTCAAAGTCTCAAAAGTGCCTTTCAATTTGGGCAGAGTTTCGTTCTGATTGTCAAAAAGAGATATTTTACAATAACAAGAGAGTCCATTATATAGCCACTTCAAGAAGGACTCGAGAACAATAACACATCATGTTGCATTGAAATCTGTTAAGAAGACAGGCTTGAACTTAGGGGCATTAACCCATTTGATTTTATCAATGCAGAGAAACAAATCACGCTATTGAAAGTTTGCAACTTTCAATGTCCACCTGGCAATCTAATCTTACCTTCATCATTCCTTCTTTTCTGGTTAATTGAATCAGGTCCTGGATTCAATTTGTTGTTATGTTCCTTCCTCGCTTTCTGTTGGTCTTGGCCTTAAAGCCTGTGAATGCATTTGGGTCTATAGATTCAAAAGATCAATGGCTATTTCATGAGCTTTAAAATTGACGTTCGCGCGCCCGTCACTACGTTTTCAATGGCTAGTTTGTTGTCTTGAATTTGACGTCTTCGAGCGCATCACCCCTTGATCCTTTTAGATTTCTTATTTTACATCTTCCCAAAGGGAAGATCACTCTTCGGCTTCAAGAAATTATCCTTCAATTTGGCAGCTGAGAGTCCCCCGCAACGGCACCTGCCCTTTGAGGTCCTTCGGCGGCCTTTTCCTTAGAGTCTCTCATGGCTTTTCTTTTTAGCGGACTATTTCTCGGGCTTTCCTATAGACAATTACCGCGAGTATTTTCCCTGGGCTTTCTCCACGGGCAAATTCCCGCGAATAAAAAGTCTGCGGAAATTTCTCGCAGACAAAAAGTCTGCGAAAATTATTCTGTTTGTCTTGGTCATAGCTTCTTTGAAAATTTTTTCGGGCTTTCAGCCCGCAACCTATTTCTTGAATTCTTTTAGACTTTTTGTCTGAAGGAATTCCTTCGGACAAAAAGTTTGAAGGAATTACTTCTTTCCTTAGACTTTTTCGGCTGACTTAAACAGAAATCTGAAAGAATTTACCTTTTGAGGCTTCTTTGAAAATGACCCTTTTGAAGGGTACTTTTATCATCCAAGTGCCCTCCATAAGGGCACTTTGTCCTTCGGGAGGCTCTTTGAAATTTTGCATTTGAACTGCTCCTTTGAACCGTTTGAGTGAACCACTTGGTTGAACCAAATTGTTGAACCAAGGCAATGAACCGCTTGGTTGAACCAAACGTTGAACCAAGCCGATGAACCAAGATTTGAACAAAAATGGTTCAAGTTGATGGTTCAATTGAATGAACCAAGCCTTTGAACCAAGTGGATGAACTGAGCATTGAACCACTTGATTGAACTTGCCTTTGAACCATTTGTTTGAACCAATCGTTGAACCAAGTTTTGGTTCAATGGTTCAAACAAAGCCTTGAACCGACTGACGAACCATTTGATTGAACCAAAGGATGAACTAAAGCATTGAAACAAAGTGGATGAACCACCCGAGTGAAACAAAGTGTTGAACCGCTTGGTTGAACCAAGCCATTGAACGGTTCCTTTGATTGAACCCGCCGTTGAACCGGAAGCGTTGAACCTTTTGAACTTTGAACTCATTGAACCTTCGAACTAAAGTGGTTCAACGGTTCAAGCCTTCTTTGCTTAGATGCTTGCTGATGGAGATTTTTGATTGAACCAAGGCATTGAACCAACCTAAAAAATGACCAAGTGTTAGAAACTGATTCTTTTGGTTAAACCCGCCTACAGAAGCCTTTAAACCTGTAGAAATGAACCTGCCTGCAGAGTCCGTAGAAATCAACCTGTGAAGTCCTTTGAACTTGGCCTACAGATTTCGTATATTTTCTCTTCCTGTTGAGTCCGTAGATTCAAGCCTGCAGTGTCCGTAGATTTAATCATGCAGAGTCCATAGATTTAAGCTTGTAGAGTCTGTAGATTTAAGCCTGCAAAGTCCGTAGATTTTTGAGAAGCTTAAAAAATGAGGAATTTGAATACCCAGGACAAATTTTGAAAAAGGAAGAGACAATTTTGGTATGTAGGACCAAAATAGTTCAAATGTTGTCCCAAAAATGAGTGATATTTTTTGGGGGACAACAGTGCCATCTATAAATCACTTAGTAAAAAAAGTTTTGGGACCTAGATTACCTTTTCATACAACACACATAATTATTGTTCTTTTATCTGATACAGGTCACATTGAAAGTGAGTCTCTCATGAGATTTATTGATTAGTATGGTCCTCCCTTTTGGTATATGGTTTCCTTATTTCTTGCTCCTTGTATATAGTTTCATTTTCATGTTGCTTTTACATAGCTTATATCCAAAAAATGCAAAAATAATATAATATGTCAAAACACAAAACATTCAAATATTTACTCAAAAAAATACAAATTATAGATTGTATGTGTTTCCATGTTTACATCTCTTATATTTGCTAGATACTACATATACTAGCTATCTTAGTATAGTCAGTTTTTATCATACATAAATTATTCCACTTGTTCTTATTGAGTGTTTACATATACTTATAGGACCCAGATCAACTACATAGATCTATATTTGCTACTATCTACCCACTAGGGGCATATACATAAATACATAAGTTGTTCATTTGATACATTCACCCATTTGAGGGCATCTTATACATAGTTTTGATTTCCAAGTTACATCTTTCTAAACTCTATATGACAGATTTATCATTGTTATATCTTGATATTGATCATCCTATACCTACTCAAATTTTGTGCCGACTACTACTACTTTACACTAAGCTTATGTACATCTTAATTCTTATACAAATTTGTACCACATGTTTTTGCATACTTTCATTTCTAGCTTTCCTAGTTTATACTTGATTATGTCTCTATGCTTATTCTATTCTTGGGCATTTGAATATGTCATTTCTCTATGGATCTACGCCACTTATTTTCCTCATATGTATGCTTTGGGCATGTGCCCATGTCCTTGTGTGTGCCTTCTTGATTGTGTATGTAGACATTTAAACATGTCTTCCATGTGGCTTTAAGACAAATTGCTTGTTGTTTGCGTATGTAGACAGTTGAGCATGTCCTTGTATGTCTTAGTTTATCAGATTTAGTAACATGTACCCATGTCCCTTGTATTACGGCCCCTTGGACTACTTTGCTTTCCTCATGTGAGTTGTATGTATGCTTTCTTGTATGCATCATGGCCAAAACACTTGCTTGTTACACACTCTAGTTTCAAATGCCATGAGGGACCTCATGCATCTCCCCTTCCTAATTAGATGTTGTGATGGACATCGTGACCCATCCCCCTAGGAAACTACTCAGTTGTTACTCAGATTTGTTGTTTGTATACATTGTTGTGTCTATCTTTACAACCTTGTGAATTCTAGATCTAACATACATCGTACACTACAAATTTATGTTCAAATTATCTTACATTCTGATGTTATGTATGCACATTATATTGGTTTATTACATAGATACCATATATGTTCTGGATAACACACATTTTGTAGAGATTCTTCTTTTAAGGCCAATTTTTGCATAGGTTCAATAATTCCCCAGGGGGCATTCACAGATGTTTGTCACATAGATGAAGTTATCTAAATGCACTTAGAATATAGTTTTTAGCACACAGGTACATAATACAATTTTTAGTTTCAAGAAAACACAATGGGAAACAGTGACATAGAGACCAGTTTTAATTGCACATAAATTAGAACAGTTAGACTTTAGTGCCCAAATTAAGACACTAGCACCACATGACACTACTGTCCAAGATATGGCACATTATTCTATAGCCTTAATTTTAGAAAATTCTATATGGCCCAAAAAATTATAACAGGTATAATCTAGATTTGCATAGGTTCATTTACAAATTGCCAATTTTGGCTCACATATTCATACCATTTTCCTCATATTAGGAGCATTGTGTACAGTATGATCATTCCCATCTCAATTTAGATGCTCAAATATATATTATTACAACTTAATCCAGAATACATATACTCATGTATCATATTTGGGGGCATGTGCATGGTACATTATTTTGTATGCTCATTTATACACCAGTTGATCAAATGGATTGAAAAACTCCATGTCATTCTCTACGTTATACACACCAGACACCATGTTCTAAGTTACAACCCAAATTGATGTTTTAATCCATCTACAGTGGTTGGCATTCCTGAGTGGCCTAGAGTTGCCCAATATTCTTGAGTGGTCATGGAGTTGATATATAAAATTCCAATTATAGTTACACATCTTTAGTTACATCGTGCAATTTTAATTTTAGATGCATCTACTCACATGGGTAGGTAATGGTGGAGTCATAGTCTACTTAAGTCATTGAACCACCTACATGAGAGGGTTAGACACACTATCAATCCAATCCAATCTATTCATGGGTCATGATCCACCAAGTAGGGGTGAGAAATGATGGAGTCCAAAATGGGTAGATTTCTTGAGCCACCCACACATGGGGATTGAGCAAGCCATCAGATCAGTCCAAGTTATTCATCGATTGATCACTATCTGCATGCACATAGACAGGATTGTCACCAAGTTTGTATATTGGTTCATGTACATAGTGAGGTGTATTCATTCCTTTCCTCTCTCTTATCCCTATACTTAGTTTTATCTGTTATTTTTTATACCTCTTAAGCAAGGACTGATCAATGCAAGTTTCATTTGCAAGAAACACAATGGAGCATGCTTTGCATACATAAATCTAGATTATTGGGCTTTGCTCTTAGGTAAGTCTAGGTACACTTCTTTTTCCTTTATCCTATTCATTTTGCTTTATTGTATCTCTAGCATAAAGGTGGAAAAATTGCAATCATCTAAAAATGACACTTGAGTGCTAAGAGTGTTACTTTATACCACCCATCCCTATCTTAGCCCTAAACCTATCTTAGGGCCTATTTCAACAATTATCTAAAGTTCATATAGGTCACATGCATCCCTAAACATCCCTAAAGCAGTCCCAAACCCTCACTTTAACATCCTATCCCCTAGCGTCTTAGGTTTTGCCACCTGACCACTAGTACCATAATATGGACAATAGCGCCCCATGGCACTAGTGTCGCAGTTTGGGCGCTATTATCTTTTTCCCTCATTTTATCTTTAATAAATATCTTTTCAAATTATCATTCAACCAAGGTTGACCTAAACCTCTTTTAAGACCCGTACAAGCACTAGAGCAATATATATACATGACTTTTAGCCCTTTATCTACTATATGGAAATTAGATGCAACTTACACAAATAAACTCAAAAAAAATTGTGCATAATCAAAGTTATCAATTCTTATTCTACCCTAATTTTACATACAACCATCTAAAATATTCTTAAGCTCATATTACTCATATTTCTAGTCTTAAGGACATTCAAATCACTATAACCAACATTCATACTAGCTTCACTTGCACTTACACCATCATTTATGTGGAAAGAATTACATCAGGGCTGATCCCTCCTCAGAGTATTGATATATAGTCAACTCTCATCAAAGTGGGGTCTTGAGGATGTCCAGCCTACCCCACTAACAACACACTTTGATACTTATGACAACTAGATGCCCTAGTAATATGGAGGTTTAAGGTTTGCATACAAAATCAGTCAAAAATAGGTCATCTATAGAGATCTAAAATCGTGCACACACGAATAGGCTTGGCAGACCCAAACACAGGTGCACTCAAAAGTTTGAAACAATTTTGTATAGAGGACACTAACACCAAAATAAAGACGCTAACACCACATGGTGTTAGTATCCAATTAGGGTGTTACTATTTAAGAAGGGTTTTGACATTTGGGTCCTATTTATGACACTCAGATCAACCTCTATCCTAGTTTACAGCCTCCAAATCTTCCATCTCAGTCAATTTCTAGCTGAGTACTTATTTACATTATTTATTGTTATTTTTGGAAAGGTCAAACTAAGTCAATTTTGTTACAAATTAATGGTTATATTTATTACATATTTCTACCCTGCTTTACTATACTCAGACCCTTTAAAAAAATAGGGCTTAAAATCCATAAACCCTAAAAATTAAAATCTATAACAATTTGAGAATATTATCAAACAACCCCATTTAAATCTAATAGGAAACTAAATCCATACTAGATTGTCTTTATGGTTTTATAACTTTGAATTTAAGGTTGAATACAAAAAATGGACTTTGAATTTCAAGTTGAATAGAAAAAAGGAGTTGATAACAACCTTGCAAACAAATTGAGTTGAGAAGGAGGACGTTGGTATCAAAAATGTTTAATAAACTCATTAATCATTTTTATATGTTTCAAAACTCAGGGTCACGATCAAAATGAAAAGAAATTATTGAAATGCCATCGATAGTAAAGAAACTTATACCACATAAACAAAGAAAGTGAAGCAATGGATGATGGTAAATATCCTCCTAAGAATAAAGAAATATTTGCCTCCTCCACCTATATCTTTGATAATTTCTAAATACATATTACAAAAAGGTTACCTTGAGAATAAGTTAAAAAATAATAATAAATGCACCAAGAACATTGAAAGGAGAGGATACAAAATAAGAATTCTGAATTCTGAGATAAACTATGAAGAATTCTTTGGTATCCACAAAATGGCTAGATACTACAAGAAAGTTAGAATTTTAATTAGAAGCCATGATATAGTAAAATTAAAATGAGTAATTTGTGCAGAGTTGCCACATGGATGTGGTGCTGTGGAAAAGTTTGAGTATTTCTCAAATAATTAATAACAAAAAAAAAATATTTTAAGATTAATGATAATATTTTTATAAAATTGATATGTCCCATATTAATGTGTTTCTTTAATAGACTTAGATTAACTAAATTACATTGACATACTCGTGACTTGTTCATAGTGTGTATCATATGATTTTGGTGATTTATTCATAAAGTATGGTCAAAAAATTCACTTACAACTCTTGAACAGACAAATGTAAGAAAAACAGATATTACTAGCATTTGCCCCAAAGGTGAAAATTATGTCGAAAGGGATGTAATTTTCTATTTTGGTAAAGCATGGTTTTGTAAAGGGAAATAGTGTATATCAGTAGTTGTACCTCGCTTGAAACCTATGATTATTGAACCCATCTCACCTTTGTACATGATATGGTATGCAATACTATTATAATATTTATAGTAGAGGTGATAGTGGAAAATGAGGTTGTATTTCTTCATATGGCATGGCAATGAGTTGTGTATGGAGAAAATGTTTCATTTTACAAAAAACTTGAGCAATGATGAAGTCGTGGGGAAGGGTAAGGCCATATAGAATATGGATGTGGTGAAATATTTTAAGGAGAGATTAGTAGTGGTGGTGAGGGGCAACAATAGTTTATTTCAAGTGATGGAATCGATGAACCCTAGGCAGATACATGTTCAAAGTTCAGTGATATGTCACATCTATCATTGTAATCTATAGCATGGACAAATAGAAGCTACAAGATAAACTCTAAGACCTCAATGTCTTATCCATGTATTAGTAACATTGCATTATTGATTCAAGCCACATATCAGGGATGGATCCCTACGTGATCAAACAAGATCTCATGACGTCCTCGTCCACCCTTGAAAATAAAAATCAACCAATCAAATGTGTTTCCACCTTGTAATTTATAGACCCCTTTGCAATGGTCATGTAAATTCAAACACTGCCCAGAATCTACTATTTTCATATTTTATATGGCCTTGCCCTTTCTTCCAAAGATCTGTTGATTATGTTTACGCTAGGTGTTGATATAAAACTTGGGACCTCAATATCTTATCCCAACATCAACAACATTGGATTATATCTATAATATAAATTATAATAATATATACCATTACTATATATATTAATGATAAATGTTTTAATAAATCCTAATTATATATTATAATATATAATTATTTAATATAATATAATACATTATTAATATTACTTATAATATCAAGTGCGTCATTTATGTCATGCCCCTTTTTTTGGGCTTTCGACCAACTCTTACTTGAATTTTATGGGCGGTTTGATTTGAGTGCAACCGCACACTATCACCTCACCTTGAGAGTAAGTTCCTAATCTCACCTTACATTATTTTGATAGTCGTATGCACCTCACATAAAAACCATAGCTTACTCAACATCACACTAACTCATGCGATCTCATGTTGCCATGTGCAGAATGCAAAATATCAACTCAATTACACCACATTGCACCATACCTGATACCACTTTCAAAGACTATATCATGTCAACAAACCTATGATATTTTTTGAGTTTTTTATTTTATTTTTTATACATAGATTATTTATAAATAAAATTTATATGAATTCAATGCCAACTGGTCCATATAGACGTATTTTTAATCACATGTAATTTGTTGTCAATATTTATTTATAATAAATATATATTGTCTATAATATTTAATCTTATAAAGTGTATTATCATTTAAAGAGTAAATTTTAATAAATAATCCTTGTAAAAAAATCATAAGCAATAGAAGTAGGTTCGACCATTGTAACTTTCAGGTTTAATTAAAATTTTGATTTGTACATAAAATTGTTTTTTAATTTTGATTTCATTTTTTTTCCTTTTCAAAACATGTCATGCTTTATGTCATTTAATATTTTGATGACTATTAATTGAATAAAAATGGAATTATCATATTGTGATTCTTCGATGCACAAATAACATAATATATTTTATTGATCGTATATGATTGTGTGTAATTATTAACAATATCATTGTTTGAAATCAGGGAATATTTTTGTCTCATTAAATAAGATGCCACTTTAAATTGATTATTGAACTTGGAAAATCTAAAAGGGATTTTCTTATTGAAATCATTAAGACATTTAAGGATTGAGCCTTTATTGTTGTTTTCATTTCCTAGCTTGATCAAATTTCACTAGTAATGATGAGTTGTGGCCACATTAAAAAAAAGAATCTATAAATATCCAAGCTATGTATACATACAAAGTCCATTTTAAATTCATAATTTCATCCTCACATTTCTTATTTTATTCTCTTCTAAAAACATTTCTTTTACAACGACCGTAAGGACTTAACGCATGATGCCCTTATTTGTCTGAACAGTAGGTACTAAAGCCACATCATGGCTCTTGTTTTAAAATTTCATTCCTTAAATTTTATGTGTAAAATTTTATGAATTATTAGTCCCGTGTAAATTCTCATTTCCATTTTTTTGTATAGTTCTCCAGTAATTTTCACTCATGTAATTCATTAATATTCCTACACTTATCCTGAATCTTCTAAGCCTTTCTAATGTCCTTTCTTTCAAGCCATTTTACTTATGTGCAAAAACATTGAGTACACGTATTATTCTTCAATAAAATTGACTAAGATCAAAATAAATAATGTGCATGGATGTCTTAAAATTTTAACCACTGTCGTGCACATGACCGTAATTGAGGTAACTTTTTATATAAATATGCTCTCCTAGATGTAATTTCCATTTATCCCACCAAAATGTCCTTTTTAGTTAGATTTATTCAATATTTCATTTTATACCTCTTTGTTAGTTCTTCCTCTTTGAAATCATATACATTTCCTATCATATAAATCCAATTTGGAGGTAGAACTAATGGAAGGAAGGGCAACTTTTCAGGTCCAAATAAATCTTGTGCATAATATGATTGAGAGTTTGTCATCTTCGAAAATATCAAACCATTCAATGTATTGATGGTAAGAGGACAACTAAAACCCTAAGTCTCACCCTTGAGACTATGATCAATATGCTTACCCATGTTGAAAACAAGATAGATAAGCTCAAAGACAAATTCACTAGCCATTAAATTCAATCTCTGATGTCAATAACAAATAGAGAGCAAAATTTGATGGTCAAACAACTTGTATTGCCTTCAAATGCTGATAGAGTTCATATTAGAGGAAGAAAACATTACTATCCATCAAACTTTTTTAAAAACCTCCCAAAATTTCACCTTCCATCTGATACAATCTACAAAAACAAATAGATTATGTTTTACATAAAAAACATAAATACAGTCACACAACCATGAAATTCAACCTCTACTCTGTAAGGACTTACCACATGATGCCCTTGTTAATCAAGGTTTAATAAATAAATTTTAAAATTTTCAAAAATTCATAAGATTAAAATTAAGAAATAAACTTTAAAAATTAATAAATGATTATGTTATATATTTTATTTAAAGTTAAACAAAGTTTGATAATATATTAGGGAAAATATTATTAAGGCAATGATGACTAATAGAGGTCATGCCAAGATGGTTTTTTTTTTTAAAAAAAAAAATCATAAAAAATTATAATATAATATTGAAATAAATAAGAATAATGTTCCTAACTATTATCACTCTCGTATTAAGATATTTTAAAAGTAGACATAACTTGTGAAGAAACTACCATGCATAGTATTCTAACTCAAGTTGTCTTTAAAAATAGAAAAGTTTCATATTTCTCAAAGTTCTTTACATGTTGTTAAATTATAATATAGAAAATTATATGATTGAATTTTTTTATAAAAATTTACATCCAATTGATCTATTCATTTGAACAAGTATTCTTGAAAAATACATATAAGAGGGAATCATATTCTTTCTATAGACACTATTTCTAAATTGTATAGTACCTTAGTCTTGTACACTTGGAAAATACATATAATGGATGTACCTTCAGCTTCTAGACCTTTCTCTATACCAAAAGACTTGCATACACTATCTCTTTGCATCAAATTATTTATCTCTTAGTCTAACCCATGTTATTCTGATGACTCTTACCTTCTATCTTTCCCAGAATGTTATAATCCTATTTATTTTTTATCTCTACAAATTTTGGACTTGTACCTATTTTCCAACTGCCTAGAAAATTATGTCCCAATCAAATGCATATATTGGCATAAGTGTCCTATCCCAACACAATTGTCCAATGCCCTAAAGTCATCCAATTTTCAAATGAAATATATCCTACATTTTGGCCTAAGTGCTTTAATGTGAGATATTATCCAAAGGGATTGGTATAAATATAAGTTCAACTCTCAATCATTCCTAACCTAAAAAGAACCTGGGAAAGACTTAGAAACTCAAAAGGCAACTTAACAAAAGCATTCTATCAAGCACTTAAGTAAGTAACACTTCCATATTTTCTCTTATTTATGTATCAGTCATAGGGACAACACATCTACAGGTTTGAAGAACTGAAGGAACATTCCATGAGTCACATTTGCCAAGTTACAAGCTAGGTCATTGTAGTACTTATCACACATTACATGATTCACACACAAGACAACACATAAGGGAGAACTACATAAGTTTGAGGCCCTCTTAGGAGTGTTGGCTATATAGGAAATGCTCATTGGCAAAAGGGTATTTGGGGTGGCTCTACACCATGTGTTCATTAACGCATTTCTCCACAACGACTATGAAGATGAAGAACTAGGGTTTTACTATTTGATAAGAAGCAACAGTCTATGACCCAGATATGAATGCATTAAAGCAAAGGTGACACATAACCCAAAAGCATCCAAGTGGTTTCATATAATTTCATCAGGTATTTTGTATTGGATACCTACATCCAAGTCAGATAGTAATGTTAACATAATTGTATTAAGTCGATGCAAGTGTTCACAACTACAAATGTACAATTTCTCGAATTAGGCAATTGATCTAGAATCCAAATCAAATTACTTTCTTCATATTTCAGATCTAAATATGTATTCATATTAGAATAGATTAACTATCTTATTTTCATTATCATTGTAATATCTATCATAATTATACCTTTTATCTTTAGCATCTTAACATAACAGATTCAATATATGTTCTATCTGAGTTTCATAAATAATTGGTTTGCTTTAGAGATAGTCTACCATCCCTTTAACCTAAATTATCTTTACCCATTTAACCCTAGATCCCTCATAATCAACATCATAAGGGTTAAACATTTGGTGAACCTAACCTCTATGTTTTTGTGTGAAAACTCTAGTTGGCCTAGGGTTTCCTATTTTTTTATTTCTAAATACAGTAATTATTCAATTCTAATTTTTATTATCATGATTGATTACTCCTTAGCATTTATATATTTCATATCTAATTCTCATATCAAATTTTAGAACATTTAAAATGGATACAAAGGAGCCTCTTCCTCATCCTAACCCTAAGGAGGGTGATAGTTCCCATCCCTCTGACTAGGTCCAGACTATCACTTATCCAAGGGGTAAAGTGGCACATCCCATAGTTGTGATTGAAGGTAATCAATCAAAAATGCATAGGGGTTATGCTTGTGAATCCCTAAAATATCAAATCACTAGTATGATCAATGTTGATAAAAGAGTTGAAAACCCAGATTACATACATGTAAAATAAAAAAATGCTAGTGTTAATCATGTGTTTGCATCTTCATCTACCAATGTTATGCCAAACAAGGTTTCTTATCCAAATTAAAAACTAAAACATAATACATCTAGAATAATTGATTCAAAAAGTGACAAAAATGCTACTAATATTCCAAGTGAAACCCTAAGAGATATGCTTCGAAACAAAGTGATCAAACTACCTCCCCTCCATCCTATAAGGAGATTCAAATATTATTGTGCATACCATAAAATGCATGGACATCATACAGATTCTTATTTTGCATTGAAAAAATAATACAAAGTCACACAAGTAGTGGTGATCATATCATTGATACATCAACCAAGAAACCCACTCACATTATGAGTACTTCTCCTAAAGCACAAGTGCTAAAAACAATAGATATGGGTACCAAAAGAAAATTCAAATCAAGAGAAATGTCAAAGGAAAAAAGATATAGAGAAAATACCATTACCAAAGGAACCAATGATATTAAAACCACTATAAAATAAAACATGCGAGTTCCCTTTGTTGTTCAACACCGAACAAAAAGAGGGCACAATTCTAAATGATTATGGAAGTGGTAATATTATTCCTAATAAATAACCATATATAGATAAAATCAAGGCCAACCATGTATTGATGGGAATATACAAAGTTTGTGCAAGATTAAAACAATAACATATTGGAATAAATAAGCCAATACATAGATAACAATGATATTTTAAACACACTATTTATTATATTCAACCACATAAGCAAACTATATAATGGCTATAAAATAGCTTCCTAAAGAATAAGAAGGACAAATAACAAATCACCCATTAATGGACTCACGGGTATAATAAACTAACGACTTACTTAGGTAATACAATAACTAGAATTATTTACCATATGATAAATAATCAACCAAATATACTATTTACCTCTTGGTAAATACTAAAACTTACACAATGTAAAAGTTAATCCCTAACATTCCCCCCCATAGTTTTTACATAGTGTAAAAACATTCACACTCTCATCTGCAGTATGCTCACCCATTGTAGCATGCCCTATTAGCTCATGACCTTGATATAAATAAAGGCTAACTCCTCCCATGGTTTTATAGATTTACCACAAACCTTGACATGAATGAAATTGTATGCCACTGCATCCTCTTAGGTCTGCATACTACCGATTCAATCTTGAGCCACATGACCACTACTATGAGAAGGAACACATCGTACATTTACTTTATGTGATTGTAATGAACGTGTGACTGGGGGTCATCTCTATAAATAAGTAAGGTAATTATGGGATCTCTGTCGTAGTTATTCTCCTAACTATTGCCAAAACATTCTTTACCTCTTGTGGTTTTGTGGATCTCTACCACAAACCCTTTCAAGATCTATGAACTGACTTACATTGGTGCTTTCTATCCTTTCACAATGTTTTCACACTAGAGAATTATGTTTAGTTTTTTCACAAAAATTACATTACATGAATAGGAATTTTTTTATGTTCTTATTTTGCAAACACATAACAGAAATTTAAAACACACCATACTATATATGCCACCAAATCTTCTTGGGCCTCATCATTGGCAACTGATGAGAGGCTCTGGAACTTCTAGCCTCCATTTCCTCTTTCCTTCAGTAGGTCACTGCTCACTCAGTCAGCATGTCGATGTAGCTTAGGTACATGATTTTGAAGGGATTAGAATCCCCCACCAGAATATTTGACTCAGGTCATTAGGTCACTCAAAAATGCATCCATAAGGGAAATTATTTTTATTTTTACATTTTTTTTATTTTTAAGAACTTTTGATACTAACGACTCACTAAAAATAATCTGACTCTTTGACCCTTTTATAAAGAAGGCTTTTGTACTTTTTGACAATGACCATTCACTAAAACTACATGATGACACTATTTTATTTAAACACATACATAATGACATATTGGAATTGACTCAAATATATTTTTGACTTCTGACCTTAATTCATAACTTGACAGATTTTTTTTTTAAACATTGACACTTGAATTATTTTTAATTTTTGGCACAACTAAATAATGATTATGGACATTATAAAAAATAATATAATACCAAATGTTATCAAAAGAACTTTAGACTTAACAACTTTTAGACAATACTCTAAATAAACTAGAGATTGATCAATAATAATAAAACTATATAAACTAATATGACTGAAAACTCAATATTTTGACAAATTATTATTGTTTTTTTAAATAAATAAATTGAAATGACACAAACTGTCGTGCACTCAAGACTCATAATTAAGTATGTAAATTTCCATGCACAAGTTACCATGCACTATAAACCTCTTAAATGACACAAACTAACTGTCATGCACGTAGAGAGTCGATCTAGACACGAAAATAGTTTGGCAACAATAGACTTTGTTACATGAACCAGGTGTAGGCATAGTTGTAAGATGTCTGGACATAGAAATTTTGATGATGAATACATCAGATCTATAAAATAGGTGTGATGCCAAACACCAAATCTATGTAGATTAAATATAGTTTGTAAAATAAACTAGATGTATGAATTGACAGAATAGTTGCACTTGAGAAATACACAAAATCTTGACTGTAGTTAAGAAGAATGATGAAAATTTGAATGACATATTGGATACCAAGTTAGAGTAGATTAACGTGAAGGATGATGATGAATACATATGTCTTCTTCAAATTCCAGACTTTACATGGACTGAGAACCATTTGAACGTAACACTGAAAGCGTTGGCATAGCTATGGATCAGGCATGGCTTTGATACCACATGATGGGAACATACAGAGTTTGTGCAAGATTAAAACAATAACATATTGGAATAAAGAAGCCAATACATAGATAATAGTGATATTTTAAACACACTTTATATTATATTCAACCATGTAAGCAAATTACACAATGGCTATTATATAGCCAAGGAATAAAACAACTTCCTAAATAATAGGAAGGACAAATAACAAATCACTTGTTAATGGACTCACGGGTATAACATACTAACGACCTACTTAGGCAATACAACAACTAACATTATTTACCATATGGTAAATAATCAACTAAATATACTATTTACCTCTCGGTAAATACTAAAACTTACACAATGTAAAAGGTAATCCCTAACATGTATCTCAGGATATTCATAAGGTATTAACATATAACGTACACATAGATACAAATAATGACATACTATAAAGGTCACAACCACAATATGACATGGTTCTTTATTCATATATAGATGCTCAGAATGTTATATCATAAGTTCAAGAACAACTTAGGAAGTTACATCTTTCTTATACTACTAACACAAGAGATCAGTGTGATCCTAATGATATTGATTACATAACATATGAACATGAAACACTTGACACTCCAATAGATACATAATTTACAATGTTATAACTCAAAGCAAAAAACCTAGTTACCACATAATCATTATAGTTGAGCACTTTTATTCCCAATTAGATTCCATTGTGTATGGTGATTACCTCAGTTATCACTAAAAAAATGTAAAAGATATAACTCAAATTTACAAAGCTTCAAACATACCAAAAATATCAAATAAAAAAAAACTTCAAAAACCCAAAAATATTTTCAGTATTTACATATCCTATTAGCTCATTGGCATATTTTTTTGTTAGTTCCATGTTAGTAGATGATATATCAATATTTTATATATATACATGTGTGTCACGCATCATTTTAATATGATTTAGGCATACATATATACATGATCTATGTACTTTTGGATGTTGGGTCTTCCCTCTACTTACATCACCAGGACATTGGGGGCGTTCACCTCTATGATCACGATACATCAAGGTTATATCATCCTATGATCACTTTACATTATCATTTTTGAGATCATATATGTATTTACATATGCCTTTATCCATTCTTATATATTTTACAATGTACTTGATATGTTATGTACTTAATGTTTTTACTATCACATATATCCAAGGACTAGTATGATATGTTTATGTTGGTTGCTTATGTTTTCATTCACGCATTTCCTTGAGTGTTTTGACTTGATATTAACTTAATTATTTGAGCATTTATATATGCTTCATTTTTTGTGACCCCTATGCCTTTGTTTACCTCTTTGATGTTTGAATATGTCATTGCTTATTGTATGTTGACATTTGAATAAGTCATTATTTCTTTTGTGAATATTTGACTAAGTCATGTCCCTTTGATTGTGTAAAATTTGAACATGCCCCTTATGTGAGTTCTCCTTAGACCATTATATTTTGATTCACCTTTGAGTGCAATTGTGTGTTCTCTTGATTAATTATTAAGCTTGTATTGTTACTATCTAGACATTGTCATGATCTACATCATGCATCTTAGGACTCAGTGTGATCATATTCTTCATGCTTCAATGATATATCTAGCTAGACATGTTCCCTCTATATGTTACATGGTACATTCATAGTTTACATGGTTATCTTATCCTGTTGAGGTAAGGTAACTACTAGTTGTTACTTTCCTCACCACAAAAGAGGGGCATGACATGGAGGCATGACTTTAACATTACTTCACAGATTTGGATTGTAATGGGGGCATGTTTTAGAAACATGTTCTCCACACTTATTCAGCATTCAACATACCCTGATTATAGTGGGGGCATGTTTTGGAAACATGTTCTCCACATTGAAACTTAAACTAGTTCTCAAATTCGGATTGCAGTGGGGGGCATGTTTTAAAAACATGTTCTTCACACTTACACAATTACAAATTGGCTAAAGTCATAATTATATGATTCAGATACACATTTGTCACATAATTATATACATTGGTACCACTGTTATACATAATTTTATCATGAGACATGTCTAAAGTGCATATGTTATGCAATGTGCACCCAATATTATAAAATCAAATCATTTTTAGATTTAAAACACTTTCAAGGACTGTCATCACCCAACATGTTACACTTTTACAGACTGTATTGAGATAATTTATTGTAATAGTTGGTTCACTTTTTGGTATGGTTGAGGTGATTAAATCACTCGATCTTGCCAAGTTTATAGGTTGGAATTGATTGCATCATCTAACCTCACCAATTTTATAGTGTGAGTTGACTTGCTTCACTCACACTCACCAAGTTATAAGTATGATTAGATTGCACGGTTAAGGTAATCTCAATTGTCATGTGGTAACTCATATTTTAGCTAAGGTTTGGGGCACGGGTCCTTCAATCTCTCTCTATCTCTTTAGATATATGCACTTTCAAGATTTTATATTTGTCCTAATATCATTTTCAGTGATTCATAATGATACATATTTCAAATCAAATTGCCAAAAGGAAAGATGATTGTATCAATACGCATGTGTATTTCTAAACCTTTCTCTCTTTCAATTTCAATCATTTCAATGCTTTCATTTTCAGATTGTATGCACTGATTATATATTGTAACATGCTCTTGGTTGTAAGTTAGTCACTAGGAAAGCACTCAAGTTGGATTCAAGCAAAGATAAGGTGTTTTATACACACCCAAGTACACATTTCTTCTCTTTTAAACTGACAAAATCATTACTAGATTAAAGGCGGGGAATGTGGACTCTATTTCTGAATTATATAACACCTCAATCTTGTACAATTGGAAAATATATATCATGGATGTAAATTCAATTTATATACCTTTCCCAATGCCAAAAGTATTACATACATTATCTATTTATGCTAAATTTATTATCTCTTAGTTTGACCAATGTTATTATTATGACTTAGAGCTTCTATCTTACCTAGAATGTTATAAACATGTTTATCTTCTATCTCTACAAGTTCTTGATCAACTTCTTAGACACTTACATCCCAGTCAGATGTATACGTCGATGCAAGTGTCCTATCCCAATGCAAGTGTCAAGTGCCCTAAATTCATCTAATATACAAATGAAACATATCGTAAAGGTCGACCTAAGTGATTTAATTTGAGATAATCTCTATAGGGATTGGTATAAATATAAGATCAACCCTCATTCATTCTGTACCTAGAAATAAATTGGGAAAGACCTGGCAATTCACAATGCAACTTATCAAAAGCATTATATCAAGCACTTAAGTGAGCAAAGCTTCCCTATTTTCTCTTATTTCCATATTAGTCATAGGGACAACACATATGAAGGTCTAATGTATTGAAGGAGCATTCCATGACCCAAACAAGCTATGTCACTCTTGTACTTATCACACGTTCTATGATTCACACATAAGCCAATATGTAAGGAAAAACTACATAAGTTTGAAGCCCTCTTCAAAGTATTGGCTATGTAGGCAGTACTTATTAATAGTGGGGTCTTTGGGGCAGCTCGACACCTTGTGCCCACTAACCCAAATTTTCTATATCCACTATGAAGATGAAGAACTAAGGTTTTATTATTTGACATGGAACAACATTCCATGATCCATATCTAAATGAACTAGAGCGAAGGTGACATATAAGTCAGAAGCATCAAGGTGGTCACATCTAGTTTCAATAGGTATTTTGTATTGGACAACTACATCTAAATCAGATAATAACATTGATGCAACTATCATAGGTCAATACAAGTGTCCATAACTACAAAGATACAATTTTTAGAATCAGGCAACTGAACCAGAATCCAAATCCAATCTACTTTCTACATGTTCTAAATCTAGATTTGTATTAGCATTATAACTAGCTAACTATCTCATTTTCATTATCATTACAATACCTAACATAGTTTTACTTTTTATCTTTAACATCTTAGTATAATAAATTTAATATATGTTTTATCTGATTTTCACAAGTAATTGGCTCACTCTAAAGATAGTCTATCATCCTTATCCCTTAGGCTATCTCTACACATTTAACCTTAGATCCCCATTATCTATATAATAAGTGTTAAACACATTCAAACTCTTGATAAGAATTAAAACATAAAACCACAAGAAATAAAATAACAATCACCTATAATGAATCCAATAAAAATAGTAAGATTAAATATTAGAGGACATTAATAGAACAGAAAACAATCTGATAAGTGATATGTTTTATCGTATTGACATATTATAATTAATCAAGGTCAGTTAAAGGATGAGATGTTATATGTGATTCTTTTCTCTCTTGCACTTGTATCTATTGAAAAGGCTGAGATATTTCACTTTTTTTTAATACCACATAATTTTTTGTGTTTCCATTTGAAACCCTAGGGGTACTTGTGAGAGCTAGAAACCTACGAAAAGATAGGGAAAGTGTAATGGGATGAGTTGAATCCAATCACCCCCTTTGATGATTGATTAATGCCTGCACATCCAGATATTTCAAGGATGGAATCAAGTGACAAGTAATTCTCCCACCTGGAGTGATTGTGCAATTATGTTCATTTATTATATGTATGCAGCTAAAAATTTGGATTTGATACTTGACACTATTAACTCTTAAATTTATTTGAAATGCTCCAAACTTGGCTTGTGACTACTCCTTATCAATGATATTGAATTTGGAAAGAATTTTTTTTTTTTCAATATGCAGTAGTGTATAAATGTTCAATAGATAGTGCTAAGCTAGGAATTAAGTCTATTTGAAACCAAGTTTTGATGTGCTTATATGGTGAGCCTTTTGAACAATTTTCTTTAGCTAACCTTATGAAATATGTGAGAGTACCTAAATGAATATTTCAATTTTAGAAACTAGTCATTTAATGGTGCAGGGATAAGGATATACTAGGTGGATAAGTCTATGATAGCAGACATGTTTTCCTGTCATAGAAATATCCCAAAACATCAAGGATACCTATCCTAAGGTTGGGAACAGTCTGAGAATAGTATAAAGCAATTTGAGCATTTGACTTGGAAATTCATGTATAATAGTGATTGTAAACAGAGTGGTTAGTCCTCCATATAGATAAATGGATTATAGGAATGGAAAATACAAGTCATGTAGGCATAAGTCAAGTGGTTTAAGATGTGTAAATATTTAAAATTATCGAGTACTTATGACAATATTTCGGTGTTTACATTTTCCCACTCCTTTATTATAATAATGAAACTAGTTAAGGAGAAAGATAAAACTTGAGTGTGTTTCACACACTTTGTCTTTGATAAATAACTTTAATTATTTAGGTCACTCATTTTAGCAAACCGTATAGCAGTACATGAAGTAATCAATGTCTATATTTGAAATTTGAAAAAATTTAACTTTAAAAAAAATTAAATTTAAAGGAGATCAAGGAAGGAGTTCATCTATAGAGAGATGAAACCATTTTACCCTCTAACCTATAAAATATGATGAAGCACTGAAGAAATGTGCCCTGAAGAAATGATTAAGCCCTTGAGTTGGAAGGATGCATACTCCAAATCTAATGAAGGGGGAAAACTACCCAATGTACTAATCCAAAAGAAGGTGGAACCATGATTGATTTAATAGTGATGCCAAGGCTCTTGAGTGTCACTAGAATTAAATGTACATCGCCTATAATAGAAGATAAAACCATATAATGGGTTGAATAGAAGTAATTCCAAGGTCATTGAATGTTACTAGACTCGAACATAAATTACTCGTAACATAATGAATCACACTATTATAGACATATCTAGATTCTATTTGAATGATCAAAAGAGTGTGAAGAATATTCATGCCCCCATCATGATCACAGTGATAGTAGTTTTGAAGTGAAATAACAATTATTTTCCATTCAAGTTATAAACTATATTGTATAGCATATGTGCAATAATTAATATCATGCCTTTTGAACTTTGAAAGATGTATGTATGTGCAAAAACCAATATCATGCCCCTTGAATCTATGCCAAATGATATAAAATTACACACATCTATATGCTCAATTCAAAATACATGTGAAACTTGTAACTTTTGTTCTTGTAGTTGTTTTGAATGTGCCCATGGATATGCCTTGAAGTGCATATGAATATATACTCGAGTCTATGTAAAGTAAGTGCATATGCATGTCATATGCATATATAATATATATCAATGTGCCAAATACTACCATGTGTTTGATTTTTGAATTAATTTGAATCTTTGAAATTTGTATTCTTTTATAAAAATTGATTTTTTAATTACTTTGACTCTATAATTTTGGAATTAATTTAAATATTTGAAATATGTACTATATTGTGGATTCTTGTATGTAAATTACTTCAATCTTTAAAACCTGTACTTTATTATAAAATCTAATTTATCGCTCACATAGGCATGAATCTCTATGATTTCGAAATCCAAGTTATAAAAACTTTTTTTCAGTATACTTACATCAGATTTAAATTAAAATGGAATATTTTTATTTTCAAGTTCTCCTTTTAATAAAATCCCTTCTGTAATTTTAATAAAGGAAATTGAAAGGATTTCTTATCACAAAGAGGAAATTAAGAACAAAATATAACATAGAAGATTGTTTATGGGGTTCACCAAATGGATACGCCCCCGAGTCCACTCAATAAGTGTTCTAATCTTATTATAACTCTTTGAGACTGATTACAAAAAATCTCTTTGAGTAAATAATTATTTATGTACCAGATATCTATTTGTGCAACAAAAAAAACCTCCAAGAGGTTCTGCTACTTATGTGTAAATCCACTGCTTCTATGCCAAAATCTTATTTTCACCTTTGTAAAATAACCTACAGTTATATATTCTTCAACGCTACTTAGCATTGGCTAGGCAAAAACAAATTTCTCAGGGTACTAACAATTTCTCTAAATTAAGATTTTTCCTATTTTGACAGCATGTTGTTGGCTCTTTGGGATTTCATGTTCCCTGTATTCAATTTTGCTCTGCAACTGATCAAAACCAAGATCCCAAAATAAAATTCAATATCATCGGTGTATAGCTGAATGTGGATAATGGCATAAAATTAGCACCAAAGCTTATCCACACTATCATAAATAGCAAACAATTAAACTTCCCCACATATTAATAGATGATCTGTTGAATAATATTTGCTAACTATAAACCCTTTGTCGTCAATGTTTCTGCATACCACACCTGTCAAGAATTTTTGAAAAACTTTAAAGAATAAATTGCCACATATTTTCCAATGTAATAATTATAATAATTATTCTCAAAAATAATTAGTTGCAATCAATGTCCTACGCCATATTATCTTGTCGTCAAGATCAAGAAAATAAGATTTGCATTTCTTGATTAATTCAAAATTACCACAAGATAAAACAAGAATCAATATTTTTCATTTCTTGGCTAATTCAAGATTGCCACATGATAACAAAGACTTGAGTTATATAAACATGCAACACTTTGATTGATATGGAAAGTCCACGCAAAGAATGCCATATACTTTGGAATTTATGCATGTTAAGTCTGGTGTAGAAGTTGATGCCATAAAGAATGTCACATGGCTTCTTTAATAAGATTACCATGCTTATACCATGATGTCATGAGGATTTTTTTTTTAAATAAAGATGTAAATATGCATCTTTTAATAAAGATTATAGCCTTCTTTTAAAGATAATCTTTATAAAATGGCACATATTTTCTTTAATTTTAATTTTAATGGGAATAAATATTTAATTAAAAAATATATTAAAATACATAAATATTTTAATAAAAATACATTAAAATATATTTATTAGTAAATAATAAATATATTTTATTAGTAGCAATTTTTCAAAATTAATTATAAATGTTGTAGGTGGAGGTGTGACATTATCGGCCAGATAATGCCCCACCTACATTCACAACAATAATTAAATATTTTCATTAATTGATCAAAATCTTCAGTGGAAAATCCCTTGGATCATTCCTCCCCACTAAGAGTTTTTGGACCTCTAAAAAGTGAATTTAATTATCAACTAGGTGAGGGTATTTTTCCCTCACTTCCCTGATTTCTATCCATTTTGCCTTATCTGGATGTAGCCATTTCAAACCCACGCAAAGATATTCTGTATCACCCCTTTGTGTAGTTCTAGTTTTTCTATCAATAATATCTTTCTGCAACTCATGAAGAGACTCAAGAGCAAAATCATCAACATTAGGAACTTGAATACCCTCATCTTCATCCATGATCATAAGAGGTTCATATAATTTTAAGTGTTCCACATTAACCACTAAATAAATCTGCATATAAGAAGGCAAATCCAATCGAAAAACATTTGTACTAATCTTTTCCAAAATCTTGAAAGGACCATACTTGATTGGTTTTAATTTTCTACCTTCACCTTTCAGTCTTTCTTTACTAATGTGAAGCCATAAAGAATGTCACGTAGTTTCTATAATAAGATTACCATGATTATCCCAAAAAGCCAAGATCATCTACCATGATGTCATGAGGATCTTTTTTTTAAAATAAAGATTTAAATATGCATCTTTTAATAAAGATATCACCTTTCTTTTAAAGATAATCTTTATAAAATGCCACATTTATTTTTTATTTTTTTAATGTTAATTTTAATGGGAATAAATATTTAATTAAAAAATATATTAAAATATATTTATTAATTTTTAATAAAAATATTAAAATATATAAATATTTTAATAAAAATATACTTATTAGTAAATAATAAATATATTTTATTGGTAATAAATTTTCAAAATTAATTATAAACATTGCAGGTGGAGATGTGGCATTATTGGACAGATAATGCCCCACCTACATTCGCAACAATAATTAAATATTACCAATAATTGATCAAAATCTTTAGTGAGAAATCCCTTGGATCACTCTAAGTCAGTACCATTATAATTCCCTCCTTTTGAGATGAGGGATGCAGCCTATAGGTCACTCATCTCAAAAGAAGAGTTCATTATATCACATGATAAAGATATAATCATGTATAGTCATATCAACAAGTTGAGAGTATGTCATCATAATAACATAATTTTCATTAAAATATGTACATAACATATTTAATGTGAGGCACACAATGTAATGTCTAGATAAATATAACAATGAAGCACATAGTAAAGTAACCATCTTTGAATAATATTATGTAGTAAAAGTGCATGATATGAATCATGGAACTAGTAATCAAGCTCAACAAGTGTAACACACAATGTCATGCAATGTCATATATAAGGTCAATAGCCACATATAATTTAGACATGAACATGTTGCAATAAATAAAGCCAAGGGCTACATGCAAAGGACATTAATAATGTCGCAAAAATGGGACATAAATATGTCAAACACACAAGGTCAAGTGGCTACACACAATAAGTAAACAATGTCTAGCCTATCATGCAAGAAGGTAACGGCATCTAAGGAGAATAAAATAAGTGTAATCATCCATATGTATGAATGTCACATCATAGCAAAGTAACATATCTATGTAGCATAATGTGAGATATGAGTAATTAACAAGATACTTGTAAGATATGTAGTTCAACATGACATTTGAGGTCATAAGTAGATATAACCCAAGATAATGAAAATTGTAGAATATTATGCCTTAAGCATACACACGAGCTTTGGGTAGAATGGATTCAAACATCTAAGAATCTATGTATAATATGTATGTCCTACATCACAGTCATATACCTCAAGAAATGCATGTGTGTATGGAAAAAATATACTATCTACCAAACATGTGATAAATAATATATATAAATAAGTAAAATAGAAACTCATATCTTGCTTAGGTCCTAATTTTTTAGTTTTGAGAAACATTTTGAATGTTTTTGTATTTTTAACATATTTCAATGTTTTTGAATTTTTGACATATTTGTTCTTTTTTATTTTTTGAAATATTTGAAATATGTTATGATCCCACCAATGGGAGGAACATAGTTTATGTTTGTATCATATAATTGGAAGGTGAATTTTCATGACTGAAAAGTGTTGCATGTAAAAGAATCAGACTATGAAAAGACATCTAGTGTTGTAATTTAATTGTCTTGATCGCTAAGTATAGTATCTTTTGTAGGATGTGTAATTCAAGAAGGTGCAGACTTGGTAGAGTTTTCTATATAGTAGGAGAAAGTCTCACTACTTGTGTTCATTGTGGAACATGTTGAACTATCTGAGGTAGTACATTAGGAGGTATTGTATAAGATGAATATCTCATTGAATTATGAATAACCCTTTGATATAAAGTTTGTTATCTAGGAGGGTGTATTATTCTCCTATGAATTGGTTGTATATAAAGATTCTACATATGTGCAATAATTATCTCTGCATTATGATCTTGAAGAGGTGTAATAATTATCCATTCACTCTACTCTTGAATATATGTAATAATGAACTGTGATGGTGGAGGAAGAGGATGAGATACCACTTATTATAGAGGGTACTCATATCGAGTGCTTGAAACTTTGACCACTTTATTACAATGTATATATCTGAGACATCAATTTAATGTTCATGGCATTGCATAGAGCTTATGTATCCAAGGGCATCCTAATAATGTATCAAAGACCCCTGTGTTTGGCAAGACTAAGAATGGAGTAGCCATTATTATTAAACCAACCTGAAGAGGTAGCCATGTATGCCCAAAATTATTTTGTGTATTTCATCGAATGCTTTGAATACATTTGATATATCTTTTAAACCCTACTCTTTGTACACAATAGTGTGAATAAGTGTCATTGTACATACCTTAACACTTAAACCAGTGTCGATAATAACATTGTGTATGGGTTGTTTTTTATATAAGCTCAAATAAAGTGCGCATGTCTATCTGAATCATCATCAATGATCTCACTTTCATCAAATGTGATCATAGTATGTGGCATTGATGTGCATATAAATGTACCACTAATATCATATTGGACGTCCATATGTTTGAGGAGGAAGATGTTCATTGTAAGCATGATGGACCTCTGAATTATCTATATTTTCTATTGTGCCATAGTTTGGAAATGGATTAATGAATTTTTTCAACTTTGCATTGTCATTTTGATGTGGTATAACCTCCCTTGTGGGTGTGATTATCTTAGTAATATTGTCATCAACAAGATCTTATATCTTATGCCTTAACCTATAACACTTGTTTTTAGAATGTCCAATGCATCTATGATAGTCACAATATGTGTTAATGTTGAATCCGTTATGTTGATGTTTAGTCATATCAACCTCTAATGGTAGAGGGAGTGATATGATATTGCAGTCGAGTAATTTTTGTGTCAAGACATGAGGAGGTGATGGTAACCTTGAAAATTTCCTCCTTGGTGGAGTAATCAACTAAAACTTATTCATTGGTTGTGATATTGTATTTACTATTACTTTTGCTTCATTCTTGCCCCCATTAAATTTGACTTTGTAGCTTGGCTTTGAAACTTGGTATTTGAAGTAGATGGAACATCTGGTGCATACTTGAGTTTGTTAAAATCTAAGAGCTTGATTTCTCATTCTTTGACTGTATAACATAACTCATCAAAAGATTTGAATTTATCAAACATGATAGATTCAAGGAATGGTGCTAAAAAACTCTAGGTCAACATATCTTGTAACTCGTTGTCTACAATAGAATTTTTCATCTTAGCTAGCATAGTTTTTTATCAAATAACATATTCTTTGATTGGATCTTGGTCCCTTTCTCAAGTTTAGTAAGTTGCACATAAGATTGTTTTTCACCAATGTTAATAAAGAAGTGTGCTATAAATTGATATACCAAAGGGTTGAATCCTTTAATTGATTGAAATGGAATATCATAAAACCATCACAAAGCATAATCTTTGAGGCTTATTGGAAGGATCTTGGTTAATAATTTACAATGGTATGCATAATACAAGCATGTTGCATAAATGATCGAAGATGTTGCTAAGGATCACCTTTACCTTTATATAGTGGTAGCCTAGGAGATTAAGATCTTGTTGATAGTGATTAAGATGTTATCTCAGGTGTTAAAGGATTATTAATCAAAGTATGGGAATCCATTAAATGATTATCTCTAGAGACATCTTGATTTAATTGCAACACCTTAACATGTAAATCTATAATATTCTACTTAAGAGAGTGTGCCTTAGGTGAGGTCGGTGATAGACTAAGTGTAGTATTAAAGTGAAGTATGTGTGATGTTTGTGTAGAAATAAGCATATTAATCTATTAGAAACCTTGTGATACCCCCATATCCATAGACGATGTCACATACATAACTAGAGGGGTTGATATAGGAATAAAATCAATACTAGTAACTGGAAAACCTGAAGTGGAAGTATTAATAACTTGAAAGTGAACCTATTGTGCTTTAGATGATTCAATCTTAGATTGATGTGCAATCTTAGATGATAGAAGAAATTTGACAACCTTATCCAACTATTTGGGGAATTGACAAAGTCCTTAATGGAAACTGGACAATTTTTTAACTCACTTAAGATCCACACCATTAATCTTATTGGGATCAATTCTATTGGATCTCTCAAGATTATCTTAATTATCATGCATACTTTATTTATCTTGATTATCTTGTTCATCATCAACATCATATTTTATTTTGACATAACCTTTAATAGTTGCATTATCCAATTGAATCAATATATATATATATATATATATGTATGTTGTCCATTTTAGAAGAGACTAAAGGAATATGAATACGATCTATGTGTATTCCACTAAATATAACACTACACCTTAAAGGAACAATAAAATTAACCTTCTTGGGTGGTATAAGAGGGAACCATGGAAATGTGTAAAAGAATATAGAGAATGGGTGTAATTATACATGGTGTATTTGATTTTTAGACTCTTATATATATTGATCCTAAGCATAAATAGTGAATAAGGCCCAAAGGTGAGCTAACTATAGAGGATTCCACCATTCTACAGTTACACTATCCAATATTTGAGGTACTTTGAGAGTAACTTCATGGGACTAATTGCTTACTTGTGCACTACAAAAATAAATGGACAAGAGGCTTTCTATGGTTGAAAAAAAAATCCTGTGCATTTTTATATACCATGAGGTATGTGGAAACTAAAATTAGGATATGTTGTGTCTAATGGCTTTAGTATTAAAAAAGTATCCCTCACACTATAACTTAGGTAAAAATGATGACTGGTTTCCTCAAAACAACAGTTCTTATGAGTTTTACAACTGTCAAGAAACAATTATAGAGAGCAAGAAAAAAAAATTGAAAGCTAATTGAAGGAAATATTTTTTTGCATGGAAATTAGGAATTTAGTTTTAAGCCCCTAAGTCAAACATAAATCCTTGAGAAATAGTCATCAAATCTAGTAAGGATGACCAGATTTCTCTTTAGTGTATAGGAATAATGAATTTAGCTAATACATTAGAACAAAAAAAATGTTTGAAAAATGTACGGGTTCCCTAATATGTTTTAACATAATTTTTATTTAATGGTGTTTAATAGCTATAAATATTTATATATATATTAATATTATAATATATGACATCTTAGCATTAATCTGGATATAAAACATATGTGGTTGATTGAAATTGAAATTAACAAGTGACATATGCTTAAAAAAATAAGTACAACCATTAATAAGATACTTAGCTCTTTTTGAAATCTAGTTGACTGTAACTATTGTCTAATAGTGGAAATCAAGGTAAGACAAAACTACGACAATTTAGATCCAAAGGCAAAGTTTTTAGATATTTATGGATAGGTCCACACTCCCTAGACAACAATGCAAGTTGGTTGTGTCCATTGACTATAGACTTGTCCCCTTTGACTGTGATTGTTATGTTGCCTGCACTTCTATCTTCTTAGAGGATTGAGATACTTTTCTTATATTAACACCATGCAAAATCATTGGTTTCATTATATTTTCCTTAGAAACCCATGTGGTACTTGTGAGAGCTAAAAACTTGCAAAAATAGAGCGTAAGTGTAATGGGTTGAGCCAACACCAATCACTTCCTTTGATGATTGGTTTTTTCCTATGTATTCAGATACTCTGAGGAGGTAATTGAGCCATATGTAGGTCTCCCACCTATAGTGATTGTGTAATTTTGCTCCTTGGATATATTGATTGAAATTGAAATTAACAAGTGACATATGCTAAAAAAAAGTAAGTACAGTCATTAATAAGATACTTAGCTCTTTTTGAAATCTAGTTGACTGTAACTAGTGTCTAATAGTGGAAATCAAGGTAAGACAAAACTATGACAATTTAGATCCAAAGGCAAAGTTTGTGGATATTTATGGATAGGTCCACACTTCCTAGACAAAAGTGCAAGTTGGTTGTGTCTATTGACTATAAACTTGTCCTCTTTGACTATGATTGTTATGTTGCCTGCACTTCTATCTTCTTAGAGGATTGAGATACTTTTCTTATATTAAAACCATGCAAAATCATTGTTTTAATTATATTTTCCTTGGAAACCCATGTGGTACTTATGAGAGCTAAAAACTTGCAAAAATAGAGCAGAAGTGTAATGGGTTGAGCCGACACCAATCACTTCTTTTGATGATTGGTTTTTTCCTATGTATTCATATACTCTAAGGAGGTAATTGAGCCACATGTAGTTCTCCCACCTATAGTGATTGTGTAATTGTGCTCCTTGGATATATATATGCAACTATAAATTTGGCTTTGATAATTGACAATGTTAGTTTTTAACTTGATTTGAAATGCTTCGATTTGTCTTGTGACTACTCCTAGTGAATGATCTTGATTTTGGCAAGAATAGAGAGAATTTTCTCAATGTGCAGTAGTGTATAAGTGTTCAATAGATAGTGTCACTCCCTTTGAAATTAGGTTTTAATTTACTTATACAGTGAACCTTTTGATAAATTTCCTTTATATGACCTTATAAAATGTGTGAGAAGACCCAAACAAATAGTTTGAATTTAGAAACTAGTTGTTTAATGGTTTGGGGATGAGGCCACACTAGTTGGATAGGTATGTGGCAGTAGAGCTATCCTAGAACATCATGATTAAATTTTATAAGGTCGAGAGTAGTCTGAGAATAATATAAAGTAGCTTGATCATTTGACTTAGAAATTTATGTATAGTAGTGACGATGAATAGAGGGGTCAAGCCCATATATAGATAAATGGCTTAGAGGAATGGCAAATAAGATTAATGTATTTTGGCATAAATTAATTGGTTAAATATATTTTAATAATTAATATTTTTAAGTACATATGACCAAATTTAAGTGTATACACTGTATAATGATTCAAATGAAAATTGTAAGATTAAATATTAAAAGACGTTAATAAAAATAAAAATAAAAGGGTATATAATAATAGACCAATAAAGGCTTATGGGATTATGTAAATGAGATTTCAATTTTTTTTTTGCTAAAGTCACTCTTAAAAAACCTAATAAGTTAGAAAAAAAAGTTTGATTGACTATAATACCAACCTTAATAACCCATACATATCTCCTCAATCCTCTCAAGACTTCAAAATCACTCAACACTATACTAATATATTTTTAGTTGATGATATTAAATTTGGCATTAAGTGCCTCACACAAAGGTAAAGATATAGACATTGAAGAGTATCAAGTTTAGATATTAAAATTCTAGATTCAAATCAATTTCAACATCAAACATGTTTTCAATCAAGCTAGAAGAGGATAAATGTCAAAAATATCTTGGCATTAACAACTCCAATTTCCACTTGAACTAGAAGAACAACATTGAGAAGAGAATTGTTTGTCATGATAAATCTTATTATGGTAGAGAAAACACATGTATAAAATTTGAACTTTTGAATTGGGATAAGAAAAAATCACTCTTCCAAGGCTCGTGTGTATGTTTCTTGAACTTTCCAAGGCATTTATAAGCCACGATAACCTTTTATGCAATTAAAAAAATCCTTCAATTCAAAACACTTTTTTCATTATGAAGCTTTCCCTTCTTTGTGAAGTTCCTTCCTCATCTCCTTATTTGCACACATAACCTATCTTGTGCACCTCAACTTCTCCATATCCTTTTTTGCACACCATCCTAGCCTTACATACCTTGACTTCTCTATCTACTTCTTTGTTCACCTTGCCTATCTTGTGCACTTCACCTTATTACTTAATTTTTTTGTACACATCCTATTTTATACACACATGTTCATATTTACACACCTCTTATGTTTTTTAAATCTCATAAATTCACAATCCCAACAAATAACACCATGAACAAACTTGACAACTTCTTGTGATCCACATGTGCAATATGACAAACAACACCAACTTTAGAGTCCATAATAGGAGGTACATTGATAATTCACCTTCCATGATCGATGGTAGTTTTAGAAGATGAAATGGTTGAGAATATAAATAATTATTCTAATCATCTTCATAATGTAAACTACCACTACTACTACCACCACCACCACCACCACTATGACCACCACCACCACCACACACACACACACACACACACATTTATTTTCAATAGTTAGAAGATAGAATAGGAATTTAGAACACAAATTTAGATATAAATATCAACCATACAAATTTCTCAAGAGTATGCAATGTCCAAAATATACAAATTAATATATTTTTTTTCAAGTTTTATTATCTCTCTTGCACATTTCTATCTAATTGCTTATCTCTAAATAATCATTTTATATTACTTCCACATATGTTTACAACTCATATAAATGGTCATTTGTAGTGTTGTCCCCTGGAAAGATCTTGGATCCAAATCAACTTGAGCCCGAAAATACACCATATATTAAAATAAATGTCATCAAAATCTAATATTGAAATAAATTTACACTACAAAAGCCTCGCCTACTTACAATTAGAAAATATTGGGATGTAATAATCCCAAATTATAAATAATTGTGATATAATGAAGGGTTATAAGACACACTTACCCAAAAGTTGTTCCAATAGGGGGAAAAGGCTAGATGGTGAAAATCCAAAAATGATGGATATAATCATCGTACTAACAAACTCTTATATGTGCTTGAATGTTATGTGGGTCCCTTTGTGTAGTGATTATTAATAAAATTCATGAGTAAAATTTCATTGGGGTAATGAATACTCATGGAAATATTTATTGCGGTGATGAATAGAGCATGAAAAATATTCTACGTTAACACAAAAATACAATATCTAAGTACTACTATGGAAGCCCTACTTACTTACAATAAAAAAGTAGTAAAAAATAAGGAACACCCTCCCCCAAAAGCTTTCTCTCTAGTGAAAGAGGCAAGATTAAGACCACTTATATAAAAAGTCATTGTGGCAATGACTTAAATATGCAAAACCCATAAAAATATAATATCTAAATAAAACTATATTACATAATCCCCAGTTACGTACAATTAACAAATATTGGGTTGAAATACTCTCACGTTTTAATGATTATGAAAAAATGAAGGATTTTAAAGCACACACTCACCTAGAAGCTTTTTCAATGGGGAAAGAGGCTAGAATAATGACTTCTCCTAGAAATAGTCACCGTGGTGATGACTTGAATATGAACATACTATACGTAGTGAAAAAGGCACTAAACAAAACATCTAAATATTACTACATTACATAAATCCCACCAAATTTTAATTAATAAATTTTGGGTGTTAATAATCCCTCATTGTTAATAATTGTGAATCAAGGAAAGATTATACGGTGCACAGTGATCACCTAAAAGCTTTACTAATGGGAAAAAAAGCTAGAGGGTGAAATGCCCAAAGCGGTGGATTATAAACACCATTCCTCCCCTTACTAAAAAATAGTTAGAAGTACATGTGTGTTTTGTATGTCTTCTTATCTTATAATTATTAGTAAGATGCATGAATATGAAAATACTACATGTATTACAAAACGTAACAACCCCGATAGGGTCTAATTAGAAATATGATTTTTTTTTATAATTAAACATTATACTATAAATAGATTACACCATGAGAGTCTAAGCAGTGATCATACAAAATACTCTAAGAGTGATAATTGAAAAATAAGAATGTGACATCTAACAGTCACTGATCACTGATAATATATGAATCACATCATAATATAAACATAGAAAATAATTACAAATAGCCAGCCACTACTGGTACAATACATAGCCACTATTGTCAATCCTCAGTAAATAGGTAATTAGAAATCTTGATGATAATATTTATAATAATAAGTATAATATAATACAATGTAAATAAATAAGATACATGTCTCCCCAAAGCATGAGTTCCTCCAAATCTTCAGTATCTATGGCAATCTCAAGTGTCATCTCAAAAGTAGTACTGTTGCGGGGAGGGAGAGCATCATCTGAGTGCTTTTCCACACCAACCATGGACCAATGATCCCCCATAATAAACTCATCAGGAAATGGCCCTTCCTTCATGAATGAGTAGATAGTGATAGTGCGAGAATCTAGAGAGACAAACAAGTACATGTGTGTTATATGATTTCTAAACTAAACATGTAGTGTATCATAGAAAACCCATTCTATTACAAGATATCACACAAACATGTAAACCATGCTCATGAAATGACAATGTCTCACTAAATATACTTTGATCAAAGTTTTCAAGAGTAATAAATACTAATGATCTATAGATCATTCATAATTCATACACCTCACTTGATCGGACTGCCTTCATCCAGAATTGTGATGCTAGTAACCCAACGAAGTCCATATCACTTCTTAGTATGAACAATGCAGATTAATCAAACATAATTTAACTATAAAATTCATATAATTTACATCCTACTAGCAATCATATCACATTAACATGATAAACATAGGAGTAATCAAAGCATATATTTATTATGACAAATGTATGATTGAATATTACATTATTATCTATCTCATACAAGAAATAATGACTAAAATTTATACCACCTGGGTAAAATACATATTTAACTATAGATTCTAACTATCACGACTAGTTTCTAAACATACTACACCCTATGATAACCTATATTATCATAGTCTAGTATGCTAATACATAACTACTAGTTTCCCACAATCAGTCATATAAAGTAGTCTTAAATACATGAAAACATAAGATTTTATTTAAGCAACTAAATACAACCAAACAAGTCACAGTTTTCATGAAATACATAATATTTTATCTTAGCATTTGTTACCCTTTCAAATATTATATGCAAGAATACATAGAGTCTTGATAATTGTCATAAAACATGTTATTCGAGAAATAACCAAATTGCATACATTTAGTCCATCAAACCTATGAGTGAGTTCTAAGTATATTAATTATAGTTTGCTCCACCCAATATAACATACATTTATACTATAATATTTTATGACATCTGTTGTTGTCAAAATTAGCTACGCTCATTTTTGGAACAACTCCTACGAAACTTGTCTATTTTGTGTTTTTCTCTCTAGGTTCATCTTTCGAGGCAAGTTTCTCTTGATCTTGGATTTTGTCAACTGACATCTTTGACGAGTTTACGACCTTTCTTAGTTATGTTTTCCCAGCCAACGTGAAATTTATTGTGATTTTAACGTGACCAAAATGTCCAAATTTTGATAAATTTCAAAGAGTTAGTGTTATTTTTCAGTAAATATACAAGGGCAGCAAATTTTGCTGCCACTGCATATTTTTCAGCAAATATGCAAGGGTGGCAAATTTTGCCGCCACTGTATATTTTTTAGCAAATATGCAAGGGCAGAAAATTTTGCCGCCACTGCATATTTTTTAGTAAATATGCAAAGGTGGCAAAATTTGCCGCCACTGCATATTTTTCAGCAAATAGGCAAGGGTGACAAATTTTGCCGCCACTACATATTTTTTAACAAATATGCAATGGCGACAATTTTTGCCGTCCATGCATATCTTCCCCTAGTTTTTGTCTTTGAAATTTTTTTATTTTCCTATTTTCTGAGCCCACTTCCTTTTTGCTTTCTGACCTGCTCTTGCCTCAGCCTTTTCAAGCACGTTTCCCTAGTCATGATCACCCAACATGCAATTTTCCCAGATTGCCTATTTTTTCCTTAATTGCACGATCATGAATCTAATCGCAGTTCCTCCTCGAGGTCCTTCTTCATCAACGTACCTTAGACAAAGGCTCATCTCGATGACTAAAGCTTTTCCAAAAAAGTCAAAGGTGATGAAGTAACTATATCAAGGTGTTTTCCCAATCACCTCGATCACTTCTAATGTCGATGACATTAGGGACAGAGAGATCGGCCACGTAGATATGGCCGAGTTCATGGGGAAAACCAAGACGAAGAATCCAAGCTCTAAAATGAAAAAGATAATTGAAATCAACATTAATCTAGTCTCCTCTTTCCCTGTGGTGACACATCACATAGAGTTCATCCTCCAGTACTCCCAATTCTACAAAAAAGATACCAAGACTGTGGTAGATGCTACGGCGAGGGCTAAGATGATCTTCAGGGACACCATTGCGCCAGATAGTATAGGAATTTAGGTATCTATTGCTATGTACGATGCTCATCTTAAGAAGTCCAGTGGCAAGAGCTGAACCTTTTTCCCCTTCTCTCTTCTTCTTTTGTTTTCATGCACTTTTGTCATGTAAAAGTGCATGCAATTTTGTAATGTGTAACTACATATAAAAAATCCAAAAAAATATCTCAAAAGTCAAAGATGACTCATCTTTGACCAAGATATTTTTATATTTTATTCTTTTTAATTTTGAAGGTTTCTCCCTATATATAGAGGGGACCTCTTTTGTAGATGGATCTCGGATAATGGAGAGCAAAAACTCTGCTGAAATTGAGACACTTCTTGAAACTTTGTGCTCAACTTGTAAATCATATTTTATCGAATGAATGAGAAACAGGTTTATTTCAGACTTTGTGTTGAAGTAATTTGTGTTATTTAGGAAGTGGTTCTTATGTCCTCTTTCTTGATAATCTCTTATCTATTTGATTTAATAAGCAAAGTGTGTGTGTTGATATTATCTGAGGACATTTCTAAAAGATAGAAAAAAGACTTTGAGCTACTTTTATCTTGGTGATCTTTTTATCCTTTGTAGTTTTAGGCAAAGATTTTGTGCTTCATTTCACTCTACGATTACGCTCGTTTCGGATCGACGAAGGAGACAAACAGAAGACTTTGTGCTTACGTAGGTTTCTTTGTTAACTTTGTTACCTACTTTAGGGAATTTTTTGCTCTATGCTAGATATCATTCCTAAAAGAAGAGGAATGTTATTAGCCAATGAATAGGACTTCTTTCTCTTGTTTCTTGGACATCACCTCTGAAAAAAGAGAGGTGGATGCTGTTATACTACCCTAAGTATTATTTTCTGCTTACTTGTATATATACATATAGCGCATAAATATTCATAGGAAACCTCCCCTTGATGAGAGGAGAGATTTACCTCATCTAGATGTGGTAAACCCACACTTTTTGTGGCATAAATATCTTTGTGTTGTGGATGATATACCCATTTTGTCATCAGTTAGTTGATGACAAAATATTCACCCAACAATTTTTGGCGATTCCGCTGGGGATGAAGGTGCAGTCTGAAATCTCAAGTTTTAGATTGAAGCAGTCCCTACCCTTATCCATTACATAGTCTGGTGACTCTATTCCATGTCTTACCCATTATCGTTATAGCCTTACCATCTTCCTCCATCTCCGTTATATTATCTGGTCTGCAAAACTAGAGCCGTTGAATAGAGTGCATAGTTTGAAGTCTCAAGCTTCAAGCTGAAGCAGATCCTACTCTTTTCCAGTTTTTATTTGTAATATGGCAACTCCATGTTATACAAGAAGCCAAAAATCTCAAGGTGTTGTTAACCCTACTTTTGAGTTGGTGCGGCAGAGTAATTTTGAGTTGTTTACTCCACAACCTCACCTTCAACGAACTAGGAGTCTTCCTCTTAGCCGTACCAGGTCACCAACACAAAACAGAGCTTCTTTTTCTGCTACTAACAGAGCTTTGCCTATCCATTCTACACCCAAATTTGTGATCCCACTTTTTCATAATCACATCATGGCTCAAAGCCCCTAGGGTAATTTTTTTGGTCCCCTGAACTTGATTCCACCTCTGCATGAGCTTCCACGCAGTTCAAGGAAGAATTTTCCCAAATTTTTTGGTGATGGGAAAGTTCATCCTGATGAACACATTACAGCTTTCAGCATAGCCTGTAGTGTCATAGGTGTGGAATTTAAAGACATAGCGGTCAAACTGTTCGTAGAGACACTACAAGGCACTGCTGCAGACTGGTTCTACCACCTGTAGATTAGATTAGTGACTAACTGGGACACCTTGAAAGACAAATTTGAAGCCAAAATCAAGTCTGTGGAAGATGCACATGCCTTGCTGGCCCAGCTCACTCAGATGAAGAAAGAGCCTCATAAGCCTATGAGGGATTTTATTGCTAGGTTCGACAAGCTAAAGCACAAAATTCCCATGGTCGCCCAGCCGATGCCTCAGAATCTCAAATGCTTCTTCATCAATTCACAATTGCATGAAGTAAGTTTCTTGCTGAGACGGGCCAGACACATAGACCTTACTACTACTTAGGACTTGGCTACTGAGGTAGAAGATGACCTTATCTTGGCAGAAAAGATAAGGAGAGACCCTAATAAAGGTAAATTCTCTTCATCTTCTGAATATTCCCCTTTAGCCACCACTGATCCAATGGTAAAAAAGCTAGCAAATGAAATGCTGGCTCTTAGAAAGCAAATGGCCCAAGTTATGTCTACTTCTCTTAATCAAGACATGCCCAGGAGGACATTCCAGAATAAGGCGTACCAAGGCAATGCTATCAGGAATCAGGGACAGTAAAATCGCCTTCCTCCTCCACAGAGGAACCTCGCCCTTGAAGCGCCTCCAAACAACTCAGCAGTTGGATACCTTGAAGCTAAAGAATATTTCTCACTCTAGACTGAACTGAGTCCTGAAGATGATGTTAATCTCTTCACTAAGGATGAAGAAGAATTAGCTGGCGACTCCCATATCAGTTTTTTGAACTATCAGGATGAACCCAAAAGTGAAGGCAATGCAGCTGAGGGGTCATATTATGTATTCACCCGGTCTAAGAATCAATTAGCTCAACAAGCTGATAAGGAGAAAGTAGAGGAGCGACCTCAACCAACATTTCCAATTACTAAGCGGGGATCCACTCTTCCTTTCCAGCCAAAGGACCCAGTGGTTTCAAGAAAGGTAAGTACCCCAAATTGCCCTACGCCTTCTACTTCAATTTCACAGTCCAGTCCTCCCCCTTTCAAAAATCAAAAGGATGAACCCCCATCCTCTGCTCCTAACTCATTCTAGGCATTTGATATCATTGACCATATAAAGAAAACCAAAATTCAAATGTTTGAATTTGAATTTCTACAGTCTCATCCTGAGCAATTGGATAAGTTAGTTCAATGTGTCAAGAACCAAACCGTCCCTGTAAAACAAGAGGTTAATAAAGTAACTCATGGTCCCCCAAGGAACATGCCCATCCCGAACAATCTTGTCATTACCCCTCCTGCTGCCCCTGGGAAAATAGAGCCTTTCTATGTTTCCCTGTTGATAAATGGTCACCAGCTCAACAATTGCATCATTGATTTTGGGGCTTCAAATAATGTCATGCCTGCTAAAGTGGTAGAATTTTTGGGCCTCACACTGACCAAGACATTTGGGAGATGTTTCTCCATGGAGAACAAACAAGTGCCACTACTGGGGCAAATTAAAGATGCCCAATTTGCATTTACTGTCTTTCCAGACAAGCAAATCAAGATGACCGTCCTAGTGGCCGACGTCCTAGCATCATATGGCATCCTTCTTGGGCGAAATTTTTGTAAGGATGTTGGAGGGGAATTAAACATGGACTTGTCTCAGGAAAGAATTCCTGTGAAAGGTGTAATGCAGAGGTTGCTTCCTGAGAAGGAGGCAAAATACGTTGTCACTCAGACATCAAGGCCTGAAGCTCAAATTCTGTTTGAGTCTTCAGGCAGGGATAATTATTTTCTATCTACTGAAGACATTCATGTTTCAGCGGATGAAAATCCTGTAGGTGATGATCTAGGAATTGGTTTAAACGAAACAACACCAAGTATGCCTGATAGTGCCAATGATTGGCAAGTATTGAATGGAAACAATCAAGTCATGTGCTAGACTGAACCAGAAGAGCAACCAATTATGGTAATGGACCATGCTGCTGCACATCAAAATCAAGAAAAATAACTTTTTGCCAAGAGAGCAAAGATTCATGGTTTTTGGATTAAAAGTCAAGTCTTGTTGTGAGGCAAGAGGAGAAAACCAAAGGGAGGACACAGAAAATTGGTTTCCTGGTGGAGAGTTCCATTCATCCATCATCGATTCTGGAGAGAAAATGGCTTCTTGCTAATTTATTAGGATGGCACACCATTTTAACTACCTCACAGTGGGCGGCATCTGAAGCACTTCAAATCTTGAGCCATCAAATAAGATCATCTATATATATGTATATTTGTATAGTTTTTAAATTCTATTTTGTTTTGTTTGTTTCCATTTTTGATGCCTTTCATTTCTGGGTAGCATGACTTCGTAGCCCAATGGCTTGGATGAAGGCACTTAGAAACTGGTTTCTACTCCCATTGATTGGTTCGATCAACGAAAGTTTCCCAATAGGAGCCAACTATTGTTCCCAAAATCAGCTATGCTTGTTTTTGGAACAACCCCTATGAAACTTGTCCATTTTATATTTTTATCTCTAGGTTCATCTTTCGAGGCAATTTTCTCTTGATCTTGGGTTTTGTCAACTAACATCTTTGAAAAGTTTGTGACCTTTCTTAGTTATGGTTTCCTAGCCAACGTGAAAGTCATTATGATTTTAACGTGATCAGAATGTCCAAATTTTGATAAATTTTAAAGAGTTAGTGTTATTTTTTAGCAAATATGCAAGGGCAGAAAATTTTTTCGCCACTGCATATTTTTTAGCAAATATGCAACGGTGGCAAATTTTGCCACCACTGCATATTTTTCAGCAAGTATGCAAGGGCATAAAAATTTTCTGCCACTGCATATTTTTCAGCAAATATGCAAGGGCGACAAATTTTGCTGCCACTGCATATTTTTTAGCAAATATGCAAAGGTGACAAAATTTGCTGCCGCTGCATATTTTTCAACAAATATACAAGGGTAGCAAATTTTGCCGCCACTGCATATTTTTTAGCAAATATGCAATGGCGACAATTTTTGCTGCCCATGCATATCTTCCCCTAGTTTTTGCTATCTTTGAAAAAAATTCATTTACCTATTTTCTGAGCCCGCTTCCCTTTTGCTTTCTAACCTACTCTCGCCTCAGCCTTTTCAAGCATGTTTCCCTAGTCATGATCACCCAACATGCAATTTTCCCAGATTGCCCATTTTTTTCTTAATTGCACGATCATGAATCTAATCGCAGTTCCTCCTCGAGGTCCTTCTTCATCAACGTACCTTAGACAAAGGCTCATCTCGATGACTGAAGCTTTTCCAAAAAAGTCAAAGGTGATGAAGTAACTATATCAAGGTGTTTTCCCAATCACCTCGATCACTTCTAATGTCGATGACATTAGGGACACAGAGATCGGCCACGTAGATATGGCTGAGTTCGTGGAGAAAATTAAGATGAAAAATCTGAGCTCTGAAATGAAAAGGATAATTGAAAGCAACATTCATCTAGTCTCTTCTTTCTCTGTGGCGGCACATCACACATAGTTCATCCTCCAGTACTCCCAATTCTACAACAAAGATACCAAGACTGTGGTAAATACTACGGTGAGGGCTAAGGTGATCTTCAGGAACACCATTGCGCTAGATAGTATAGGAATTCAAGTATCTATTGCTATGTACGATGCTCATTTGAAGAAGTCTGGCGGCAAGAGCTGAACCTTTTTCCCCTTCTCTTTTCTTCTTCTCTTCTCATGCACTTTTGTCATGTAAAAGTGCATGCAATTTTGTAATGTGTAATTACATGTAAAAAATCCATAAAAATATCTCAAAAGTCAAAGATGACTCATCTTTGATCAAGATATTTTTATATTTTAATCTTTTTAATTTTGAAGGTTTCTCCCTATATATAGAGGGGACCTCTTTTGTAAATGGATCTCGGATAATGGAGAGCAAAAACTCTGTTGAAATTGAGACACTTCTTGAGACTTTGTGCTCAACTTGTAAATCATATTTTATCAAATGAATGAGAAGCAGGTTTATTTCAGACTTTGTGTTGAAGTAATTTGTGTTATTTAGGAAGTGGTTCTTATGTCCTATTTCTTGATAATCTCTTATCTGTTTGATTTAATAAATAAAGTGTGTGTGTTGATATTATCTGAGGACGTTTCTAAAAGATAGAAGAAAGACTTTGAGCTACTTTTATCTTGGTGATCCTTTTATCCTTTGTAGTTTTAGGCAAAGACTTTGTGCTTCATTTCACTCTATGGTTACGCTCGTTCCAGATCGGTGAAGGAGACAAACAGAAGACTTTGTGCTTACGTAGGTTTCTTTGTTAACTTTGTTTCCTACTTCCGAAAATTTTCTGCTCTACACTGGATACCATTCCTGAAAGAAGAGGAAAGTTATTAGCCAATGACCAGGACTTCTTTCTCTTGTTCCTTGGACATCACCTCTGAAAAAGAGAGGTGGATGCTGTTATAATACCCCGAGTATTATTTTTTGCTTACTTTTATATATACATATAACGTATAAATATTCATAGAGAACCTCCCCTTGATGAGAGGAGAGATTTACCTCATCCAGATGTGGTAAACCCACACTTTTTGTGGCGTAAATCTCCTTGTGTTGTTGCTGATATGCCCATTTTGTCATCAGTTAGTTGACGACAAAATATTCACCCAACAACATCCCATAATATCATAATTCACAACTACATAATTACACATAACCAAACTTATGACTTCAAGAATCAAACGATCCACAATAAAAAATAATAAACAAGCAAGTACGAGATTAAACCACCCAGGTATACACTAAGTTTAAACTGCATACTAGCATTTAAAGAAACATAACTTATAGGCACACATCACAATGCACTATTACATGCTATATATGTCTAAACACTTACACATAATATACTCAAAATATGTATTTCACACAAGTTCGCATACTATATGTAAATATATTTCAACAATTCAGTCATGTTATTCCCAAGGAGTCAGATAACTCATAACTAAGTTGTTCCTTAATATTTTCATTATAACAACTTAATTCCTTTTCTAAGAGACTATTTTCATATGATTATAGCTTCCAAGACCCACATAACTCTCATATATAAATTAACTATATTCATACTATGATTTTCATAAAAGTACTTATTAATATATAAGTATGGTTTGCCACATTCATTAGAACTTTGATTAATGCCCTGTTCATTATAAATTTTCTATTCAGAAGATACATTAATGATCTAATATGAATATTCACATACATAACTTGTTCACAAGTTCTCAACATAACATAGTCTTTTGTATTTTGGTTTGCCTAAGAGTGTTTTGGCAATATACTAATTGCTCATATATGACACACAATAGTTTCATCAAGTTCATAGACATATAAATGACCCAAGGCCATGTCAATTACTACCCAAAATCTATTCTTAACCACTGATATATGTATATATAGACTCTTTACAATACATCATGTTTTAATTCTTTATATTGAGAATAATTGATTCTTTACATGTAACATATGATAACCTCATTATTGTAACCTTTATAACTATTATATTCTTTGCTCATGTAAAATAATTGGCATCGATTTAATTATTTTTATATTGTAACCTTCTTACTCACAAACTTCTAACATGCACTCAGAGAATAATATAGTAAGTCCCAAATATACTATACAGGTACTTTTAGTACTTTAAAACTCCAACATATAAATTAATATTTACCTCTATATAATTCTAGAGTGTATTAATAATGAATTTATAGAGTAATGATTATATGCTTTTTAATAGTTATTGTGTCTGTATATAAATAAAATGTATTGCCTATATATGTATCACATATATTATTTATCTTTATGATAACTAGTATCAATATAACTAATATCGTTGTAGTATCATTGTAGGAACACTACTTATTAATAATATAACTATTCCAATGATAGTATAAACATGTATTTTAGTTTACAATCTGGTTCATGATCAACCAAATAAAATCTTGGATATTTTATTATTAATCCAAACACCCAATGGCTAAGCATGTAAACACGTAATTCTGATGGGGGTGTAAAAAAAATCATCTTTTTTGAGGCTTGTGTTAAAAATAATTTTGGAACTTGGAAGGCACATTCTCAAAATTTGGTGTAAAGACATTACCAAATGGTAGTGATGAAAATAGTAGTAATAGCGCTATGAATACCGTGATTCTATAAGAGGAAAAGGTGAATGAGAGAGGCCACCACAAATGTGAAGAGGGAGACTGCTAGGGGAAATAATACCAATACCACGGCTCGTACTCACTCAGCCTGACATTCGCTATTTCCCTCAACATGGAAATCAATTCAGCAATCCTTCTCCTTCAAAATTAATAATAATTACTCTCCTTCTCATATCACCCCATTTTATATTATGCATATTAATATATTTCATAGAATAATTAATATCATATATTTTTTTGTCGCCTATATATTTTCATATTACTATATTTATTTATATTACCATAAATCGATGTATATATATCATGCACTATGTTGTTGGCTATCACCATCAACATAAATGTACCCATCAAACAAGTTGTAAGCAAATGATTCAAATCACCATTCTTTTAACAAGTCACTAGATCTATGTAAATACATCACACTTAAAGGTATCAGTGATTGAATATAATCAATGGTCAACTTAATTTCTTTGTCAATTGGTATAGGCTTAATGCAGTGATTGGATTATATGAATGCACAACAAGTTTTATATATGGAAGAATGAATACATAGATATATACCCACTAGTATATATAAATCACAGCCCAAGAAATTATGTCATTACCCATGGAATTAAGTTGCTACTCTACAAGGTAAATTGTTGCACTTATTCAGTAAGTCACTACATACTATTTGAGGGTCAATGCTTAATTTTGCAACTCACTACATATTAGTACTGAGCTTACTGTTGTATTAAAATACCAAATTCGTTGCTCTGGTTTAATAAGTTTTTGCATGCATAGTCTTGTGGTGTATTTAAAACCATTAAAAACACATAGATGCAAGTAGCATAACTTGCTAGTATGGATATGTAAAAGGTTTGATGTATAACCAATTGCTAGTCTTGCCTCAGTAATAGTGAGTATTCTCATTTTTAAGTTTTCATATAGCTAAAAATACTCAGATCATAACACTGTTTTATATGAGTATAAGAATAACCTATAGCCACAACTTGTCTACCATACTAACCAAATATGAAACTTATAATAATACTAAGTATTTTACAGCCAACACCACTATACATGTAAGTACTTACGAAACATAATCTCATATGCCATGTTAACCTATAGAATTTAAATGACAACACTTACTTGATATGGCAAAAAATTCTCTGTTTCCCTTTTGCTTCTTTCCTTGAAGCATTGTCTTTTTTTTTTCTTGCCTCCTCTTCCCCCCTTTTCTTCTCTATTTCTCCCCAATGAAAAGGGGCGTAGATTTTTGTTTTAAAATCCATTCTCTATCTTTATTCATTTATTTATGGCTTTTCACTCATTTTATTAAATATTTTTCTTCCTTTATGATTTTTTTTTAATTCTCTTTCTCAAAAAGCTTGCCTCCTCTGTAGTTTTATTCCATTTCATTTCCTTTTTCCCATTTTTCCTCTATTTTTATATTTATTAGAGCATATATATATATATATATATATATATATATATATATATATATATATATATATATTATATATATATATATATATATATGCTAATTAAATTAGCATGTCAAAATGGTTTAGTGATAACTCAATCAATAATTCTAAACTTATTCTAATTACAAAAATTGCATCTCCTAGAAAATATTAATGGTCATAAATAAAATCGCACTAGATAAATTCACCTAAGCATAAACTTGGACTAACACACAAGTCATGCAAGATGATTTTTAAATAACAAACTAAACCATGCTAGCAACTATGGTTAAACTAGTTAATGCAAACAACATCAAAACATATTATGTTAACCACTTATTATGCGTTCTAACACGTGCTAACTAATATGATGTGTGCATGATTCTAGCCGGTTTCTCTATCATCTTCTGACATCTTGATTTACATCACCCTCTCCAACGATGCTCTCCCTTCATCATGCTCTGAGGGATAAGTTCTCATGTGTCAACCTCACAATAAGTAGGTAGTTAGATCATAACGCCATGATAAGCTTACATCATAAAATGTAACTAAAATAACAAATTAACATATTCGTAATGTAAACATATACACTACAGCTAACTCATAGCAATGTAAACATGTAACCTAAGCCATATCCTACTACCTCATAATAATATATATTTCAAAGCTTAGTCAAAAATAGCCAAATCCAATTTGTCAACTATAAATATCCCTAGACAATCATATAGTTTGTTTGGTGAGGAATTGGGGTGTAACACAAAATCCCAAAAAATTATAATATTTGAAAAGACAAATTAATATTTCTCAAATTTTGACTAATGATCACGACATTGATGGTGAAACTAGTCATTAGATAACCCAAAAATACCTTGGGGTGAGTGAATATGTAAATATTGTAATACTAATAAAGTTGGGAATGAACATCAATTGTGAAAGTCTACACCAACAAAAAGAACTACAAAACCACACTTTGTAAAGAGAATTCAATGTGAGTTAAATTATCTACATGGTTTGGTGGGTCCTCTTGACCAATTTGCTTCAAAGGATGTTAAAAGGTATCACACCATTAGTTCACTTAATTTCATAACTCGACTAATTTTCAAGACCTCTTAACTTCAAGAGTCAAAATAACTCGGGTATATTTATTTCTATGAACGTTAAATATAAAAATAATACTATAAATAAATATTAGTATCAATTTTTTAAAAATGAATAATTACTATCATTTTATTACGTTGATAAGTGTTCTACAATGGCAACGAGGGAGTGTAATGGAGTGAGTTGTTTACAATTATGTTTGACCTTAAATTTAACATCCATTTGACCATCAAAGGTAAATTTCAACTTTAAATTGACATCTATTTGACTATCACTCATAAGTTTTTTTCTTTTTGTTTAGAAATAAAAAAATCTTAATATCTTGGCCATATGGCAGACATAGGAGCTTTTTTTCTCCAAAAATATTTTTTCGAGCTCGATATAGTGGTGTAGCTAGATTAATATCATTTATTACTAGTTAGTGGAAATTGGTAGAGAAGCTAATTAAAGTATTAACAATGTAGCATGGAAAAAATCAAAGATAAGAACCTTAAGATCAATATTTATTCGCTTATTTCAAATAGATATATTTAAGATATTTGTATTAGTATATATACATTTTAAGGCACCTTTTATGATATTTAAGAATATCCAAAGAAAATGAAAAGTAGAAGGTTTGTAACATTAATGATAATTTGGATAAAACTTCATAAATGGACACTTTTGAAGAGGTAAAGGGCATAAAGGAAAGTGGGAAGTGCACTAAGAAGAAAAAACTCAAGGAGTGATGTTGTGCATCAATGATAGTGATAAATTAGAATGTAAAATTCAATGATACTCTTTTATGGGTAATGCAAACCAATTTTATTTGAATGACATTGAGAGTCACCATCGTAAATGAATAAAACTTCTTCTTAAAAATAGTGTAACATCAAAAGGATATTTTTATACATTTTTTATTAAACTGATGACTAATGTGTAGGCCCTGCATTATAGCATTTATGTCCATGTACTCATGAAAATATAAAACCCTTTGTAAATTATTAATCATTTTAGGTACTTTCATTTGTTTTACATATAGGCATTAGGGTGGGTCTTTATCTACTGTATTTATCTCATATCTACAATATAACATATTTTATTATGGTTGGTGTAGTATTTTTAATAGTTGTCCATCCTTCACATAAAACATAGTATTGCATATTATATATTTGTGGTAATTCCTAAATACCATAGTATTCCCATGCAAAGACATACAAGGATTTGTTTTTTAACTGAATATAATCCTTAGTTTCTTAAGGAAAACATGAATACACGAGCTTCAAGACAGTGGAGGATTCTTTTATGGTAGTGCTGAGAATGCAAAATTTTACACCTTTGAAGATGTGGTGAAATGGAGGTATGTGGCCATGATGCATAGCCAATAACGTACCTCTTAGGTGATGACATTCAAGTATAGGTTTAGCGACAAATGATAATTTCAAGGTTGCCCAAGAAGCATTTACTATTTGACCCCTAATAGCTCGTTGATGAGATACAATTAGCTCTTCTTGGTATCATGTGCAGGGCCCTTTGACATCAATCATCAACTATGATTCCCTAGCTTTCCCAAATAAAATTATAGAAGGCTTACAAACCACTCATAGGATTAAGATGAATGATTAAGAGTCTGAGTCCTTGGTTATACCATTGAGATGAATAACTAAGATTCCCATTTACCTTATTTATGCTTGTTTTAGCCTTTAAGTCCCCACGTAACCATACAATATGACTAAAGACTGTCTTTGGAGCCCTGAAATGCATATAATTTTATAAACTTAGTGTGTTAACTAAAGTGATGAGTGATAGTGAACCCTCATGTGTCACTTCCTTTAAATTGGAATTTGTCTTATGAGATCAAGCTAAAAATATAGTTTTAAATCCATTTAAACCCTTTTTAATCTTAAACCACCCTAATTAATGGATATGTGAGTTTTAAATGATTTCAAGGACTATTTTAAAAGATGATATTTGTTTAGGGAGTTGTTTTAAATAGTTGACATATCCATGCAATGAGTATATGCCATGCTATCTTTACTTGGTAAAGAAGAATGTCTAGCATCCATTTTACATTTTTGATAAAATGTCATGTTAAATCCATTTGTCTCTAAATATGCCTACTCCTACTACTATATAAGGAGGCCACCCCAGTACCATTATTATTTACAGCTCATTTAGAATCAGTCTAAGTCTCCTTTAGAGAATCATGTGCTTTCATGATATTCATATCAAATGTCAAGTACCAATTCTTTGTTGAGTTAAAAGAATTATCATCAAAACTAAAGTAAGGCTTTCTAAATTTGCCTTGATAACCAAGTATTTAAGATTCATACTCATAGCCATTAAAATATTATAATAAGTAGAGAAAATTCCAAAACCCAAGGTAAAATAAAACAATAAATTTTAACTATATTGCCACATCAAGGGTCTTATCCCCTCAAATCACAAGTAAAGGTCATATAGATGGGTGTAATAAGACAATATCTTAGCCTGAGCCTACATGCATATAAGGTTTATGACCTCTTTAAAAAATATCCTTTATCAAGTCACTTTCATCTCAAGAACTACTTTTTTGTTGATTAAAATATCCAAGGCTTTCACATCACATATTATGAGAAAATAGGCTTTTGAAAAAACTATGTGCAAAATATTTTGATTAATATTTTGAATCACACCCGTGATCCATAATCAAGAAGAATCACATGTTAGAACAATAGACTAGAGGTATTTATGTATATGACCCTAGTGAAGTACAATGATGTATAATAGGGTAACATTCAAAGTAATAAAATAAAATATGAAAATAGGTGCATTACAATTATTATCAAACATTATAAGAAACTACCCTTAACTCATTAAATATTCATCTCCTAACATGAATGTTTTTTTCTTAATATATTGATAGTGTGCCTCTAAACATGATGTAAACGTGATCTCTCATCTCTATTCAAAAATGAGTATGCTTTCTAATCTCAATAGCATCTTTGAATCAAAAAATTTGATAATAATTTTTCATAACAATCAACCTTACATCCTCAATGTGAAAAGAATACTTAGTTTGTAAGTGTGATTTGCAAACACATATTTCTTGTTTTTCTTTTGAAGGATATCAACAACATGTTCTATAATCCAGGTTTCAATGTATCTACATATTTATTAATCCAATGAATTTATAATAAGAATGAACCTCTCGATTTGGTTGGTCATACAACAAAAAGAAATTTATTACATACGAAACAATATTTTCATTATTTAATATAATTATTCTATACTTCTAATGTAATTTTGTACCTAAGTAGCAATTGCTAGTACATTTTCCTTTTCTAAACATCCCATCATTTAGTGAATTTAACTAACCTTATAACCCATCTTCATATACATACGCGCGCACGTGCACACACACACACAAATATGCAAGTGTAGGACCATGTTATTATTGAAATTGAGATGGGACCCACTCCTCTCCCTTTTAACCATGAATTTTTAATGTTCATAGAACACTATAATTTTAATGTTTCACATCGCAATGATTGCAATGGTAAAAATTTAAATAAATGGTTAGGACTTTATAACCCATGGGATGTCCCTTCTCTTTGACCAGTTTCCCTGGGTGACATGTTACATGCTACCAAAAATGTTGAACTTGTTATCTATAAAGTTGATCGCCTATTTGGGTTTAGACCTAAACAAACCCTTGTCAACATATTTTAGAATTATGTGTATATTTTCTATGGGTAACATCTACATTTTCCTCAACATATCCCCCACATAATCGTTAGTCGCAATGTGGTGTTAGTAGTTAGGAATTAAATTCGCTTTCTTCAATGACTTTTTTGACCTATTCCTTAAGGTCTCCATCTATTTTAGTTGTCCATAATTCATCAAGGTCATGGATTAACTTTTGGAAAACGCTTGAATTTATGACCTCATAGCCTATCTCATGTCACATTATTACAATATTTTTCAATGCCTCAAAGTATTTATGAGGAAAACAAACACTTTATGTGTGTATGATGTTGAAGTTGTTCATGTATTGGTTTATATTCTAAAATTCTAAGACCATGATCCTTTTTTATTAGCCCAAATTTTGGTGGGTTGGTATAGTCTTTATAGTGTAAGTGCATTGATATGTCACTCTTAATAGTCTCAATTAAATTGTTGGGCAGGGTTATGAAGACATGCACTTTGTGACCTCATATTCATAAGGATCATGTGGAGGATTAAGGCATGTCATTCTAAGCCCTTAAGAAGGCAACGGGTTCATGTCAAAAGGCTTCTTTGTTCTCTATCTCCACATGAATGAAATAATTATAAGACTAATAACATTAGATTATGAATAGTGAAATTTCTTATTAAATGTCATATGCCCAAGAGCCTTTTATGGTTTATTCTATCCTTATGGACTTGCCCTAATAACAAGCCATCTCCTTTTATTTTTATAAGTACATCTAGTAAAAATAATGAGCATTGTCCTCTAATTCCTTTGGAAAAACTAATGGTTTCAAATATAATCCTCAATTGAGTGACAAAGCAAACATTTAATTAAAAAATAATTAAAAAATCTCCATGATAATTTCTCAACGTAATTCTTTATGGTGCAATGGATAAAACCCCATATAAATATATTTGAAATGTAAAAAATATTATTTATAATTTTTATTTTTGTGTAGCTCTATACCATTAAACTTTGATTTCATAAAGAACTTCCAACTTTTCAAATAAACTTCCTTCATAGAAAACGAGGAATAAAAAATGAAATACATTTTTTTTAAGCTCCAACAATGGCTTTTGCCTTTCCTATGTAGTTGTTATGTCATGGCACTTGAATGAACGAATCCTCATTGGAAAAACCTCCATTGGGAAAATAATATTCATGCTATTTACCCCAAATTTTGCAAAGAAAAAGGTATATGCATATAAAACAACAAAACATGTCATGTTGTGATTCTTCCATTATTTATACATAAAAGTGAGAAGAAACATAACAATGAACATAACCGAGGGAGGGGGGGTAGTCAAGTAACAATGGTAATGAACTATTGTGCTATTATTCTATAGTTCTTTCATTATTTTAGTTTTTTATTAGTTTATTGTGAAATTATTTGTCAGTGCAAACCATTTCACCAACACTATGTAATCAATATAGGCTCCTCCCTTTATTTATTTTCCTTTATGAATACATTTAGAAAATTTGTTGGGGCCAACATTCGTAGCAAGATATTTATGGTTGGGTTCAAATGGATTCTTACTCAAATATTATGATGTCAATGATGTTTCATATGCTATCATGGTGTTGTTTGTTTATTTTCTTTAATATTATCATCTTTCCCTTATATCGTTACGTTTATCATTTTATAAATAGTATTTTGTGGAGGTTATGGTTCATTTTAAATTTTAAATCCTTAATTTTAATGTGAAGAGTATTATAAAGTTTTTGTCCCATGTAAATTATCATTTCTAATTTTTTTTTACAGTTTTCAAGTAATTTTCACTTGTGTAATTCATTTTTATTCCTGATCTTCTAAAAATTTCTAATGTCCTTGTTTCTAAACCATTTTCTTGATGTGTAAATGGATTTACTACACAAATTACTCTTCAATAAAATTAACTAACATCTATATAAATAATGTTCATGAATATCTTAAATTTTGAACCATTATTTTGCACACAACTATAAGTGAGGTAATTGTATATATAAGTGATGTAATTATATATATATATATATATATATATATATATATATATATATATATATATATATATATATATATATATATATATATATATATATTCTCTCCCAATCATAATTTCCATTTATCTCACCAAAATATCCTTTTTATTTAGTTTTATTCAATGCTTCCTTAATTCTATTCCTCTTTTCTAGTTCTTCCACTTCGGAAACATGTGCATTTATATCATATAGATCAAATTTAGAGATGGAACTAATGGAAGGATGGACGATCTTTTAAGCCCAAACAAATCTTGTGCATAATATGGCTAAGAGTTTGGCATATTTAAGAAAAGATCAAATCACTTAGTGTATTGATGGTTAGAGGACAACCGAAGCCTTAAGTCTCACCATTGAGACTATGATTAACACACTTACCCATCTTGAAAATAAAATAGATAAGGTAAATGACAAATTCATAGGGTTTGAGAATAATTTGGAAATCGTTCATAACTAAGGGGTTTGCAAATACAAATATACAAATGAACCTTTCTAATCTCAGTAGGTATACTCATTACATTGAAAATAATATTCACCATTGTTTCTATCACATGAAAGAGGAAAATACTGATATTGAAGGTGAAAAGAAGGACCCTCATTTCCTATTGAAAGAAGAGGGTGAATCATAAGCTTACCCTAGACCAAAGTGCATATTGAGGATATTAAATATGTTATTTTTCTAATAAGTGTCATCCAAGTGGCTATGTTTTATTGTTGTATAATTCGGTGACAATGTTAATTCTTACTGAATGAGTTGTTTTTTAGTTCCCTTTTACCAGGGTTTGGCTTTTTGTGTTTATTTAGTGTAATTTGTCACTATTTTAATAAAAACATTTATCATTAGAAAAAAAAAACATATCATTTTGATAAAATAAATGATGTTATCATGTGTTCTTCCATGTATGTTCGAGGTTTGGATCATTAATTTTTTCATTTTCTTTTCTTTATAACTTCGATTTAAAACACTTTATTATATACACTTTTTTTTATAAGGGTAAAAGGAGGGTTTTGACAAGAACCCAAACCTTGTTACAAATCCATAAAGCCCAAAAAAAACCAACAAATAACAAGTCTTCTCAACAATAGACTGAGCTGAAATTTGATAAATTATTAGTTAAACATC